>CM045764.1:84228673-84828673 GCA_025200525.1 Camellia lanceoleosa | reverse complement strand
AAAAGAGTCTACATACAAGGAACAAGCGCAGGAGGAGCAGTTCAGACGAAGAGGACCAGCACGATCCTTTTGTCCAACGGATTGCAACGGCGGCCCTGCCTAAGAAGTTCAAAGCTCCGTCATTCACTCTTTACGATGGAAAATCAGACCCCACTGATCATATCCGTCACTACAAGCAGGCCATGACGTTGCATGCAGACAACGAAGCCCTCATGTGCCGAATATTCCCCAGCAGCCTGGGGCCATTAGCTGTCAGGTGGTATTACAAGCTGGAGCCGGCCTCGATTAAAAGCTTCCATCAATTACAGAAATCCTTCAGGACCAGGTTCATCACCAACAAGGTACAGCCGAAACAGGCCGACTCTCTCTGGGCTGGGCTATGCAGATTCAGTCAGGAGAAATGCTCAGAGCATATTCGGCGCTATTGGGAATGCTTCAACCTCGTCAATGACGCTTGCAATGACTCCATGGCCATCACCGCCTTCAAAATGGGACTACATCTTGACAGTCCTCTTCGCAGTTCCCTGACCAGAAGACCCCTCAAAACAGTATAGGCGTTGATGAAGAAAGTTGAAGAGTACTACAAAGTGGAAGATGATGCCTTGAGAATAAAAGCCGGCCAAATGTCCAACAAAACGGCCCCCCTAAAATTGCTCAACCAATAAGTTCCGTGCCACCTCCTACCCCAGAGCCTTGGCAACGGGCTAAACGAGACAAAAGGCGGGATACCCGTTGATCAAGCGATCAATGCCCCCACCGGGCGAATGAACAATTGCAAGTCGACAGCAGGCGTTCGAGGCGTGCCGACAAGAAGTACACAGAGTTGTTAGAACCAATCGTTGCAATAATGACCAAAGTCCAACACCTTCCATTCTTCGAATGGCCGTCAAAGATGGTTGGGCCACCCGACACGCGAAGAAGGGATAGGCGGTGCGAATATCACAAAGATCACGGCCACGAAATGGAGAGTTGTTACGTATTAAAAGATCACCTGGAAGAACTGGTGCAAGACGGCCGACTGCAACAGTATGTGAGGAAGGGAAAGCCAACCAAGGCACTAGCCTTGAGGCAGGACTCACCTCCACTTGGCGTGATCCATATGATCTAAAGCCTGCCTGCACCCCCAACCGTGCACACCATTCAATCGCATCCAATCCCCCAAAAGTAACGTATTCCGACTGAATGGCTCAAAGAAGCTCCGCCAATTACTTTCAATTACTCCGATCTTAGCGGCGCAACAGCTTTCCACATCGATCCGTTGGTCATTAAATTATGCATAAATCAGTTCACCATTGAACGCATTCTCATAAACCCGGGGAGTACTTCAGAGGTTATGTACTATCAAACTTTCATCAAACTTGGCCTCAACGAGTCAGATCTGTCTCTGTCGCCTCACCCATTGTTCGGCTTTAATATGAATCCTGAATACCTGTTAGGGAAGATCATACTACCTGTTCGAGCGGGCTCCAGAATGGTCGAAGTAGCATTCCTGGTCGTAAAGCTCCCTACGCCGTATAATGTCATCATGGGGCGAACCTGGATACATCTTATGAAGGCCGTTCCAAGCACTTATCATCAGCTTGTGCACTTCCCGACAGCCCACAGCATTGAAGAGATCCGTGGCTCCCCCCAATCGGCACAAGCAGAGATTTTATGAAAACCCTATCACTAACCCGACGTGTGGGCTTTGATACTTGTATATATATCACTTCTGCAATGCAAACCATTTTTCTTCGTCGCTCAATTCATTTCACAAACCCCATTGTGACGCCCGTCATGATGACGATTCGGAGCCCCCTTTGGTGCATGTCACCTTAGGGCCGATTAAGTCTCCGGATTCAGAGCGCCCTTCGTGGATATCACGATTGGCCACATTAAGTCTCCGGATTTGGAGCGCCCTTCGTGGATATCATGATTGGCCACATTAAGTCTCCGGATTCAGAGCCCACTTCGATGCATGACACCTTAGGGCCGATTAAGTCTCCGAATTCGGAGCGCCCTTCGTGGAAATCACGATTGGCCACATTAAGTCTCCGGATTTGGAGCCCCTTTTGGTGCATGTCACCTCAGGGCTGATTAAGTCTTCAGATTCAGAGCGCTCTTCGTGGATACCACGATTGGCCACATTAAGTCTCCAGATTCGGAGCCCACTTCGGTGCATGACACCTTGGGGCCGATTAAGTCTCCGGATTCGGAGCCCCCTTTGGTGCATGTCACCTTAGGGCCGATTACGTCTCCGGATTCGGAGCCCCCCTTTGGTGCATGTCACCTTAGGGCCAATTAAGTCTCCGGATTCGGAGCCCCTTTTGGTGCATGTCACCTTAGGGCCGATTAAGTCTCCGGATTCGGAGCCCACTTCGGTGCATGACACCTTGGGGCTGATTAAGTCTCTGAATTTGGAGCGCCCCTCGTGGAAATCACGATTGGCCACATTAAGTCTCCGGATTCGGAGCCCCCTTTGGTGCGTCACCTTAGGGCCGATTAAGTCTCCGGTTTTGGAGCGCCCTTCGTGGATATCACGATTGGCCACATTAAGTCTCCAGATTCGGAGCCCACTTCGGTGCATGACACCTTGGGGCCGATTAAGTCTCAGGATTCGGAGTGCGCTTCATGGATATCACGATTGGCCACATTAAGTCTCCGGATTTGGAGCCCCCTTGGGTGCGTCACCTTAGGGCCGATTAAGTCTCCGGATTCGGAGCGCCCTTCGTGGATATCACGATTGGCCACATTAAGTCTCCGGATTCGGAGCCCACTTCGGTGCATGACACCTTGGGGCCGATTAAGTCTCTGGATTCAGAGCGCCCTTCGTGGAAATCACGATTGGCCACATTAAGTCTCTGGATTCGGAGCCCCCTTTGGTGCATGTCACCTTAGGGCCAATTATGTCTCCAGATTCGGAGTCCCCTTCGGTGCATGACACCTTAGGGCCGATTAAGCCCCCGGATTCGGAGCCCCCTTTGGTACATGACACCTTAGTGCCGATTTAGCCTCCGGATTCGGAGTACCCTTTGGCACGAACAAAACAAAACTCGCCAACATCAGAAATAAGGTGCTTAACTGAGCATATAAAATATTCAGAGCAAGACGCAAATAAGGTGCATAACTAAGCATATAAAAAAAATTCAGAATAAGACGCAAATGTTTGAAATAAAGCTTTTTATTCGATCAAACAGTTGTTACATAAACGCAACCCGCATTTGAGCATTACAATTTTTATTTAATTAGACAGTTGTTACATAAACGCAACTTGCATTTGAGCATTACAATACCCATTTCCAATCTCAAAAGCTAAAAAGGGGAGAAGACACATTGGTAAAGCGGCAGCGCCGAATCAACTCCCGTCACCCGGAAGTCCTCCACAGTTCGCAATGCCTTGAGCCAACTGTGCCCAAGTCCTCCCCTGATACCATTGACAATGTCAAGGCAAAGATCCAGGACAAGGAAGGACAAACCCAATGGTCGTTGCCTTTCTTTTCGGGGTGATCTGCTTCGACGACATGAAGATTCATGCCAACCTTTGGACGCCCTACTTCCCATACGGATGGGTCCTCTGCCGCGCTCCATGGCAACACCAAGTTCGACTGAACTCCAGTCTAACTAACATCCCCACTTATCCCACCTCACATAAGTGATTGTCTATCTGCGCGAAGCGCCCACTCCTTTTATTTTCAATACTGGCAGCGATCTCGAGGCCTCAATCCCGAGGCGATTTCACTAACACTAAACTCCATGAGAAAAACGTCGATTGACATTCGCCACGGCATAGTTATCCAAACGACTTCTTAAAGCACGTGCACTGGCCAAAAATCTAGGCCCCGATCTGAGTTGAATTTGCCGCAGCCACTCTACCCACTGGCTTTCGGCTTCCTCAGGTTACAATAGCCTCATTCAGGAATAAACGGCTATCACGTATGGGTCGACCCTGCCGATCAACGTTTATACATTCATTCAAACATATACAAGAAATGAAACGCATACATACCAAATACGAACTGCAACAAAATATTTATCATAGAACGTTTTTTATTCAATAAAGCAAGCTATATATTACATAGTTTTGAACGCGATCTGCGTTTCAACCTTACAACAAGTATACTTATACGGCGTCACCCTCATCCTCACTCTTCTCGACTTCAAAAGCAGAAAACGGAAAATGTTTACTGTGGTAGAGTGGGGATGCCGAATCAATGCCCGACGCTCGAAGAGCTTCTGCGGCTTGAGATGCCTTGATCCAACCGTGCCTAAATCCACGATTTTCACATCGGCAAACTTCTTCGGCAAGTTTTTCCTTGGTCTTTTTTATTCCAACTTTTCGGCCTTCGTGGAAACCTTTCTCATAGGCCCTCCCTTTCGTGTTCTCCATTGCGAACATACTCATCGTCTCACGATCGGCAAGCGCGGAACTGATGAGCCGACTGGTAACCCTTTCTTACACGATTGGGTTTCCGTGCCTGGCAGGTTGTGCCCGGGCCACCTTAAAGCGGCAGCCGCCTCTGCGCGAGCCTCTAAACTTCGAATACGTTCCTCTTTCTTCTCCATTTCTCGGCGGGCAGCGCGCAATCGCATGCTGATTTCATAGGCAGTGTAAAGCCCCTTCACCGGCCTGTGAATGCCTTCGCGAAATACTTCGTAGTCCTGATGACCTACCATCGATTGCTGAACCTCAGAAGGAAAAATTTGTCGAGCAAACTCGACTGCTACATTTGGGTCTCGAACGATCGAGTCTGCCTCTGTCATGGGTTTATTCTCCACAAATACCGCAAAACTTAATGGGCACGGATTCAAGTAAGATCCGCTCTAGACTCGAGGTTGAGAAGATCTGCCCTACGACTGCTTGTCCCGCCTGGGCGACCTGTTTCGACGTCAAGGAGACTGACGCCTCTCCCGATCCCTGGAACTCCTACCCCCTGTGCATGAAGGGTCACCACCTCGATGCATGTCTCCACCCAGCTCAGCTAGTGTCCTCGCTTCCTCTCTGCTGTTAAAGAAGAGTTTGTTTGACATTCACACGATACCTTCAAAAGCTGGAGTCAGTTGTTTACTGTATTCATAAAAGTTGTACCCTTAATCATTTATCCTTTATAGAGGCAGCACCCTTGAGGCAATTTCATTAATTGTGAAAACCTCAATCGCCCGGCGCCGACTGGATAGACCCGTCGGTGCCCGAATGATCATGCACCGCCTGGGGCAAGGGCAGATTAATCAATCTATTCGGCTCAAGTGCCCCAGCCGGCGCATGAATCGACTTCAGAATGATCATGCATCGCCTGGGGCAAGGGCGTGATAGATTAATCAATCTATTCGGCCACAACTGCCCTAGCCGGCCCATGAATCGACAAAACTCCTAAGTTCGCCTCCTCCGGCGCCTAAATAATCATGCACCGCTTGAGGCAAGGGCGTGACATATTAATCAATCTATTCGGCTTAAGTGCCCCAGTCGGCTCATGAATCGACTTCAGAATGATCATGCACCGCTTGGGGCAAGGGCGTGATAGATTTATCAATATATTCGGCTTAAGTGCCCCAACCAGCCCATGAATTGACAACTAAGTTCGCCTCCTCCGGCGCCCGAATGATCATGCACCGCCTGGGGCAAGGGCAGATTAATCAATACATTCGGCTTAAGTGCCCCAGCCGGCCCATGAATCGACTTTAGAATGATCATGCATCGCCTGGGGCAAGGGCAGATTAATCAATCTATTCGGATTAAGTTCCCCAGCCGGCCCATGAATCGTTTCAGCATAATACCAACGAACTATTTGGCATACGAATGATAAGATTGGCATGATATTCAATCATAGAAAGATCAACAGAGTAATCATTCTATCTAAAATAGTGAAAGGAAAAAATTCTACACCAACATAACATCACAAACTACGCATTAGTAGTGAAACAAGAAAATAATTTTCATTAATAAATTGAGCACATACAGTAGCCAATTTATACATGAAAACTACTCGGAACCAACAAAAGTCCTAAAAGCAAAAACATACATTAAAAGAGAAAACATTTCATAAAATTCGAATGACTCCCAGATCAATCCTCGGGGTCAAACTCAAGTGGCTCAACGTCCACTTGTTCATAAGGAATTGGCAAGGCCAATGCAACCCCAGTGGCATCAACGGCCTTGAGCCACCCGTGTTTGAACCCCCGATTCTCAAACTTTGGGACTTCATCTACGTATTCTTTGAAGGCGGTGCCTTTTCCTGCTTCGAATGCGGCAGAAGCCTCAGATTCTGCCTTTTCCTTGGCCGCCTTCAACTCTGCTAACTCAGTCTCCATCTTGTTAAGCGCCTCCTCGGCTAGATTAAGCGATTCTTTGCTCGCGTTCGCCCTATCTTCGCATCGAACGAGTCGATCGACACTCGAGCCCTTTCCACTTCAGCTTCGGCTCGCGCAGTCTCCATAGCGGCTCTCATCATCTCAAACTCGGCCCTGCACTTTTGATCGACCACTTCTTACTACAAACAACCAATCCTCTCAAGGGCATCATGTAGGCGGCGGCCCAAGTCGGCGATCCTGCCGACCGTCTGCAAAATGAGTTGGGATTGTTAGATGCCATAGGTAACCAAAATCAAAACAAGTCAAAGTTCACCTACCAAAAGGGCCGACTGCGCAAATAGGGCTATAGCCACCAAATCCAACACGGCATGAAAGGATGCCTTATCAGCTGGTAGGAAGACTGACGCCGCCAGGCTCAAGGCTACCGCCGGGTCGGTAATGATGGATGCGTTAGAGGCAATCGGCGTGTCTCTGATCTTTGGCTGAACAATAAAAGGAACAACCATGTTCGATTCTTCTAAGCGAGGCCTTTTTTTGGCAAGACTATCTTCTGAACCGGCCTCTCCCTCGGCGTTATGCTTCTTGCCCCGCTCTTTCGAAATCAACCGTTCATCAATGACCGGTTGTTCAACCTCTTTCGCCGTTTCGGCCGTAACAATCTTAGCCGGCTCTTCAATAACGGGTTCAAAAGACTCAACCAAGGCAGGTCCAGAACGGGCGGCCTCGGCCTTTTTCCGGGCGGCCATACGCTCGGCATTTTTTTTCGAGCCATCTGCGTGAGGCTTTCCCCAGCCATACCTTCGAAAAAATCGCCGGGTAGGTCTCCCAAACCTCCAAAAATATCTCCAGAAGAAAACTCCGCCTGACCCGAAGTGGACGGCGAGGTAGGCTGACTATGTCTGGCTGCCTCAAATGCCGAGTTTAGGGCCTCGTCAACCTCTTCAGCCTCCTTAGCGAACTCTCTGTCTGGTTCGGCGACTAACTCTGCCACCGGCTCGACGTCCTGCCCTGAGTCAGAAGCTTCGAGACCAACTTGTCTCAGACTCTTGAAGCTAGGGAAGATAAGAGCCGCAAGCTGTTGATCGCCGGATGGAATTGGATTATTGTCAGTGGCCGAAAAAGTAGTGTAAGTAGGCTCGTATCGAAGAAGTATGTGGGTCTCTCTCCCTTGTTTCTGTAAGTTTGGACAACCGAAGTATCTGAGTGCAGTCGTAACCTACGCAAGGACCGCGTCGTCAGTAAAAACCAGAATCTTCTTCAAATTACTGCTTGCAGAGATGAGGGTAGACGGAGAAGAGTTGCAGAAAATGCGAGTTAGAGAAGGGATATCCGCTAGAGGTCCAAGAGTCTCGAACACTCGACGAATTATGCATTCGAAAGGACTGAAATTTCAAATCACAATAAATGCGAGACACACGATTGAGGCGGGAAAGCGTAATGATGAACAAAAAGGTGTGCGCATCTTGACACCTATATTGGGGTACGCGAAGCCGCCTGACCTATTTTAACTTTTCCAATTCAAGACCAAACACGCCGATTAACTTCCGTCAATGGGGAGTTCGGGGGGCAATTGTGGGGGCCGAATATATGGAAAAATCAGAAGGTGCGTACCATTTGAAGACTAATATTAATTGGCTGTATCCTACGAGAATGGGGAGCTGAATATAATATATGTGCCGAATAACTGTAAGTCCTTAGGGCCGAAAAAAAGAAAGGACAATGATTAAAAAGTAGGCCCTGGCCCCGAGGATTGATCTGAACATGTATAAATACAGGAACAACGGTTATAGAAAGGTATGTAAGAATCACTTCACTTAACTTAGTAAACAAGCTATCTTAAGTGCCTGAACTAACTTGTCCGTCGGAGTGCTAATTCCGGCACCCCCGACCAGAGTGTCTGTATTTTTTCAGGTGACTAGCTGAAGATCACTAGCGTCTCCCAGGATCCGAAGAGTATTTCCAAACCACTTCTCCACAGTTAGATAAGGGTTTTATCCGCCATAGTACTTCACCTTGGAGAGCACCAGTTCTCTTTACCAAGAAGAAGGCTGGCACATTGAGACTTTGTATTGATTATCGAAAGTTGAACCGGATAACTGTTAAGAACAAGTACCCATTGCCTCATATAGATTACTTGTTTGACCTGTTGAAGGGGTCTTGTTGCTTTTCTAAGATAGACTTGAGATCGGGTCATCACTAGTTGAGAGTGAAGGAGGAGGATATCCAGAAGACGGCATTCCATATGCGGTATGGCCATTATAAGTTCCCGGTGATGCTTTTTGGGTTAACCAACGCACTTGCCTTGTTTATGGATTTGATGAACTGAATCTTTTGAGTTTTTAGATCGTTTTGTGGTTGTCTTTGTTGATGACATCTTGATTTACTTACCCTCTAAGGAGGAACACGAAAAACATTTGCGGATTGTACTTGAGTTTCTTAGAGCCCACAAATTGTATGCTAAGTTCGGGAAGTGTGAGTTCTGGTTGAAGGAGGTGAAATTCTTAGGCCATGTGATATTCGGGGAAAGGGGTAACTGTGAATTCTTCTCAGATAGAGGCAATGCAAGATTGGGAACAACCTAAAAATGCCTTTGAGATTCGATGTTTCTTGGCGTTAGCTGGGTATTATAGCCGTTTTGTGAAGGATTTCTCTAGATTAGCCTCACCGTTGACTACATTGACGAGGAAGGCAATTAATTTGTGTGGAATGAGACTTGTGAGAAATCGTTTCAAGAGTTTAAGGTTAAACTTACCACTGCTCCAGTGTTAATTATTTTGGAGAGGGATTTGGGCTATTTGGTATATTGTGATGCGTCTCGGGAAGTTTGGGTTGTGTCTTAATGCAAGAGGGGAAGGTAGCAGCATATGGCTCACGGCAACTGAAAACACACAAGAGAAAATATCATACCCATGACTTAGAGCTAGTAGCAGTGATCCTTACTTTGAAGATTTGGAGACGTTACTTGTATGGTAAGTGTTTTGAGGTATTCTTTAATCATAAGAGTTTGAAGTATCTATTTTCACAGAAAGATTTAAATCTAAGACAGAGAAGGTAGATGGAGTTTATGGAGAATTACGACTTCAAGTGGCATTATCATCCGAGGAAAGCCAATGTAGTGGCCAATGCCTTGAGTAGGAAATCCATTAGTTGTGTAGCTAGTATTGTCATCTGAGAATGGGAGATGTTGGGCGCTATTGGCGAGTTTAACTTGCATCTTGGTGAGTTTGTTAAGTCGGCAGTTTTGTTTACTATGATTGCATAACCTACACTTGAGAGCTGAGTTATGGAAGCACAACAGGGTGATCATGAGGTAGAATCCATTCGGGAGAAGATATCTAGAGGGAAGGTAGAGAAGGGCTTGAACGTGTATTCTAACTCTAGTGTTAGATATCTTGATCGTCCTTTCATGTCGGAGTCTTGTAAAGAGGAGGTACTCTGAGAGTTCCACCATTCGTGCCTTGCGGTACATTCAGGAGGCACCAAGATGTATCATGACCTTAGTCGCCAATTTTAGTGGAGGGAAATGAAGAGAGACGTAGCCTTATTTGTTTCGAGGTGCCTTGTCAACAAGTGAAGGCTAAGCATTAGAAGCCAACGGGTTTGTTGCAACCCTTGCCTATAGCTGAGTGGAAGTGGAAGTATATCGCTATGGATTTTATTGTGGGTCTTTCGAGGACTCAACAGGGTAACGATGTCGTGTGGGTGATAGTCGACCAGTTAACCAAGTCAGTACACTTTGTACCTATGCGCACGAGTGACTCAGTAGATTATCTTGTCGACCTGTATGTTAGGGACATAGTTTGACTTCATAGGGTCCCTGTTACTATTGTTTCGGATAGAGATCTACGTTTCATAGCTCGGTTGTAGCAGAGCCTACAGAATGCCTTGGTCACTAGATTGACATTTAATACCGCCTATCATCCTCAAACTGATAAGTAGTCAGAGCATACCATTCAGATTCTAGAGGATATGCTTCAAGGTTATGTTCTTGACTTTAAGGAGTCATGGAAAAAGCACTTGCCCTTAGTGGAGTTTGCCTATAATAATAGCTTTTAGGCGAGTATTGGCGTGGCATTGTTTGAGGCCTTATATAGCTGACCGTGTAGATCTCATGTGTGTTGGGCCGAGGTGGGTGATGCACCTACGTTAGGTCCTAAGTTAGTCTGAGAAATGATGGAGAATGTTGCACTTATTCGTAAGAGGTTGGTTTCGGCTCAGAGTTGTCAAAAAAGTTATGGCGATCGTAAGAGGAGATCGTTATCATTTGAGGTAGGAGATCACGTCTTCTTGAAAATATCACCTAGACGGGTTTGATGAGCTTTGGTAAGAGCGGGAAGTTCTCTCCTAGATTTATTGGGCCTTTTGAGATCTTAGAGCCTATTGAGGAGGTAACTTATCGTTTGGCCTTGTTGCCACAGCTTTCTAGGGCTCATGACATGTTTAATATCTATATGCTTCGGAAGTATGAGTTGGATCTGACACATGTGTTAGATTGGACCTAGTTAGAGGTAAATAAGGATGCCTCATATGAGGAGAGACCAGTTAAAGTCCCAGATACATGAGACCAAGTCTTGCGAGGCAAGACAATTTCATTAGTAAAGGTGTTGTGGAGACACCATAGTGTTGAGAAGGCGACTTGGGAGAGAAAGGCAGAAGTCCGTGAGAAGTATCCAGACCTTTTTGTTAATGTTTGAAACTTGTAATGAAAATCTTGTTATATTGATCATATGTAAGCATTTTTTATGTTTTAAAAATGTGAATTGTATATTCGGTATTGAGAACCTTGTTTATTATTGTTATGAGAATGAATAACCGGTGGATGGGTCATGGTTATGTGTTGTTGTAATTGATTTAAATACAATGGTTACTTTGTTGATTTTAAAATTTCAGAGACGAAATTCTTTAAGGGGGGAGGTTCTAACGATTCCGATTTAAATCCGACCCGTTCATTGTTTTCGATCCGGAATTCCTTGTCTTGATGGTTACTCATGTCTTCTTTCATCTCATTCCTTGTTGAGTTTGGTTATTGGAATGTCTTGGTTGTGTTTGAAACAGGTTGGGAGTTAGTTTTCAAAACTATTGCTGCCCAGATTTTGGCTTCTTCGCTCGAGCGAACTTTCCTGCGCTCAACGAACTTTGAGAACTTCCAGTACTTTTGTAGGTTTGCAAAACTACTAGAAGTATGTCATTCTTCGCTCAAGTGGTATTTCTTGTGGTCGAGCGGTCCTTCTTGCGTTCAAGCGGTGTTTTAGAACTCTCAGTACTTTTACATGCCTGCAAAAGTATTAGGAGGGTGGTGCTCTTCACTCGAGCAATACTTTGTTCGCTTGAGCGGTCTCTGTTTTTATGTCTGGTGGCTCGAGCGGTGTTTTGGCCGCTCAAGTGGTCTGCGCGTATATCAGTTTCTAAAAATTCACTTTTTCATCTCTCTCTCTAAACATTTCAAAACCTCAGATCTTATCTCTCTCTCTCTCTCTCGATAAATTATCTTTCAACCTTCACTACACTTCAATCCAGTGCTTTCTCAACCCTCACCCTTTGGAGTAAAAGATAAAGCACATCAAGGGCTTCATTTTGATCAGAGCAACTAGTGTTTTTGTCACCGTCGAATTCCACCATCCTCTATTCGTGTCTTCTACTTTGAGGTAGGGATTTCTCTATACTTTTGTATGGGTTTTAACTTAGTTATTTTCTTTTCTAAAAAAAATTGTGATTTAGGGATTTTTATATAAAACCTAGGGTTTTGGCTTTGACATCAAGAGAGGGGTTTTCAAAATGGTTCCTTGGAAATGATTGTGGGTTGTAAATGTGGTTGAGTTGTAATAAAATGATGCATTTTTATCCTTGGAGTTGATTTTTAAACAGGAAATTTTGCCCTAAATTGTAAATATTTGATTTTTGTAAAGAGAAAATGAAATTAATGTTGGTTTTATGAAATTGCAACGATGATGATGATGGTGTTGGAGTTAGGTATGAATTGTCACTCCTATCTTGAAATGTTGGAAAGTATATCTTTATTGGAAATTATTTATCTGTTTAGAGATATGTGTTTTGGGCCATCAGTAGAGGATGGCTATGATTGTTGTAAAAATTGCATGAGAATTAGATGAATTGAAACTAATTTCTCATCCATTAGCATTAAGCATTGTAACATATTTAACACATTGAAAATGTTTATTGTTTTGAGAAAAAAAGGGGTGAATACCTTGGTGAATCTAGATAGGGAGTGTAATCGTGGTATTAAGTAGGCCTGTATGTCCTTAGTGAAAGTCAGAAAACCCACGCGGATAGGTGCCGAACCTTCCAGTTAGTACCGGTAAAAATGACAATTGGTAGTACTTGTAGCCTATTTGCAGACACATCTTAGAGATTCCAAAAGTTGTATCCACTGTCCTATTTTCTATTGTAAATGAAATGATTACATGAACTGTGATATAAACTTGGCATTTCATGATTTTGGAAAGAGATATAAAATATTTTGACACGAGCATTGCACATGTATTCACCTTATAACGCTGTTAAGATTCATACACTATGTTAAAATATCTTTACTGGGCTTTGGCTCACCCTATGTGGAAAACCATTTTTAGGTGCTGATGAAATGCTTCGGCCAAGGCTGTAGCTTGGGAGGACTTCGAGCTGAGAGCTTCTTGTTTTGTTTTTGTTGTATTTATTTTGTACAAGCATAGGGCTTTACTTGTATTAAGTTTCAAACTCACTTTTATTGTAAAAGTACAGTCTTGGAAGTTGTAGCCACTAGGGTATTTATATATCTGTTTAACTCTTATTTCATATCTTTTGCTTATGACACATGCTATAGATTCAAGTTTAGGACTTATGAATGTATTACTGCATGTGTTACACTTTTGTAAAAAATATAATCATATGAATGGAAGGATATTATGTTTAGAAATGTATTGTTATTTAATACTTGTCTTGGGATATGATAGCTCTATAGTTCGGACTCCCATGGTTCTGAATCTAGTTTCACAAATGTAATGTCAAATAGATTAAACAAATGAGAGTCTAAATCTGGCAAATCTTAGAAAATCCATTTATCATCAGAGATGCCAAAAATGGAATGCATTATCAGATTTCAGAGTCGCCACCTAAATATTATTGGGAAATTTAGGAAATCTATGACTTGTGTCAAAGGCCACTTGTCTATCATAACCAAAGTGTCTTGCCTCGTGGTAGTATGCTTGATATGGAAACACAAACACACATGCAATATGCTAAAGCAAAAAATGCTCACCTAGTACTCAACATAGGTAAGCCAAAATAAAGGAAAAATAATTAGAAAAATGCATGCTCTAATATTCAAGTGACTAATGCAACTACTAGGTTTGGTTTTCTAACATGACATATGGATCTATTCAAGGCATATGGTAGCTCATGTATTCAAGTTACTAGGAAATGACAACAATGTTAGAATGATGAACCGAACCCAATGCATGCAAAAATGAATATTAAGCATGGCAATGATATGAAACGAAAAATATGATACTACCATAATAAGCATGTAAATAAAAAGGAGAAAGAAGTGGAGGTTGGAAAACATACACAATATTACAAGTGTTACAAATTTTCCCTCGCACAAGAGGGTCCGAATGAATGTCCTAATTAAACTAATTATTATAACACAATTGAATAAACTAAATTAACTAGCTATTACACGTTCGAATGAAGCCAACTAATTAATTACACATACTAATATTTAAAACATGATTTAATAGAACGAGAAGCGAGGAGCCGCACGCACACAATCGAGAACATCCTTTTAGAAACCTCTCTGTTTGCTACCAAAACTTGCTCTATTTGCAGTCAGAAATTTATTTTGTTTTGGCCTCAGGTTCTGCTCTGTTCTGCTATAAAAATGCCACTGCCCGTACAAAATGGTGGCCGACCAACCTTGGAAAGTGGTCGGTCGTACATAATGGTGGCCAGTCGGCCACTGTATTTTGGGAAATGCCCTATTGCCATAGAGTTGAAACAGAGCAAAAACAGAGTGCTTCCAAGAGATGTTTATCATCTTCATCCTTCCTTATCATGAAGATGATCAAAGGAGGAGTAGATTCAATTCACAAATCATCAATTGTCGCAAGTTTGTTGCGTGATGATCTTACAACCGATAGGATAAAAGCTCGATAAAAGGAAATGAAAGACCAACAACACCTCCTCCCTATTATGGAGTTACCTTAAGGGAAAGGATAGACATTACTTCTTGAATCATTAAACATCACTAAAGAGTATGCAATGAGTCAAGACGCAATAAGTTCAATATAACGTCCAATTGAACCTAACCCAAATTTATTACCTTTTTTTACTTCAACTTTATTAGCCTCTTTTCACATTACCTTTCCAATTTTTATCTTTTCTTCTTTTTTATCCAAAAGTGATAATTACGTCCGCTAAGTCTGAAAAGCGATAAAGAGTATCAAGCATTGACTTAACTCGAGAAATGAGCTTTTCAAGCTCTTTTTCTACAGGAGAAATTATAAAGGAGGAATTAAACTCATTTACGAGCGATAATGAATTCGGAATCAAACCCGAAAGGGGCGATAATAACCCTAAATCCAAACCCGATAACAAACTATAATGAAACCTTCATTTATGATTTCCAAGGGTCTAAACTAGAAAGCTAGTCCCTTAGAAGTAAATGCACCGATGATAAAGAGAAATGTCACACAAGAGGTTGTGCTTAGCATAAGAGAGATGTAATGCCTTGGTAATGAACCTCCGAAGAGATTAAACCATTAAGCATGGAATGTCTCTTTCTTATGCCTTGAGCAATAATCCTTTATTTGATAGAACTCTTAATCAAAGAAATAAAGAAATGAGGGAGATTGCAGATATGATTATGCAAAGGTGTTTATTACAAATGTGAATATTTATATGAAAACTATGTAAAGAAAGCTATCAACTCAAATAGATTGGTGGCTATAGCCTAAACACCCAAATCCATGAGGACTTACAACAACACAAGCATAGTATTCAAAGCATAAACTAAATAAACACACTAAAAAGCCCTAAATAGCACAAAACAATGCTGAAAATCATTTTGAAAAGAGTAGAAAACTTAAACAAAAATGGAAGGAAAGAAGCCTAGTAAGCAAGCCAAAGAAGGGTGGCTAGCCCCTCTTCTTTTTTGTGACTTAAAATCACATTTTTAAGCTTAAAAACACTCTGAAAAATAGTGTGAAAAAGTAAAGAAAATAGATAGAAAAAGATAGTACAAAAGCTCAAAGATTACCCTTTAAAGAGAGGATGCTCTTCTAGTCATAAACCACAAGTTGAACACTCTCAATAGTTGAAATTTGTATTAAAGAATATCACCAAGAGGCCTTAAGTTTAGGCTTAGGAAGTGTATGTATATTGCAAGAGAAAGAGGTAGTGTGTTGAGCAAGCTATAGGCGCTTAGAGAATTTTTCTAACCCCAAACCATGAGGGGAGGTCTTGTATTTATAGAAAAATAGGTCCTCACATCAGAAATATTTGTATTGAGCCAGCTGATGCAAGGCATGCACATAGGGACAATTGGCAACCAAAAATATCTGTTTGTCGGGGAAACATGGCCGGCCGGCCATGAAGGGAGATGGCCGGCCAACCAAAAATGGCCTGCCAGCCACTTGTTGGCTAGTAGGTCTCTGAGTGGTCAGGCTAGAAAAAAATAGGTTTTGGTTCAAAGGGGGTAGAAGGTTTAGGTTTTAAAGCTTGAAACCGAAGCCTTTTACTGAAGAAATTGAACAATTTGCACATCATAACAATTTATCATCAAGTGTTCAACATGAGGCACCCAAGTCTTAAGGGCAGTAAAAAATGAGATGTCTACAGTTGCCCCTCTTTGACAGAGCTCGAAGTCATGAAATGACGTGAGTGAATGTCAAAGTCCAAAGACGACCCCTTTGACAAGGCCATAAGACTTGGGCAAGCAATCAAAATATAAATGCAATTGGTTGAACTCGAAAGTTGCCTACATATCCCTTTGTAAAGAATCAAACCAGCGTAATTCAAGGGCAAGATGCAAATGATATGCAATGTAATGCATTTGGAAGCTAGACGTACATGCTTTACGAAGCCGATTATTTTTGAAAATACGTGATCATGCAAGATAATGCGATGACTAATAACAAGATGATAGCATATGAATGAAACAAACCTTAAAACAAATCTAACCATGCCTTACACAAAAAGGAGTAAGCAAACAACAATTCCATGCATATTTCATATGAAATGAGGAAAGACGGTGCAACCAACAGGCACATCTCATCGTACTTCAAACAGAGAAAGGGAAGGTTTAAACAAGTAAAAGATGCAAGCCAACTACGTATTACGTAGAGGGGACAATAGGTGCAACCAAATCACACTCATGTGATCAGGGTGAAGGGATGCAAACCAAACTACGCTTCATGCAGAAAAGGGTAAAAGCTCCATGCCAAACTACGCTTCGTGCAGAAAGGGTGGAGGATGCAAGCCAAACTACGCTTCACACAAAAAGGGTAAAAGCTCCATGCCAAACTACGCTTCGCACAGCAAGCATGGATGGTGCAAGCCAAACTAAGCTTCGCACAGAAAGGGTAAAAGCTCATTACCAAACTATGCTTCGCGCAGAAAGGGTGGAGGGTGCCAGCCAAACTACGCTTTGTGTAGAAATGGTAAAAGCTCCATGCCAAACTACGCTTCGCGCAGAAAGGGTGGAGGGTGCAAGCCAAATCAAACTTACGTGATAAAGGGAGGGGGTACAAGCCAAATCACACTCACGTGATAAAGGGAGGGGGTACAAGCCAAATCACACTCACGTGATAACGGAAAGGGGTACAAGCCAAATCACACTCACGTGACAAGGGGAGGAGTTATAAGCCATATCACACTCAAGTGGACCCAATTCCAAGCATGTCTTCGTAGGACCACGTGAAAGCATCTTTGAAATCTTTTAATATAGCGATTGAATGCTCGTGTTCCTCCAAAGACAACGTGGACCCGATTTGGACTAATCGGGGATCCTTCTCAGTACCCATGTTAATTGTAATGATCTCATCTATGCAGGGCTTAGCGAACCACTCCTCCTCTTGGTTAATCAAGTTTTTCAAAATCCAAGGAATTTCTTCCTCTTCATTTTCATTAAAATTTTGAAACTCTTAGTCAATGCAATAAGTTAACGGCACAGAAAAGTAAATAGAATCTGCAACATTCTCATTTAGAAGTTCTAGTTCCTCGGTTACAACAGACTCAAAAGAAAATGCAAAAGAGAACCTAGATAGGACCTTATCACCCGGGTTACCACCCCCAAAGGTGCTAGACTCTGACTCCCTAGAAGGACTCGAATCTGATCCCGACTCAATAGACTCGATGGAATCACATTTAGGCTGATCATCCGATTCAGAACTGTCAATAAAGCCCTCGACTGCGTCCACGATAAGTCTGGTGTAATCTACTGCTAGTTCTTCCATGATCTTAGAGAATGTAACACTATCCCCAAAGTTAACAGGCTCAACCTCGATATTGGAGTCCATCAGGAGGTCAGCCAGTGCCATCCCTAACAGTTCCTCTTCATCACTATCCAAGCTTGCGTTTCTACCTTGCCCTATATCGATGCTTGGGTTGATCCTCTCCTCCTTGTTGTCTAAAAACTGGTGATTGAAAATGATCTCAAACCCTAGGTATCTCTTCTTTATCTCTTGATCGACCCACGACTACGGGAATCCACAGAAAAGAAAGTCTTCTCCTTGGTGGACAAAGCATCTGTTTGGGATTCCCTTGATCGACTTGTGGATCAATGCAAATAGCCTCCCGACGTTCTTTGCTTTAATTCTATCCTTTAATTCATCCCCCTTTTCTCTTCTAATCCTCTACTTTTGGCTTGCACCCCGTCCCAAAAGCATGGGGGTTATAGCTTACTTATCTGGCAACAGTATTTCCTTGCCTCCTACTTTTACCCAATCTCGATCCGGGAAGGTGTCCTTGTTTATTCATCATATAGATAGATTGGGGACTTACATAGTTCCCCTCATCCTCTTCCATGATAGACTGCACCAATCGGGCCTCTACCAAGGTGAACCCGGAAAGGAACACATCCTCTTCCCTGTGCAGTATTTCCAACAAGGGTGTGGTGATTCCCGGAGGAGGATGGATCAAAGAATTTCCATAAACAGTCGCAATCCCCCCTTGAATGGATACTTCACTAGTTAGTGCACCGTTGAAGAAACAACCTTCATTTGATGCAGCCAAGGTCTGCCCAAGAGTAGATTGAGGGTTGCTAGCACATCCATCACATGGAATTCAACCTCATGTTTGGATGGACCAATCAGTATCTGACTCTTAAAGGTTCCGATGACATTGCGGCTAGTGTTGTTGTAAGCTCAAACAGCTTGAGTTATAGGCATGAAATCAGCTGGCTTCAAGCCTATGACATAAGCGGTCCTCACAGGACATAGATTTATTGCCAAGCCGATGTCCACCAACACTATTGTGATCCACTTTTTTTGGCTTTCCAAGGTTACATAAAGAGGTTTGTTGTGGTTAGCCCCCTCAAGCAGCAGCTCGTTGTCTGTGAAAGACAATAATGGAGTAACATCCCCAGATGTAACAAAAGACACCAATTGGTCGGTCGTGGTGTCTATAGGCAGCTTAGTTTTGTTTACCACCTCCAGTAAGGCTTGCCTGTGTTCCCGGGAAGCCATCAGTAGCCCCCAAATTGAAATATCTACCTGGATTTTCTTAAGTTACCTCAATACTACGTCTTCTCCTTCAACTTCTCGGCCTCTTTCCCAAAGGGTTCTGCTTACTCTAGGGATGGGCGTTTGAAATAGCGACCATTTCTTGTCATATGGTTGATTTCATCCATGTACCATGTATTGTTAGTGGTACCGGTCTTCCACCCTTCATCAGTGTAAGCAAGGCTTAGATCACTATCCTCTCATCATTCTCCTATAGTCATTGTTGGGCCATTATCGGGCTCTACTCAGATCATCTTCACATCGCGCCCTCCGTCGGCACGCCGCTCTCCCTCTGCAGCTGATTCAATTTCTACCTTTCGATACAATCTGAGTTTCCTTGGCATCTTTTCCCTATCACTGGATTCCCATTTAGGCTTTTCTATAATGTGGACATCGTCCGCCCTTGACTCGACATCTTCTTTTATTTTCCCTTTCTCCTACTCTCGGGCTATTTTTCTCTATATTTCCTCTATTCTCTCTCTCTTTGAAACTGTTCCAACACTTGCTTTCTTTCGGCAATAGTCATGCCCTCAGCCTTGCTACTCTTATCAATTTCTTCTCATTTCGGATTCTTCTTCATTTGCTCTTCTATATTGGATTCCTCTTTGTTGCTTAACAACCCATGGCTAGATTTAGGCTGGCTCAGATCCCACTATCTGATCTGAATACTGCCCATATCCTCTTCTTTAAAGAAATAGAGGTTCTCCAAGTCTTCCACTATCTATGCTAGGTCATCAAGACCTTGTTCAGGCTAGTCACCCAGATTTTGTCCAAGCCCATTTTCTCCAATGTCATTGATGCTAAACGAGTCTGGTAGTATGATTGCAGCCTTTGGTTGGTCAGAAGCCACAATATACCAACTGGGGTTATACTCTTCTCCGGGTGGGGGCCCCTTCTCCATAACTTGGGCATCAAACAACCTTTCTTTTGGTGAATTTCTCTTCTCTTTAACTACCACCACCACAGGCTTTGATTAGCTTTCAGGTATTATATCCATCATGCACAAATCCGTGCTTTCCAGGAATAACCACCTTAGGTTTAGGCCAATGGGATGGGGTGATATATATGCTAGGGTTGAAGGTGGGCGGTAGTGTATGGATAAGGTTGATATTTTTGGGTGGGAGGACTTGGTTGTGGACAGGGAGCAGTTTGGTGGTCACATTTGGCTTTGAAGGTGGAGTTATGATTTTATTATCGATGAGATCTTGGATCTCATAACGAAGGCAACATCAATGATCAGTGGGATGACCATGCTGTTGATGGAAAACACAATATTGGGTGGGGTTATGTTTAGCTGGGAGTGGATCAAGAAGAGGTCGAGGATCAAGGGGCTTAAGATGCCCCTTTTCTATTAGAAGTTTGAGAGCACGGGCTGGACTCATGTGAAGAGGGGTAAAGGTTCTATATTGGTTTCGAGCTGCGCTGGTAGGTTATAAGGTTGCACCGACAAATGGATCAGTTATCTTAGCCGTTGTGGTGACTGTACTGATCTCGATAAGCCTAGGAATAGTGTTATTGCTAACATTGGTACTCCTAGTAAACGGCTTCTTTGTAAGTTCACTTGTTCTCTAGATAATGCCTTTCTTGAAAGCACTCTCAATTTAAACCCCCAACTTATGTAAGGCAGCAAAGGTAGTGGCACAACTATTATCCTTTGTAACATGTCTGGTTCGAGGTTCTAAACTACCAATCGGACTTGTTCCCTTTCTGAGGGCCTATTTGTCATTCTGGCTGCCTTTGCCCTCCATCTTTCAACAAAGTTAGTGAAGGGTTCCTTAGGATTTTGAGTGGTGGCCTCCAGTTCGATGATCATTACCTCTATTTGAGTATTGTAGGAATATTGATTAACAAATCCCTCAGATAGTTCTTCCCAGTTTCGTTTGGTTGAGTCCTCTAGTTTGGCATACCAGATAGCTGCCACGTCTGATAAGGTTCTTCCAAATAATGACAATTTCTGAGCCCGCGTCAAGCCCATTGGTTTTAGAACATTAGAGAAGAGACAGACGTTAACGATAGGATCTCCGCTTCCATCAAAACTGTCGATGTGATGCATTTTGACCTTTTCTAGTAATCATACAAAGGCCTCAGTATAACCGTCTTCAATGTCTAGGATGGAATTGAAGCCTTGAGATTTCTTGAGCGCCTTCTCCAGCCTAACGATTTTTATCATAGCAGGATCAATGTCATTGATGTCAAAAAGGAAGAAGTCCCCCATGGGACTGTGATAAAGGCCTGAAAGCTTGAGTTTGTGCTAACATCTCTTGGGAATCCAGGACTTAAGGGTTTTTAGCTGGTGGAGGTGGATCAAGGTTCGGCTCGGCAGTCGAGACTAAATGTACAGTTGATGTCGATGCCCCAGATAGGCATCGCATTTCAACAATAGTCTCATCCTGAGTGGTAATTCTTTGATTCAGTGTATCTATGGTTCATTGAAAAGACACCATCATAGCAGTAACCTCCTCTGGAATACTTTGTGCCATTGCAGATCTAGGAGAGTTAGCTATTAGTGAGCTGAGTGGATGAGAACAGACAGGCGACTACTGAGTGCTCTGTACTGGCGAAGATCGACTAATTCTTCTCCTCCGAACAACTAGTGGAAGGGAGACTAACGTTGGCTGACCGTCAACTAAATCCAAACTTTTGCAAAGTCTACCAGAGAGCAAGTCCACAAAACTTAGGGGATATCAGGTCTTTCTGAAGCTATGATTGCAAGACTACCAAGTAAAAGAAACAAAGAAAAGGAAAACAATAATAAAAAATAGGACAGCACCTGGGCCCAATTTTACAATAGATGTGATTACAGCTGAAAGATTGTGTTTTCCACTAAATTTTGCCCACGCAAACTGATATCAACTTGTACCACTGATATGAAGCACCCTTGTACAGTTTCACTGTAGAGCACATACTAGGTAAAGAGAGCCAAAACATCCCTATGAGGGGGGTGGGGTTACCATGTCCTAACTTTGACATGATATGGGGTTTCACTACTTCAAGCAAGTAGTTTTACAAATTCCTACATAAGGGTGAGCATCCTGTCCTATGTTAGGATAGTCACTAGAGCTTTACTACATGCACTAGGTCGATTGGTCAAAAAGGGTACCTCAGCAAGATTACCTAACATACCTCTCACACATAACACCGAGAAATGAAAGAAGGATCAAGTGGTATAGCAGTAATCCAGATCGAAGGGTTGTGTTTCCAACATGGCATAGCCCCTAACCGGCCAGCCTTTTGGCAAGCCTTTTAGGCAATTCGTCTAGGAATAACAGATAAAAAACACAATGACTTAAGAGCCCCAATGCAAATGCAATGTAAAGAATATATATTTGTAGATAAAATTTCACATCATGAAATTCAAGTCAAGTTATCTAATTTTTCCAGCAGAGTCGCCAAAAACTGTAGCTAGTTTTTCGTGCTCCTCGAAGGGGTTTAGTCTCCTCGGATACAATAGCCCTACAGTTCGGATTCCCGTGGTTTTGAATCTGGTTTCATAAGTGAAATGTGAAATAGATTAAACAAAAGAGAGTCCAAATATGGCAAATCTTAGAAAATCCATTTATCATCAAAGATGCCAAAAATGGACTGCATTGCCAGATTTTAGAGTTGCCACCTAAATATTTTTGAGAAATTTAAGAAACCCGTGACTTGTGCCAAAGGCTACTTGTCTGTCATAACCAAAGTGTCTTGACTCGGGAACTTAGCTATGAGATGGAAAGATCATGAATTGAGCACCCCCCTCACCCAATCAAAGATTGGTCTTTACAAATCATGATGTGACTTTTGTGTACATTCTATGCTCTTGTTCTGATTAATAATACTAACTTACTATGTGAGGCACACAAGTATAGACTATTTCACCCACTTTGGAACGCTTTGATTTCATGTTTATTTGAAAAGAGTTTCGAATATGTGCTACTTGAAAAAGTAAGCTCATATTACATTAATCAAAATCATCCCAACTTAAGTGTAATAGCCTTCATCCAGTGGCATTCAAAGAGGTATATCAAATTAGCACTTAGCCTTGTGGTAGTATGCCTGATATGGCAACACAAACACACATTTAATATGCTAAAGCAAGAAATGCTCACCTAGTACTCAACTAAGGAAAGACAAAAGAAAGGAAAATAATTAGAAAAATGCATGCACTAATATACAAGTGACTAATGCAGCACATACAAAATGCAACTACTAGGTTCAGTTTTTTAACATGACATATGGATCAATTCAAGACATATGGTAACGCATATATTCAAGTAACTAGGAAATGACAACAATGTTAGAATGATGAACCGAACCCAATGCATGCAAAAATGAATATTAAGCATGGCAATGATATGAAACGAAAAATATGATACTACCATAATAAGCATGTAAATAAAAAGGAGAAAGAAGTGGAGGTTGGAAAACACACAATATTACAAGTGTTACAAATTTTCCCTCGCACAAGAGGGTTCGAATGAATGTCCTAATTAAACTAATTATTACAACACAATTGAATAAACTATAACTAGTTATTACGGGTCTGTTTGGTAACGTTTACGTTTTCAGTTTATATTTACAAAAATTTTATAAACTGGTTTTTGTTTATTTTTAGAAACACATAAACTACAAACGCGTTTGGTAATTGACAAAATGTTTAAAAAATTTTAAAAATATAAAAAAGAGTGAGAAATGGCAAGTGGTGGCAAGTGGCAGCGAAAGACGGTGGTGGAAAGTGGTGACGGTGGGTGGTGAGTAACGAGTGGTGGTGGGTAGTGGCGGGTGGGTGGTGGTGGTGGGTAGGTGGGTGACGGTGGCGGGTGGTGGGTGGTAGCGAGTGGGTGGTGGTGGTGGTGATGGGTGGTGGGGGGTGGTAGTGGGTGGGTCGGTGACGTTGCCGGGTGATAGGTGGTAGCGAGTGGGTGGTGGTGGTATCGGGTGGTGGGTGGTGGTGGCAGGTGGGTGTCGCGGATGGTGATGGTGATGGTGGGTGGGTGGCGGTGTGGTGGTGGGTGGTAGCGAGTGGGTGGTGGTAGTGGTGGTGGGTAGCGGATGGCGGGTGGTGGTGGGTGGTAACGGATAGGTGGCGGGTGGTGATGGTGGGTGGGTGGGTGACGGTGGCCGGTGGTGGTGGCGGATGGCGGATGGTGGTGGCGGGTAGGTGGGGGGGGGTGGTGGTGGTGGGTGAGTGGGTGAGTGGGTGACGATGGCGAGTGGTAGCGAGTGGGTGGTGGGTAGGTGGTGGCAAGTGAGTGGCAAGTGGGTGGTGGTGGTGGTAGTGGTGGTGGAGGTGGTGACAGGTGAGTGGCAGGTGGTGGCGGGTGGTGGATGGTGGTGGATGGTGGTGGCAGGTGGGTGGTGAGTGGTGGTGGCGAGTAGGTGGTGGGTGGTGGATGGTAGTGGCAGGTGGTGAGTGGTGGCGAGTGGATGGCAGGTGGGTGGTGGTGGTGGCGAGGGATGAGTGGTGGTAGCGAGTGGGTGGCCGGTGGGTGGTGTGTGGTGGTGGGTGGTGGTAGCAGGTGGGTGGTGAGTGGTGGTGGCAGGTGGGTGGTGAGTGGTGGCAGCTGGTGGTGGGGGGTGGGTGGTGGTAGCGGAAGACGGTGGTGGAAAATAATGGCGGGTGGTGGCTAGTGTTAGGTGGTAAAAAAAAAAAACTTAAAACTCAAAACGGAAACACATTTTTTAAGTTTACATTTTTTGGCCAAATTTATAAACTGAGACCACTAATTTATAAATCAGAAATTTACCAGACAAGTTTTTATTTGAGTTTTTTAAATTTTTGTAAATATAAACAGAAAACTGAAAACGCAAGTGTTACCAAGCGGCATCTACACGTTCAAATGAAGCCAACTAATTAATTACACATACTAATATTTAAAACACTAATTTAATGGAACGGAAAGCGAGGAGCCATACACACACAATCGAGAACATCCTCCCGAAAAACCTCTGTTTGTTGCCAGAACCTGCTCTGTTTGTTGCCAGAACATCCTCTCAAGTTCTGCTCTATTTTGCCACAAAAATGCCACTGCCTGTACAAAATGGTGGCCAGTTGGTCGGCCTGCCTTGGAAAGTGGTCAGCCATTGTAGACACTCCATTTTTTACTACCCTTAAGACCTGAGCGCTTTATTCCAAACATCTAATGATGAAAGTTACACTATGCAATCTTTTGAATTCTCAGTAAAGAAATTTTGATTCAAGCTCTAATCCCAAACCTAACACCCTATTTTGGCCAAACTATTTTAGACTTTAAAATCCTCTTTTTCAAATATTTCTACGATGTTCCGAGGCTCACATTTTGATAAAAATATTACATTTTTCGATAAACCGAGTAAGGACAAAATGGAAATAAATGGAAGGGAGGTGAACTCTTTGAAAAATCTTTAAAAACATCTTAGTTATAAGTTTAGATTTGAAGGAAATAGAAGGGGATGGAAGAAAACTAGTTGGGGGAAAGGTTGGGTATCAAACCGTTAAGAAAGAAATGAGTATCCTTCACTAAATTAGGCATATCTCTCTAAACACTTAGAATTTAGATATGAGGCTACCACCATTAGAAAGTAGACTACGGGGCTTCAATTTAGACTTAAGAATGACCTAAAACTGAGGTCGGATGAGGGAGATATGGCCGTTTTAAATTGGGCCAAAAAACTATTTTTTGGACCCGGCTAGGTCCATTTAGATCTAGTCGTAGCCCATTTAGACCCAGCCAATTTTCAACGAAAACTTCTCCAGAGTGCCTTTTTAGACTTGGCCTTGCATTATTAGGCCCGACCGTGGGTTTTTTGGGCCCAATCGTGTGCATTTGGACCGGACCGGGTCTCAATAGCGAGAAACAGGACAGCTGGCGGGAATTTGCTAGCTGTTGTTTTTTGAAGATATTTTTGACCAATTTGGCTCAAATTCTATAAATAGACCCCATGCATTCAAAATTAAAGGTTAGAAGATCTTTCTAAGGGCTTTGAGGGAGATTGAGAGCTAAAACTATCCTCCTTGCTTAATTTGATCTTCAAACATTCTTGAATAATATATACACCATTAGAGCTTGTTCTTTAAACTTTTTGTTGAACTTTCAAAGTGGTGGGGTTAGCCATCCCTCCTTAATCTTGCTTACTAGATATGTGCCTTCTTGCTTTTGGCTTTGTTTTGTGCTCTTTTAACATCATTTTAGCTGTTGTTTTTTGCATGTTAGGGGCTATTTTAGGGCCGTGTTAGGGTTGTTTTAATTCATCTAAATAGTTTATGCGTTGCATACTTTTCTTGTTGTGTTGTAAGTCCTCATAGCTTTGGTTGTTTAGGCCTTAGACACCAAGTCATTCGAGTTGATGGCTTTCTTTACTTAGTTTTCATCTAAAGTGTCTCATTTTAATAATCAACTTCACATAATCACCTCTGCAACCTCCCCTCCTTTCTTGATTTTCCTTGTTAAGAGTTGTTTCAAGCGATTGATTGTTATTCAAAGCATGAGAAAGAGACCTCCTAAGCTCAATGGCTTAATCTTTTCGGAGGTTCATCGTCAAGGCATCGTCTCTCTTTCATGCCAAGGATCACTTCTCATTTGACATTTCTGTTCATTTAGTGGGCTTAAATATCACTTTGGGGCAAAATGATTAAGAATGGAAAGGTAAGTTCACAAAGGCTAATAAAATTGACTTAAAATCAATTCAACCGATATAAAGAAGAGTAATAAAATTAGGTTGGATTTGGCCGAACGTTATGCTGAGTCCATCGTGTCAAGAGTCATCACATATTAATTCATGATGTTTTGATGAATTTTGAGGCGTGTCTATCTCCCTCTTTGAGCTAACTTCATGATAGGAGGGAGGGGTGGTCATTTTTCATTGCATTTATTAATTTTTTTGTCCAAACGTGCTCGAAATCATCAAGCAATCAACTTACTATCATTGATGGTTTTGGAACTGAATTCATTCTCCTCTTGAGTTTCCCCATGATAGAGAAGAGCAGAAGGGGACAAACATGGTTTAGAAATGCTCTGCATGCATTGTTTTCACCTTAGAGCACAAAAACAATTTTTTGCATGAAATTAGGGCACGGCCAGACTTGTCTGGACCCGGCGGGGCCTTATTAAGGGCCGGCCAGGCTCCAATGTTTGGTGAGCAGAGTACTTTTAGCATAAATAGAGGACAGTGGTTGAGGGTGAAGTAGAGCAGTTTCACAGAAGGCAGACAGAGCAATTTCTGCAAATGGCCTTCATTGACACACATTCAATCATTGTGCATTTTTTTATATACATCAATGTTGTATTATTATTGTTCATATTATATTGTTGTAATTAGTGTTGTAATTATTATTGTTATAATATCCTTGTTGTAATAAATTAGATAGCTTGTTATTTATTTATTATTCATTCTAATTTGTAATAAGTAGTTAGTTTAGCCAATTCATTCATTTGGTGTTGTAATAGCTAGCTTAAATTTGGACATTTATTCGGACCCTCTTGTACGAGGGCAAAATATGTAATAACGTAAATGTCTTCCAACCGCACGTCTTTCTCCTTTTTATTTACCCTCTTACGATGGATACTGTAGAACATCATGTTTCCTTAGCATATTCCATGTTTGCATACACTTGTCTTGCATGCATTTAGGGTTCGGCTCATCATACTAATCGATGTCAAATTCAAATTCTTACTCGAATACATGATTTATCATGTCTTGGATTGGATCATATACCGTGCTAGTGGCCGAGCCTATTAAATTGCATGATTGTATGTGTCTCATTAGTCATGTTGCATTAGTTAGGAGCATGCATGTTTTCTCATTATTTTGCTTTGTATGGCTTACCTCGGAGTACTAGGTGAGCACTTATTGCTTTAGCATATTACATGCGTGTAATTGTTGCCATGTCAAGCATAATACCACGAGTCTAAGTTCTTACGTGATATACCTGTTTGAATGCCTGTGGATGAAGGTTAATTGCTTAAATTGAGATAATTTGAGTAATGTACATATGAGATCACTCTTTTGAGTGGTACATATTGAAACAATTTTCAAACAAACATGAAATCAAAGTATTCCAATTTTTCCAAATTAGTCTATACTTGTGTGCATCACATAGAAAAGATAGTGTAATAACTGAAACAAAAGCATATAATGTAAATAAAAATCACATCATGATTAGTAGAGGCAGATCTTTGATCGGGTGAATGGGGTACTCAATTCAAGACCTTCCCCGCTCATATCTAAGTTCTCGAGCCGAGACACTTTGGTGATGATGGACACGTGGCCTTTGGCACGAGTTATAGGTTTCCTAAATTTTCCAAAATATTTAGATGGCAACTCTGAAATCTGGCAAAGCAGTCCATTTTTGACATTTTAATTCAAAACCGATTTTCCAAAGGATTTACCGAATTTGGACTCATTTGTATTGTCTACTTCATATTGCACTTATGAAATCAGATTCAGAACCGCGGAAGTTCGAACTGTAGGGCTAATCATATCCGAAAGGAGCAGGAACAGTAAACTACAGCCGTACATAATGGTGGTCGGCCACCACTATATTCTGGGAAATGCCCTGCTACCACAAAGTTGAAACAGAGCAAAAACAAAGTGTTTCCAGGAGATGTTTATCTTCTCTACCCTTCCCTATCATGAAAATGATCAAAAGAGGAGTAGATTTAATTCACAAATCATCAATTGTCGCAAGTTTGTTGCGTGATGATCTTATAACTGATAGGATAAAAGCTCGATAAAAGGAAATGAAAGACCAACAACACCTCCTTCTTATCATAGAGTTACCTTAAGGGAAAGGATAGACATTGCTTCTTGAATCATTAAACATCACTAAAGAGTATGCAATGAGTCAAGATACAATAGGTGCAATATAACGTCTGATTGAACCTAACCCAAATTTATTACCTTTCTTTTCACTCTAATTTTATTAGCCTCTTTTCACATTACCTTTCCAATTCCTATCTTTTCTTCCTTTTTTGTCCAAAAGTGATAATTATGTCCACTAAGTCCAAAAAGCAATAAAGAGTACCAAGCATTAACTTAACTCAAGAAATGAGCTTTTCAAGCCCTTTTCTACAGGGAAAAATTATAAAGGAGGAATTAAACTCATTTATGAGCGATAATGAATTCGGAGTCAAACTCGAAATGGGTGATAATAACCCTATATCCAAACTGAATAACAAGCTGTAATGAACCCTTCCTTTATGATTTCCAAGGGTCTAAACTAGAAAGGTAGTCCCTTAGACGTAAATGCACCGGTGATTAAGAGAAATGTCAAATGAGAGGTTGTGCTTAGCATAAGGGAGATGTAATGCCTTGGTAATGAACCTCCGAAGAGGTTAAACCATTAAGAATAGAAGGTCTCTTTCTTATGCCTTGAGCAACAATCCTTTATTTGATAGAACTCTTAATCAAAGAAATCAAGAAAGGAGAGAGATGTAGAGATGATTATGCAAAGGTGATTATTACAAATGTGAATATTTATATGAAAACTATGTAAAGAAAGCTATCAACTCAAATAGATTGGTGGCTATGGCCTAAACACCCAAATTCATGAGGGCTTACAACAACACAAGCATAGTATTCAAAGCATAAACTAAATAAACACACTAAACAACCCTAAATAGCACAAAACAATCCTAAAAATCATTTTGAAATGTCAGAAAAATTAAACAAAAATGGAAGGAAAGAAGCCTAGTAAGCAAGCCAAAGAAGGGTGGCTAGCCCCTCCTCTTTTTTGTGACTTAAAATCACATTTTTAAGATTAAAAACACTGTAAAAAATACTGTGAAAAGGCAAAGAAAATAGATACAAAAAGATGGTACAAAAGCTCAAAGATTACCCTTTAAAGAGTGGATGCTCTTTTAGTTCACAAACCACAAGTTGAACACTCTCAAGAGTTGAAATTTGTATTCAAGAATCTCAAGCCTCAAGTTTAGGCTGAGGAAGTGTACGTATAGTGTATGTATATTGCAAGAGGGAGAGGTACTGTGTTGAGTAAGCTATAGGCACTTTGAGAGTCTTTCTAATCCCAAACCATGAGGGGAGGTTGTGTATTTATAGAAAAATGGGTCCTCACGTTAGAAATATCTATAATGAACTAGCTAGTGCAATGTATGCACATGGGAACAGCTAGATCCAAAAATATCTGTTTGTTGGGAAACGTGGTCGGCCGACCATGAAGGGGGATAGCCGGCCAACCAAAAATGGCCTGCCGGCTACTTGTTGGCCAACAGGTCTCTGAGTGGTCAGGCTATAAAAAAATAGGTTTTGGTTCAAAGAAAGTGAAAGGTTTAGGTTTCAAAACTTGAAACCGAAGCTTTTTGCTGAAGAAATTGAACGATTTGCATAGCATAACAATTCATCATTGAGTGTTGAATATGAGGTGCTCAAGTATTAAGGGCATTCAAAAATGGGGTGTCTACAATACGTCAGTGCCCAATCAATCTACTTCATGAGTAAACTAGGATGCATTCCTAGGATGGAGTTAGGACAGAGTGGCAGGAAAGGTATTACTACAGTCAGTGAAGTACCTCATAGCCCGCATGTATTTGAACTAAGGTTTGCACCTACAACAGATGACTGGAAAAGGAAAAGTGAAGAGATCAAGGGGAGGATCAATGCAAAGAACTAGGCAATAGTTTGGGTTGGTCCATAAGCTAATTCGTTTAACCTTAAACGGGCACTTTGCCCGAGAAAGAGAGGATTTCCTTTTTTGTGGGTTTCTAGAGCCATGGATTGACCAAAAGGAAAAGAAGAGATATCCCAGGTTTGAAATCTTCTTCGATCATCATCTTTCTAATAGCAACGAAGACTAGGCAGATCCAAGAATCGACATCGGTGAAGACAATGATGTCAATTCTGAAAGTAGTATAGAGGACGTCCTGGGTCTAACACTAGCTGATTTGCTGAAGAAAGTTGATACCAGTGATAAACCAATGAACTTAGAGGCTGTGATTGGGGAAGGACAACCTGTCGATTGCTCAAGCTTCATCATAGATGCAGTAAATGGCACGCAAGCAAATTGGCAGGTTGAAAAACTTTTTATTGAGAATTCTGAATTGGTTATTGAGTCTGAGTCCATTGGGCTTGTGGGGTTGGAGTTAGATTTGAGTTTGTCTTGAGATGTCAGAGTCCTCTTTTGTTTTTGCTTTTTCTTTTAAGTTTGTTACAACTGTTGAGCCCGAGATTCTTAATGAAGATGTTGTGATGCTTACTTCTCTATGCCTATAGTTCATAGCATTGATCAGAATTTTCAGAATTTTGATAAAAACGAAGAGGAAGAAATTTTTCGAGCTTTGAAAAATTTAATCAATTGGGAAGAAGAAAGCGTGCTAAGCCAATAATTGATGAAATTGTTTCCGTAAATGTGGGTGTTGAAATAAATCCTCGCTTCGTCCAGATTGGTTCTACTTCATCTTCAGAGCAATACAAGCAATTAGTTACTTTATTAAAAAAATTCAAAGATATTTTTGCGTGGTCCTACGAAGATATGCCTGGAATTGATCCTAAGATTGTACAATATAGGATCCTTCTTAATCTTGAGGCTCGACTTGTCAAACAGAAGCTTCACAGAATTCGTCTAGATTGGGCATTGAAAATCAAAGAAGATGTTACTAAACAAATCAATGTGAAGTTCTTTCTCGTATCAAAATATCTAACTTGGTTAGCCAACATTGTGCCAGTCCCAAAGAAAGATGGCATAATTAGGGTTTGCATTGACTTTCGAGATTTGAACAAAGCTAATCCGAAAGATGACTTTCCATTGCCACATATTGATGAATTAGTAGACTTCACTACAGGGCATGCCTTGCTGTCATTCATGGATTTTTCGGGGTATAACCAAATCCTTATGGCTCTAGAAGACAAAGAAAAGACTACATTTACTACACCATGGGGGACTTATTGTTACAGGGACATGCCATTTGGTTTGAAAAATGTTGGGGCCACTTATCAGAGAGTCGCTACCACACTGTTGCATAATATGATCCACAAGGAAGTTGCGGTGTATGTGGATGACATGATTGTCAAGTCCAAAGATCGGGAAGACCATTATACTGCATTGAAGAAATTCTTTGACAGAATCAGGGATTACAGGTTGAGGCTAGATCCATAGAAATGCACCTTTGGGGAAATTGCGGGCAAGATCTTGGGATTTCTGATTAAACAGAGGGGAATTGAAGTTGATCCATCCAAAATTAAGGCCATCTTAGAAATACCGCCACCAATGACTGAAAAGGAGGTGCAGGGCTTCCTGGGTGAAGTGTAATTCATAAGGAAGTTTATTTCTAAATTAACATTGACCTGTGAACCACTTTTTCGTTTGTTAAAGAAAGGAAAGAAGTTCCAAAGGGATGATCGGTCTCAATTCACCTTCGACCAAGTTAAGCAATATTTGCAGAATATGATTGTGTTATTGCCATCGGAGCCAGGAAAACCACTAATTTTGTATTTATCAGTGACTGAATCAACCATGGGATGTATATTTACGCAAGAGTTAGGTGAGAAACTAGAGAAAACCATCCACTATTTGAGCAAGAATATGCTTGAATACGAGACCCGCTACACTCCCTTGGAAAAGGCTTGCTTAGCTTTAGTTTGGGCCACCAGGAAGTTAAGACACTACTTGTTAGCTCACTCAGCAATTCTGGTTTCATGATTAGACCCCATCAATATCTCTTTGAGAAACTAGCGCTTACTGGTAGGCTAGCTCGTTGGTTGCTTTTGCTTTCTGAATTTGACCTCAAGTATGTCGCACGCAAATCGATTAAGGGAAGGGTCATGGTAGAATTTTGGGGTGATCACTCTATTAAAGTAGAAGAAGATATGGATTATTCATTCCCAGATGAGAAGGTCATATAGATGGAATAAGACACTTGGAAGTTGTACTTTGATGGAGCATCCAATCAATTTGGCTACGGGATAGGTGTGTTGCTCATAGCCCTTGATGATTCCCATATCTTTTTAGCTTTCAAACTCCGATTGAGGGTATCCAACAACCAAGTAGAGTATGAGGCATGCATTACCGGACTAAAAGCAGCTCTAGAACTAGGGACAATAAGGTTAGATGTGATTGGGGATTCAAACTTGGTCATCTCTCAAGCCATTGGAGACTGGAAGGTTAAAGAGGAGAAAATGGTAGTCTATTATCAGACCTTGGACATGTTGATCCCGAGGTTCGAAAGACTGACATTTACACACCTAGTGAGAGAAAACAACTGATTTGCTAATGCATTGGCAACCCTGGCCTCCAAGATAGATATACCAGTTGGGGTTAAGATACGCCCAATCCTGATAGAACAAAGATGTACGCCCGCATATGAAATAGTAGCTGCAATAGAAGAAGTTCAAGATGAAAACCCCTAGTACTTTGATATTTGGACAAAAGGGGAAAATGCCAAGGCCAAAAGGGGGATATGACGTTTGGCTGCTCAGTTCATCATCTGCAAAGATAAACTATACAGAAGGGAGCATCTGGGAATGCATAAGTTGTGTGTCGAGGAAGAAGAGACAAAGCGTATCACGGAAGCCATCCATAGAGAAGAGTGTGGAGCCCATATGAATAGTATAATGCTGGCCAGAAAGATCCTTAGACAGGGTAACTACTGGTTAACCATGGAGGGTGATTGTATCGACTTTGTTAGAAGATGTCACAAATGTCAAATCCATGCCAATCATATGAATATCCCGCCATCAAAACTCTACAATATGACTTCATCTTAGCCTTTCTCAGTCTAGGGCATAGATGTTATTAGGGCAATCACACTGAAGGGTTCGAATGGGCATCAGTTTATCTTGGTTGCCATTGATTATTTTACCAAGTTGGTTGAAACGCAATCATTTTCAGTGTTAAAAGCATCGCACGTGGCCAAATTCACCAAGAATAACATCATTACAAGTATAGGGTGCCAAACAAAGTAATTTCAGACAATGGCTCACACTTCAGAGGAGAAGTGGCAGTTCTACTTGAGAAATATAACGTGGCTTTTCACAAGTCATTAACTTATAGGCTACAAACCAATGGAGTCGTTGAAGCTGCAAATAAGAACATCAAGACTATTCTGCGTAAGACATTGGTTACCTATAGAGATTGGCCAGATAAATTGCCTTTTGCTCTTTGGGGATACAGGACATCAATCTGAACGTCTATAGGGGCAACCTCTTACTCTTTGGTATATGGAATGGAGGTTGTTTTGCTTATTGAATTAGAAGTACCTTAGTTGAGGATTATGGCTGAATGTTAGATAGCAGAAGCTGATTGGCAACAGAACTGATTAGAAGTACCTTGTTTTGCCAAAGATTAAAGGTGTTATACCACGTTCAGGGGTATCAACACAGGATTCAACACAGGATTGCCAGAGCATTCAACAAAAAGGTTAGATCTAGGAATTTGAGGGAAGGGGACTTAGTGTTGAAGAACAATCAACCTCCTATCTATGACCCTAGGAGCAAGTTCAAGCCTAATTGAATAGGTCCTTACATCATCAAGTCAATTTGGTCAGGGAGAGCAGTCATTTTCATGGACTTGGATGGTTTAGAGTTCTTACAACCAATCAACTTGGACAACCTGAAGAAGTACTATCCTTGAGAGGCTCACTGGGTCAAAACCTGAAAGGGTAGCCCAAAGTTAGAGCATAAAATTGAAAAAATAAAAAATGAAAAAAAGGAGCTCGCAAGGTTGAAAACCCAAAAGGGCAGTTTTGCACAAAAGGAAAGTGTTAATACCCTTGTGAACCTTAGTCGGAACTATGTATGGCCTGATTCCTATCTTGGGGATATGTAGGCAGCTTCATCCTGAAGTTCAGCCCTAATCATTTATCAACTCACTCATCCTGTCCATGGTTGATTGGTGTATCTTTATTCGACTCGACTATCTTATCTATGTTTGATTGGTTCGTCCTGTTCGATTCAATAGTCCTATTTCTCTTTTATGATGGGTTTAGTTGCAAGACAGATTCAGTTGTGCATCTCAAGGGTTCATTTCATGTTGGTCGAGTAGTGGTCATTTGCAAAAACTGATTGTGAGGATTTTTAATGAAGTTGACTAATTTTCTCGACAATTATTCCATTTTTGCAAAACCCAGACCATTCTTTGGACCAAAAAAGAAACATTTTCGGTGCTCGCAGCCTGACTTACATGATTTCAAAATGAAAAAGTGGAACAAGCATGCTAAGAAAACTCTCATGTTGATTAAAATCTTTTTAATAGAAAACCAAAAGAAAAAAGTCAAACAATGAACTAGGGGCACATTCAAGTTAGGTTTTCTGTCTTTTCCCCGCATTCTCGATTCCTCATTACCAAGGTCATATTAACTTGTATTTTTTCTTTAAGTCGAGCACTCACCAGAAAATGCACATTAGTTGTCTCCAGCAATGTCCTTGAGTCTGGTGGTCAACCGATCATGTTTTGTGTTGTGTCCATTTTATTCCGGCAAGCGTAAAGGGGTGCATTTGGGATGGTTTTTGTTTTGGTTTTCTTTCCTCAAGTTATATTTTGTGTTTTATTCAATGATAGACTCGACATTCAGTTTAGAAATCATTGAAATGCAACCATTTTCAATTCCAAAATTCACAACAAAATGGTTTTCATGCTCAAGTGCCATTCAGGCCATTCGGATTTGCAAAACAAAACTCTTTTTATTAAATGTCAGGGATCAAAACCCGATCAAAATGGTACAGAAGAGACTTGAAGCTATAAGTGCCCACTCCTAAGCAAATATACACAGAAAAAGAAAAAAAAGAAGAGAAAAAAAAAAAAACAACAACAACAACAACAAAAACAACCAAAAAAAAAAAAAACAACAAAAAGAAAGATGGAGGAATGTTCTTAGATCACTAGTGGTAGCCCATTAATTGCAAATTGCCATCATTTGTAGATGGCTTCATTGCTCGACTCTCCGTCAGTTGCCTCGCCACATCTTCACTCCTTAGAAGCTCTTGAAGACTCTACTTTAGCATTTGCAAAGCTTCCAAAAGAGATGACTCTCTGCCATCCATCAAATAAGGAGCACCAAGGAGCTCCGAATCAGGCTATGGAGGTTGCCTAGCGTTTCAACTTTGTATGTCATTTTTTCAATTGGTAAATCTCTTTTCGGGCATCTTGAAACATGCTATTGAAAAGAGAAAGTTGTGTTTTCAACTGTTACACCTCATTTGTCTTGCTATGCGAATGGCGGGACAAATTGGAGACTGCGATTATGGTCTCCACAGAGGATTTTAATATATAAGAATTGGCATTGTTGTTAGACTGTGCTATGATTAATTGCTCAATTAACAATACAGGAAAATTGAAAACAAGGGCAAGGGTAGGGGCACTTTGTCGAGGCTCAGAGAAGTTGGCATCAGTAATCTCTATCGGGAATTCATTAAGGTTTGGGAAAAGGGAAAGAGTACGACGAGAAGAGCCCATGTTAGAGAGAAGTAATGCTAAAGGAAGAGGTGGCAGAATAATGGCAGAGAGAGTTTTGTTTAGCAACCTTTTGTTCTCTCTTTTTTACAAGTTGAGGTTAAGAAGAAGACAAAAGCGAAGAACAAGACAATGGAGAGATCGAGGCAATCGTTGAAGATCAGGGTAGGTCTAGCTTTGTCGGTCAGGCGTCGTGATGTTTGAAATCGTGCACCAGACGCGACAGTTGAAGAAGACGATTGTGAGAGAGAGGAAAGAGAGACAGAGAGAGACAGAAACTAGAACATGGGAGATAGAGAAATGTGTATATCGTATATATATATTGTGTATATATGTATATCGTATATTGTATATATGTTATGTATATATATATAGGTATATATGTCTATGCATTTGTATATATATGTGTATTTATATGTCTATCTGTATATGTATATGTATGAATATATTTGGTGTGTATATATAATGTATGTGTATGTACACTGATGTTTGTGTATGTATATTAATGTATGTTGTATGTGTACTAATGTATGTTGCATGTATACTGATGTATTTGTGCATCACTTAAATACGGTTAAAACCTTTCCCATTTTCGTATGAGATACAGTTAGGTACACCTATTGGTTGTACCATCTTTTGTCCTTTCACGTGAAACATGTTAAGAGTTGAAGTTTATTCGGTTAAAACCTTCTCCTTTTTTGTTTGAAATACGGTTAAGTACGCCTGTTGATTACACCACATTTTCTCCTTTTACGTGAAAAGTGTTAAGATTTGAAGTTTACTCGGTTAACACCTTCCCCCTTTCCGTATGAGATACGATTAGGTACGCCCATTGGTTACACTATCTTTTCTCCTTTCATGTGAAACGTGATAAGATTTGAAGTTTATTCGATTAAAACCTTTCCCTTTCTCGTATGAGATATGGTTAAGTATGCCTGTTGGTTACACCACATTTTCTCCTTTAACGTGAAACGTGTTAAGATTTGAAGTTTAGTCGGTTAACACCTTCCCCCTTTCCGTATGAGATACAGTTAGGTACGCCTATTGGTTACACCACATTTTCTCCTTTCACGTGAAACGTGTTAAGAATTGAAGTTTACTCGATTAAAACCGTCCTCATCTCCGCATGAAATGCGGTAAGGTACATTTGTTGGTTACACCACCTTTTTTCCTTTCACATGAAACGTGTTAAGATTTGAAGTTTATTCGATTAAGACCTTTTCCTTCTCCATATACAATACGGTTATGTATGCCTGTTGGTTGCACCACCTTTTCTCTTTTCGTGTGAAACGCGTTTGGATTTCAAGTTCATATTTCCTACTCTCGCACAAGATGCATTTTTATCTCAAGTTCATAATTACTCCTCTCGCGTAAGACGCATTTGGATCTCAAGTTCACATTTCCTCCTCTTGCGTAAGATGCGTTTGGATCTTAAGTTCACAATTCTTCCTCTTGTGTAAGACGTGTTTGGATCTTAAGTTCACAATTCCTCCTCTCATATGAGACACATGTAGATCTTGATTTCACATTTTCCTCCTCTCGCATAAGACACATTTGGATCTTGATTCATTTTTTTTCTTCTCTTAAGTGAGACAATCTCGAGTTTACTTGGTTATACCTTCTCTTCTTTCATGTGAGACACAGTTGGGCATGCTTGTTAGTTCGACTTTATTTCACTCATGTCAAACACGTTTGTTTGCATTGCATCGCATATTATGCTTCATATCATTTGTATGAGGCTTGACTTGCATATTACCACTTACATGTCATTGCATAGTCATGAATTTTCAAAAGAAGAAGAGAGAGATAGAGAAAAAAAAAAAGAAAAAAAAAAGGAGGCTACGCGAAGTGTGAAAGTCCAACTTTCAATTGCATTAGCATATCATTTGCATCTTGCCCTTGAACTATACTAGTTTGATTCATTGTAAAGGGATATGTAGGCAACCCTCGGGTTCAACTACTGTATTTGCATCTTGTTTTTTTACCCAAGTCTTACGGCCTTATCAAAAGGGTTGTCTTCAGGCTTTGACATTCACTCACGTCATGAATTGACTTCGAGCTCTGTCAAACAGGAGCAACTCTAGACACCTCATTTGGACCGACCTTAAGACTTAGGCGCTTTTTTTTTTATCACCTAATGATGAAAATTAGAATATGCTGTTTTATGAATTTCTCAGTAGAAAAGTCAAATTTAAGCTTTAATTCCAACCTTACACCCATTTTGGTAAAACTATTTTAGACTTATTCAAAAATCTTTTTCTGCGTTTTTCTTGTCCGAAAAATTTAGCAGTTTTGAAAAAATTGGCTCTTCAAAAAAAAGAAATGGGTCTTGGCTCTTCAAAATTAGCTCTTCAAAAACTGAATGGGTTTTGATTCTTCAAAATTGGCTTCTCAAAAAAAAAAATGAAGAAGTGTTGGCTTTTCAAAAAATGAAGGGATCATAACTCTTGGCCTATGTAGCACTCGACTTTCTTCGCGTGCCCCCCTTTTGGAGAAGGCACGAATTGGTCATCCTATAGTTTGAACTCCTATCACGGTTCTGAATCTAATCTCACAAAGTGCAATGTGAGACTGATAAACACCAAAGAGTCCAAATCCGGCAAATCATTTTGGAAAATCGATTTTGAATCAAAAAGCGCCAAACATGGAGCTTTGCCAGATTACAGAGTCGCCACCTAAATATTTTATTTTTGGGAAATTTAGGAAACCCTGACTCGTGCCGAAGGCCACGTGTCTGTCATTACCAAAGTTGTCTCGGCTCGAGAACTTGGGTACGAGAGGGGAAGGTCCTGAAATGAGCACCCCCCGCTCGCCCAATCAAAGGATCGGCCTCTACTAACATGATATGTTGTTTTATAAACACATGTGTTCTTATTCCGGTTATTAGCTAATTTTACTACGTGATGCGCACAGCATACAAGTATAGACTAAATCACAAGAATTGGAACAAAATAACTCATGTTTGTTTTGGAAAATGGTTTGAAAGTGCCACTCGCAAGTGGGCTAAAGCACGGATTTGCCACCCTCAAGTGGGCTTTAAAACATGACTTGCCACTTTGCAAAGTGTGCTTAAAACTTGCATTTATCGAATTGTCCCAATTCAAGTAATCAAGCCTTCATCCACAGGCATTCATGCAGTTAAACACTTAAGCAAATAGCCTCATGGCAAGCATGCGATCATGGCAACACTCACACTCATGCAATATGCTAAAGCGTAAAAGCTTACCGAGTACTCCGAGCGAAAACAAAAGCTAGTTACAAATATGTATGATCCCTAACTATACAAGCAATGCCTAATGCAACACATGCAATAATGCAATTAAATAGGCTTGGCTATCTAAGATGGCATATGAATGCAACACTTTGATACACGTATTCAAATAGGTATTGAAATACGATGCGGTTTGAATGATGCGCCGAGCCCGGTGCATGCAAAACAAATGAATGATGCAAACATGCAAGCATAAGGTATGCTAAATTGAAAATGACCCTACACTAACCATCAAAAGCGGTTAAGTAAAAAGGAGAAAGAAGTCAGGGTTGGAAGACATGCACACACACACGCACCCTTATTACAACATTGCGCCCTGACGAATGAGGGTCCAAATGAAAGCTAAGCTATACTAAGCCAAGCTAATCAACTAATCTAATTAATCTAATTAGACTAATTATTACACAACAAATTGAATAACTAGTAAACTACTTACTAATTATTACAACACTTTAACTAATTAGCACACTCATTAATCAAATTACAAATTCAAATGCTAACTAACAGGTAAAGCATTAAACTACGCTGCCTCAGCAAGTTGGAGAAGTTGAACATGCATGCCTCAGTTTCCGTCCCGAAAAGCCTTTCGGTTTGCTCTTTAGAGGCTCTGTTTGTAGGGTGTCTCCAAGAACTCTCTGCTGAACCTTACCAAAACAATGCTGGGGAGTCCACCAGTGGCCTACTGGCCATTAATGGTAGCTGCCGGCCACCTGCCAGCCAAGAGTGTGCCTCTGCCGGCCAATAATGAAGAACTACCGGCCACTGATGTGTTGTGACACCAAATTGCAACAGAGCACAAAATAGAGAAAAATTGAGGTTTTTCCAAGGACATGTTTGTACTATGCCACTCCTTATCCTCTCAAAACATCAAAGGAGTGGCACCATTGGGTCTAAAGCCACCAATCAAGCATTTTCAATGCATGATGGCCAAGGATCCAACTTGCACAAATTCAATGAATGCACAAAACAAAGACACAAGTCCATTACCTCATCATGAGAGATCAAAGGCAATGGAGACAAAGGAGATTGGCTCATTTCATCACTTCAAGTATGAAATAGACCAATTTACCTTGTGTTCAATATAACATCTGATTGAACACAATGCAATGCAAATATAACATGCTTATCTTGGCATGTTTTACTTGGTTCAATTCTTGTTTACACATTTTAAGTTACCAAACCATTCTTTAATTGATTTGTCCAAATGTGAAAGTCCTCTAATAAGAGAAATGTCAATCAAAAGATGACTTAAGACGTGAGAGAAACCATGCCTTTGAATAGTAGAAACCCCCAAGAGAGCGTTAAAGCCATTTAAGCATAAGCCCCAATCCCATGCTTAAACATAACTTTAAGACTAACCAAGCCTCAAAACAAATGAAAAGTGAAGAAACGAGGGAGGTTGCAGAATTTTAGTGCTGAAAGGCATGAGACACAAGACTATAACATGCAAACAACTCATATACAACATGTTAATGGACTTAAGCATTAAAGCTAGTGAAGAGCATTACACTAAAAGCATGCAATACCAAACTCAAATGGCTAAACCAGCCCTAGACAGACCTCAAACATGCCAAAATAGTGGCTAAAATGAGCTGAGATGGTAGCATGAAAAGCAAGAAAATCCTGCTCATGTATTAGCTCATAAACAAGGCACAAAGCACACCTCTCAAACACAATGAAAAAGTGATATATGTGAGAGTGTGACAGAATAATATGCTCTAAAATCACATGCTAAACAATGCTATAACATGCAAACAACCCAAGCAAAGCATGCTAGGAGCCTCAAAACACAAGGCTAGTGAAGGCAACTACACTATGGCTATACAAAGCAAGTCCTAAAGGACCAAGACTACTCAAAATAAAGTTTAAGCATGTCAAAGAAGGGCCAAAACCATGCTGGAGTGGAGCCAACACATGCTAGAATAACAAGCTAACCCATGAGGCATGCAAGGCTAATGAGCAAGATTACACTACAAGTGTAAGAAGCAAGCATCAAATGACTCAACCAGCCAGAATCAGAGCTATAACATGTCAAAAAAGTCACAAAAACATGCTGAGATTAAGTCAAGAGATGGTAGAAAAACATGCTCAACAATTAGGCCATCTACACATGCAACCAAGATACAAGGAGGGGAGGCCACCCCCTCCTATTTTGGACCTCAAAACCAAGTTTCTACCACTGAAAAACCTCTAAGTTTCAGTGGTAGAAAGGCCAAACAAAGGGTGTTCCAAAAGCTTAGGAAGTTGGCTCAAAAGGCTTTACAAGCCAAAGAGCCAAGGGAGGAAACCACCCCCTAACCACACAAGGCTTAAACCAACATTTTAAGACCTTAAAAATAGAACCTTTTAGAGGTTAAAACCAGCTTCAAAGTAGCATACAAAGGTGGCCAAGCAATGAACTAAAACAAAGCTTAAAAGAGGGAAATTCTTACCCTTGAAGCACAACACTAAAACAGTACGCAAACAGCCAAACTTCTAAGCCAAAAACACACCAAGGAGCTCAAACAAGGCCTCCAAGAACTTCAACTCTAAGGTGGAGGTGTTTGGCTAAGGGTGCTACTGCAAATATGTAGAGAAAGCTCACTTTCAAGCTCAAAATATAGAGAGAGAGGATTCTAGAGAGAGAGAGAGAGAATTCTTGCTCAGCTCAAACTTTGTAACCCTTTGCATTCATATAGATGAGCTCTATATAGAGAAGATACAAGAAGCCTTCAAACAAATCCAGCCATCCACGTGCATGCAGATGAGCTCATCTGTACAAACAACTGTCAAAATATCTACTGAAACATTGGTGGCTGGCCGGCCGGCCATCAGTGGTGGCCGGCAGTGGCCTCATTAATGGCCTGCAGGGCAAAGCCCATGGCCGACAGCCCTCAATGATGGCTGGCAAGCCATCAAGAACATCACTATGCAAATACCAACACATGGTCCAAATATGAGACAGAATGGAAATAGGGTCTGGAAGGATCAAACCTAGAGCATTCCGTTGCAAAAGTCGAGTACTCGACGAGCGATCAAACTTGTTGCTAGATGTACCTACAAGAACATTCAAGTCTTGAGGACGGTCAAAAATGGGGTGTCTACAGCCTATATATAGAAGACTATTAGAGCTATAAGGGGAGGCCTTAGTTTTGATCAAAAGAAAGTTTATTTTGTCAAAATTGAGAGAAAATACAAAGCGAGATATAAACCTCTTATCCTTCACTGATATTTCACTGATATACATCACCCAAAATTCCACTAAAGCTAAAACTCAAAACTTTTTGCTAAGATTCTAGAGCATACTCCATAACTATGAGGGTGTAAAGAAGAAAGTTTGATAAATCAAAAAATCCACCATTTCCTCCAAAGGTGAATTTTTGCAATCTTCTCATTTATTTTCTTGTATTTTTTTTTATTGTTTTAAATATGTGATATTTACTGGTGTACATAAACTGTTGTAATTTACCGCTTTGAATGGTCGGTACCACACCGCCTAAATAAACTATTGTAATTTACTGCTTTAAATGGTCAGTCAAAACCACCTAATTTGTTAAAAATATGGCCCCGTCGGATGAATAGTGGCCGATGGTGAATAGTAATCTCCGGTGATAAATAGTATCCCCTAACGGTAAATAGTAACCTCAATGATGAATAGTACCTCTGGCGATATATATTGACCATGGATGAAAAAAATGTCTAATAAGATGAGTAATGACCATTGAGGGTGAATAGTACCTGCTGCAGTGCATAATGCTGCCAGCGATGAATAGTACTCCGTTGGATAAATAGTGCTCCCACAAAAATAAGTTTTTCCGGGCAAAATAAAGCAGTCAACAGCGGACAAAATAATTTTCAATAAATGAATAGTGCTCCGCCGGATGAACAATAACCGACAAATGAATAATAACTTTATTTTTATTTTTTTATCTTATTCGTATGATTTGTTAGTTTCAGTTCGTGTTTAATAATCTCCCAATCCCACATTTTTTTATTTGGTTTTGTAATTATTTAGTGTTGTAATTATTCAGTTTTGTAATTACTCTTTAGTTGCATTTCATGAGTGAATTGCATTAAGATTTTGAATATAAGATCATGCATATTTCACTAACTTTGTTTTGTAACTGTTCACGGGGCATCGAAAAATATGTAAGTTGTTATACTTTAGCATCCCATTTTTGTGTGTTTTTCTTACTATGTTTAGTATCTATTTGCTTATTTGATATATCTCTATGAACGCCAGTAGATGAAGGTTGTGTTGTTCAATTTGGAATAATATCGATTTTCGTTTTTGTCAACTCAATTTCTGTTGATTTGAACATTATTCAAATTATTTCAAAATATATGAAATCAAATTGTTCCAAAATGAATGACACAATCTATACTTGTTTGCTTTCACATAGTAATTTTTAGGATTATTAATAATTGGAACATGAACATATAAAGTTAATAAAACTCATATCATGGTTTAGTAGAGGCCGACCTTTTGATCGAGTGAGCGAGGGTGCTCAATTAATGACCTTTCTCTCTCATACCTAAGGTTCCGAGCCTAGTGAGCGAGGGTACTCAATTAGTGACATTCCCCTCTCATACCTAAGATTCCAAGCCTAGCATCCTTGATTATAACGAACAGTGGCCTTGGCACGAGTCACGGGTTTCCTAATTTTCTGAAAATATTAGGTGGCGATTTTGAGATCTGGTGATGTAATCCACTTCTGGCAAAGATTTTACAATAAAATGGATTTTCTATAAAAATTACGGGATTTGGGCTCTCATTTATGTTTTACATTGTATTCATGAGACTAGATCAAAAAAAATCAACAGTCTAAACTTTTTAATGTACACCAGTACCCCTCGGGCAATGTTACATAAGCAGTTATTACTTTGAGAAGTGGGAAAAAGTTAGAGTCACGACCAATTGCATCTAATGCAACTAGGGCTAAGAATGGTGACAACTGTGGTAAAGCCAATAAGAGCAAGGGTGATGGGGAAACACATAAGGGAGATGACTTGACCCCTAGTACTACACATGAGTCTAAGGCACCATCTGTGCCTAAGGCACCCTTTCCCCAATGCCTTGATGCACTATTCCCTTTTAATAAGAAGGCAGCATCCATGAAAGCAGTGGTGGATATAACACCTCGAAATAATTACAATATACCCATCTCGTAACAACTAATAAATAACAAAACAATTGATTTGATAAGCTTTCATTAATCAGAGTTTGATATACAAAAGGTGACACATGCGATATACATTCAAAAAAAGTACATTCTGAATCTGCAGCATGTGTTACAAGATAACGAAAAGAAATGAAAACTAAATAGATAATCATATGCCTTAAAGGCTTACATCTTTCCAAGTCAATGCTTGGGTACATCAAAAGTGAGTCTTAAGCTCAATACAAACAAAGCCCCAGGCTTGTATAAAATTAACTACAAAAATACAACACTAAGCCTTCAGCTCCACAGTCCTCCCAAGCTAAGTTCTTGGTGGAGGCATATCACCAGCACTTGAAAATATTTTTCCTACATAGGGTGAGCCAAAGCCTAGTAGAAATGCTACAACATAATGTATAGATCTTAACAAAGTCATAAGGTTTTATACATATGTAATGCCCATACCAAAATGTTTCACTTTTCTTTCCAAAACCATGCCATGTCAAGTTTATTTCATAATTCTCAAAATCATGTCCATTACAATAGAAAATAGGGGGAAAATCTCAAACCAGTACAACCTTTCACGGATATTTTATCCATGGGAAACCCTCAAATGGCACCCATGTAAACGTAGCCCATAAGGCACTACTATTGCCATTTTACGGATATTTCGTCTACGGGAACCGGCACCCATGTGTACGCGTATTTTTCGAAACTTTCACCCTAGACACACCGGCCAACTTGATTTAGTGATACACACCTCTTTCCAATGTTCACCCCTTTTTCTCAATATCATATACATTTTTCAATGTAGTAAATAAGCAACAATGTTCAATGCACATGGATGAGAATTTCGTTTTAGTTCACCTAATTCTCATACAATTTCCACATCCAACTCTACCCTCATCATTATCATCATTTCAATTTCACAATTTCCATATCAATTCCATTTTCTCTTTACAATCTCAAACATTCACATTTTTGGGCAAAAACCCTTTTCTCTTTGAAAATCAATTTCAATGTAGGAAATACCTCATTTCAACATATATCAATCCCAATTTCATACCCACAAGTTTTTCCAAGAGACCATTTGAAAACCCCTCTTTATCATTTTAATTTTAAACCCTAGGTTATACCAAAACAACCCAAACAATTATAATCCTTTGAAATAGCAAATAACTAAGGTAAAACTTATATAAGAGTGTGGAGAATCCCTACCTCAAACTTATAAGACGAGAGAGAGAGAGAGAGAGAGAGAGAGAGAGAGCGAAGAGACTTCAACACTGCCGAAACCCAACTTTGTTCAAATGAAAATGAAGCTCTAAGTGAGCTCTACCTTCTTCTCAAAGGGAATAGGGTAAAGAAATCATTGGATCTAGGTGTTTTAGAAGAGAAAATATGAGTTTTAGAGAGACAGAGTGTAGATCTAGGGTTTTTAGAAACTTTAGAGAGAGTGTGGAATGAAAAAGTGATGTAAAAAGTAACTTTGACGGACTGATATATGCGTAGTCCACTCGAGAGACTGTCAAAACCCCAAAGCACTCCCCATATTGGATAGTTGTGGACAAGACCTCTTTATATGCCCTGACTGTCCACAATGATAGCATGCGGGTGATTGACCCCTACATTGGGATTGGCTCCGATGGCGCGCTGACTATTGAGGGTTCAAATCTTGCTTACACTCCGATGCCTTGTGGCCTTACTGGCCACACCTGAAACAAGTAATATGGCGAGGACCCATATTCCCCGAACTCCTCATAGAAACAGACCCCGAAGACTTGGTATGTTGGAGTAAAGACTGGAAAGAAGAAGAACCTCTAGATTTCTTGGAGGATCCCGTATCACCCTGGGGTTTTGCATAGCTTGACCTCTTATGTTTCAACCTCAATTCCTCTGCCGCTAGCATAATTTCTACATGTGTCAAGGCCTCCACCAACCTGTCATACTCTCTGTACATGTTGCCCATCACCTTTGTCAAAATCTTAGGCCTCAACCACTTCTCAAACTCCAAACATCAATGTTCCTCGATCGGTACAAGTTCGGGTGTAAAGTGTGCCAAACTAGTAAATGTGGTCTCAAATTCTACCACTGGTGTATCAAGCTATCTAAGCTCCTCGAACTATTTCCTCAACCTCTCCCTAGCCGTGGGAGGCAAAAACTTTTCTTGAAAGGCATGGGTAAAGGCCTTCCAAGTTTGTTCGACTCTCATCTTAACAGATTTCCACCATTGCCTGGCTTTCCCTTTGAGTTGATAGGCCACCAATGACACTTGAAGCTCTCTATCATGGACGTCCAAAATCTCAAATGACTTAACGATTTGTTCTAACCATTCATCCGCCTTCATGGGACCGGGCTCGCCACTAAACTCAGTAAGGTTGGAGCGAAAGAATTTCTTCTTCAAGAAGGAGGTTCGACTTTCTCCCTCTATTGTCATCACCGCTTGCTCGGCTCAGAGTATCTCCATGGACTCTCAAAGAGCCCCAGCCATTTCTCAGGCTAGTGCCCCCATTGCATCTTAGGTCAATGGAGCAACCATGTTGTTTTGCCCTACCCCTTTTTCTTGAGGTGGAAGATCTTGTTGGGTCGGAATACTCTGACCACCCCAGCAAGGTCTACCATGGCCTCTGCTATGTCCAAACATCCTATATAAAGTAAGAGAGAGATATATTAACTCACAATTCGCACACCCACATGCCAACTCACATATCACACTCAAATAGTCACATCCTTATCCATCTATTCACTAAGCATAGAGCAATCCACTATGTAGAGCACATATGGATCATTCTCCTAAGATACCGACTTGTTCCACAACACTTAAGGACTTCCAAATGGAAAAACCATTGATCAAGTGGCTTTCCATGGGGTCTTCGATGAGAGTAATAGACATAAATAGCATCTTAGAAACTTGACCCCATACCCACATTGTCACATAAGCACATAAACACAAAATTTACAAATGTTCCATCCCAACATATGAACCCATTATAGCATAAGTCACATCCCATGAGCTCTAAGTATTCAAACCCAGTTAGTTTAATACCAAATTGTAACGCCTCATAAATTTAGGTGTCCTTATCAAATATGCTCATATGGGGATAACCAATGTAAAAGAGAGAGAATCGATCCATAATAACATTGATAAAATTCCATAGCTATCTCTTCTCCATTGAACTATTACGGCCATTACATTATGTGTTTGATTGCATCTATTAATAAAATAATAGTTCAAAAGACAAGGGATAATCGAAGGAAAGAGCCCAAAAGATAAACATCCTTTCAAGGAGTGTCCTTGAACACACAAAAATGGAATCTAAGTTCCCAAACAAAAATAGCCTAAGGCTTAACATGAAACAACAAAAAAGAGCTTCCGTGCCCCCATCCAAAATCCTTCTTCAAGCCAATCACTTAGGTGACGTATCCACATCGTTTCCTGAAAAATGGTTAGTTTGGGGTGAGCTAATGCTCAATAGAAAATACATTTAACAAGTTATATAAATAATTGAGATACAAATGATCATGCCATTCACATGTGTAGACGTCCCCGAATGCCCCGGGGAGATGAACCCCCGTTCTATTCATATTGGGCTTACTACAGTTCGGACTCAATTTGTTGTCACGGTAAATCTTGAACCAAAGAGTCCAAATCCGGCAAATCGTTTTTAGAAAACAGATTTTGAAAGAAGTGCCAAACATGGACTGCTTTGCCAGATACAGAGTCGCCACCTAAATATTTTTTTAATGGGGGAATTTAGGAAACCCTGACTCGTTGCCAAAGGCCACGTGTCCGTCATCACCAAAGTTGCCTCGGCTCGGGAACTTGGGTATGATTGGGGAAGGTCAGCTATGAGCACCCCCTCTTGCCCGATCAAAGATCGGCCTCTACTAATCGTGATATCTTGTTTTGAAAACGTTATGTGCTCTTATTTTAGCCTAGAATTACTATGTTATGCGTGCAGCAAACAAGTATAGACCAAATCGCCTAAATTGGAACAAAACATTTCATGTTTGTTTTGAAAATGGTTTGCTACTCGCAAGTAGGCTAAAATGCAGGTTTTGCTACCCTCGAGTGGGCTTTTTTAGAAAAGATGGTTTTGCCACTATCTAGTGGGCTTAAAACTCGCGTTCAATGCATTGTTCCAATTTAGGTAATTCAACCTCCATCCACAGGCATTCAAGCAGTTATAACACATAAGCAACTAGCCTCATGGTAATCATGCTATTATGGCAACACTCACATGCATGCGGTATGCTAAAGCACAAAAGCTTACCTAGTACTCCAAGCCAAAACAGAAACTAGTTAGTAATCATATACATGATCCTAGTTCATGTTAAGATGGCTAATGCAACACATGCGGGATGCAGCTAGAATAGGCTCAGCTAGTCTATGGATGGCATGTGAAATGCAACAACTAACACGTATTCAAGTTAGATTTGAAATACAATGCAGTTTGCATGATGCGCCGAGCCCAGTGCATGCAATACAAATGAATGATGCACGCATGCATAGCATAAGGTATGCTAAATTAAATATGCCCTAATACTAACCATCAAAAGCAAGTAAGTAAAAGGGAGAAAGAAGTGGGGGTTGGAAGACATGCACACACGCACCCACACTTATTACAAATTCGTCCTCGCTCGAAGGGACCAAAAGAATATACAATTTAATTAACCTACAAGCTAATTAAATAATTACAGTCCACTTAACTAATTAATAAATCAATTAAGCTACTGAACGTAGTAAAGAGCCTCGGGAAGAGGGATGCACGCATGCTCAAATTGGCTTCGCCCGGAAATCCACTGCGATGCGCAAGTTGCCTCTGTTTTCCCTGCTTTGCTCCTCTGAAAATTGTACAATTCCCAAGGTATGCTCCATGGACATTGGGGAACACTACCGGCCAAGAGGAATGGCCACTAGCCAAAAGAGATGATCACCGGGTACTTGTGAAGCCATCGGCCACTGATGGATGGCCGGTCGACACTGCAGATGGCCGGCCGGCCAAATCTTCCTGCAGAATCCTGTTTTAACAGCAGCAGAGGGCAAAACAAGGCATGGCAATGCATTTTCAAGCAAATGTATGCACCACCACATCCCTTATCATATTTATGACTCAAAGGGGCATGGTCCTTGATTCTCGGATCACCAATCACGCATTTCAATGCGTGATGGCCCAAGAAACCAAGTATGCATTTTGATTTCAAATGAAATGCAATGCAAACAAGCACAAAGAGACCCAACCTCTATCATACTCAATTCAAGAGGCAAGGCAATGCATGCACAATGCAATGCAACCTAGGCATGTGAGCTAAGGATGCAACATGTCAATGCAAGCAAACATACAAGGTATATAACAACCTAGGCAAGCAAGCATGCAAGGTATGAAGCAATGTGACCACATTTGAACAACATGTGAAAGGTGGTCTTAGACCAATATGGACAAGCCTCGGCCATGTCTAAATAGGAAGCCAAAATGCTATGGAATGAAGGCAAATACACACACAAACAATGCATGCAAACATGGCCCAACACTTAAGCATTAAAGAGCATCTTTTAAGCACACTTAAAAGAGGATAATCATGGACGAATAGCATGCATGGAAAGCTCTAAAATCATGTCATAGATGGTGCCAAACCAAGTAAGCAAAACAAGCAAAGCATGCACAGAAGCTTGGAATTAGCCCAAGGACTTAAACCATGATCATATGACACATGAAGCAAATGATCAAAGTGAATCAAAACAGTCCCAAATCATGTCAAAGTAAGCCCCAAAACATCACTTAGATGGCATCTAAATGACCTACACATGGAAGCATACACAAATGTCTAAACATAGAGCATGAAACACCAACCTTATAAAGCATTAAAGGGGCATCAAATGCAAGCATACGAGCATGGAGCAAGTACTGAAATATCATAACTAATGGTGCCAAACCACTGAAATGATGCAAATAGAGCATAGCAGAGGAGCCAACACTCAAGGCATACAAGCTAGATTGCATGGTAGCCATACAAAGCAAGCCATGGATGACCCAAATAACCAAAATCAGACCTAAATCATGCCAAAATATGCATAAAAGCTTCACAAAGCTAAGTCAAAATCATGCTAGAAACAAGGCTCAAAACACAAAGCATGTTAAGGCAATTTCATGGCATTACAAGACAAGTATGCTAAGCATGCATGGTGTGTCTAAACCAAGTAAAAAGAGAGGTAATACATGGCAAAATACTACCAAATAACACTTAAGACATGGCCAACATGCACTTAAAAATGGTGCTCACACATGAGGCTAAAATGGCACTTTTTGAAGACAACAAGGAGAGGGGGTGGCCCTCTCCTTCTTAGGACCTTAAACCACCATCCTCACCACTGAAATCTCTCAAGATTTCAGTGGTGAGGAGGCCCAAACAAGGTGGTCCCGAAGCTCACCAAAAACACACAAAAATGAGGCCAAACAAGGCCTAAGAGGGGGTAAACAACCCCAAACACAAAAGTGACCTTAATGAAGTATCTTAAACACAAAAAAACAGAAATTTTTTATGTTATACACAAAGCTCAGATCAGCAAGCAAGACAGGCTAAAAGTGTGTGCAAAAACGGGGAATAAAAGAGGGTTAGATGCTCACCCTTGTAGACCAACGGGGACAACAGCCTTTGGTCCCAAAAACCAGTTCCTTAGCCTCTGAAAATGGCCTCCAAGAAGCTTAGATGGATGATGGAGAGGTGTGGTTGAGAGTTGGTGTGCAAAGGGGCCAAGAACCAACACTTATGGAGCTTGAATGTAGAGATATAGAGAGATACAACTCTTGTATCCCTTAGACCAATTCTTGGAACCCTTGCAATAGAAGAGAAGCTCTTCTTTTATAGAGAAGATGGAGGCTTGAAGCTTCTAAGAGAAGCTAAGCAAAAAGAGTCAAGGGAGTCAAGCTTCTCTTAGAAGCTTGGAGCAAAAGGGCCAAGAAGGCCAAGCTTCTTGGAGAAGCTAGACAAAAGAGCCAAGCTTCTTGGAGAAGCTAGGCAAAAGGTTCAAGAGATGCAAGCTTCTCTTGGAAGCTTAGAAGGGTTCAAGCTTCTTAGAGAAGCTAGGCAAAGGTGCAAAAGGTTCAAGCTTCTAGGAGAAGCTAAACCAAGGTGCAAAAGGTTCAAGCTTCTTAGAGAAGCTAAACCAAGGGTTCAAAAGGTTCAAGCTTCCTCAAGAAGCTAAAACCAAGGGTTCAAAAGGTTCAAGCTTCTTCAAGAAGCTAAAACTAAGGATTCAAAAGGTTCAAGCTTCTTGAAGAAGCTAAACCAAGAGTTCAAAAGGTTCAAGGTTCCTCAAGAAGCTAGAACCAAGGGTTCAAAAGGGTCAAGCTTCCTCAAGAAGCTAAAACAGGGGGTTCAAAAGGTTCAAACTCCCCTCAAGAAGAGGTCTCGACCAGAAAAAGAGTCAATTGGCCAAATAAAGATGACCGACCGACCAAACAGAGTGCCGACCGGCCAAATATATGGCCGATGGCAACAAAATACTGGCCGGTGACCTCTAGCCATGGCCGATGATGTGTGGGGATGTCTCACAAGCCATTCCCCGCCCCTCAAAAGCAAAACACAAGTGTTTGGTGCAAAACCAAACACAAAACAGTCAAGTCGGGAGATCCTGAAGTAAGGTGCGTAGCCGAGACCTCCGGGAACTCGAGACGAATACAAACATGGATGATCACCGGGTGTTCAAACGGTGACGTCCAAGTCTTGAGGACAGTCAAAAATGGGGCGTCTACAGTTGCCCCTCTTTAACAGAACTCGAAAGTCATAAGAATGATGGGAGTGAATGTCAAAGCCCAGAGACGACCCATTTTTGACAAGGCCGAAGACTTAGACAAACATGCAAGACAAACAAGATATGCACCCGAAGGCAGGGGCAAAATGCAAGACGATGCACAGAGCCGGGCATAACTTACGATCATGCAAAGAAAGCTGTAACGAAGCACAGACGCAACAGTTTTAAGCTAGCATACACCAAACTACACTACAATGCAGAAAGGATATAAGAGAATTATGCGATTCTCGATACGTCTCACGCGGAGGATACAATACCTGTCCGGTTCGTCTGGTTCCACCAGTCGCAATGAACCGTACATACAATATCGTGCCTGCAAAGAAAACAAACTTAACAGGTACAATGCGGTTAGCAACATGCATATTAATGTACTTGAAAATACGTGACAACGCAAAGCAAGTGGGAAGCATAACAATGCTGTGAAGGCACAGACATGTAAGTGGAGCATGCGGTCTACGCAGGCAACGAAATTGAACACGAGCATGCGGTCTACGCAAGCAATGAAATTGAACATAAGAATGTGGTCCACGCAAGCAATGACATTGATTACAAACATGCGGTCTACGCAAGTAGTGTAATTAATTATAAACATGCGGTCTACGCAAGCAAAACATGCAGTCTACGCAAGTAATGAATTTAATTATAAACATGCGGTCTACGCAAGCAAAACATGCGGTCTACGCAAGTAATGAATTTGAACATAAGGATGCGGTCCACGCAAGCAAAACATGCGGTCTACGCAAGTAGTGGAATTGTTCATAAACATGCGGTCTACGCAAGTAGTGTAATTAGTTATAAACATGCGGTCTACGCAAGCTAAACATGCGGTCTACGCAGGTAATGGAATTGAATATACACATGCGGTCTACGCAAACAAAACATGTGGTCTACGCAGGTAATGGAATTGAATATACACATGCGGTCTACGCAAGTAGCGTAATTAGTTATAAACATGCGGTCTATGCAAGCAAAACATGCGGTCTACCCAAGCAAAACATGCGGTCTACGCAGGTAATGGAATTGAATATACACATGCGGTCTACGCAAGTAGTGTAATTAGTTATAAACATGCGGTCTACGCAAGTGAAACATGTGGTCTACGCAGGCAATGGAATTGAATATACACATGCGGTCTACGCAAGTAGTGTAATTAGTTATAAACATGCGGTCTACGCAAGCAAAATATGCGGTCTACGCAGGTAATGGAATTGAATATACACATGCGGTCTACGCAAGTAATGTAATTAGTTATAAACATGCGGTCTACGCAAGCAAAACATGCGGTCTACACAAGCAAAACATGCAGTCTACGCAGGTAATGGAATTGAATAAACATGCGGTCTACACAAGCAATGAAATCGATTACAAACATGCGGTCTACGCAAGTGATGAAATTGAATATACACGTGCGGTTTACGCAAGCAATGAAATCGATTACAAACATGCGGTCTACGTAAGTAATGAAATTGTTTATAAACATGCGGTCTACGCAAGTAATGAAATCGATTACAAACATGCGGTCTACGCAAGTAATGAAATTGAATACACATGCGGTCTACACAAGTAATGAAATCGATTACAAACATGCGATCTACGCAAGTGAAACATGCGGTCTACGCAAGTAATGAAATTGTTTATAAACATGCGGTCTACGCAAGTAATGAAATCGATTATAAACATGCGGTCTACGCAAGCAAAACATGCGGTCTACGCAAGTAATGGTTTTGAACATAAGAATGCGGACCACGCAAGCAAAACATGCGGTCTACGCAAGCAAAACATGCGGTCTACGCAAGTAATGAAATTGTTCATAAACATGCGATCTACGCAAGCAATGAAATCGATTACAAACATGCGATCTACGCAAGTAATGAAATTGAATACACATGCGGTCTACGCAAGTAATGAAATTGAATATAAGCATGCGGTCTACGCAGGAAATGTGTATAAAAAAAGACTCGAACACATGTAAATAAAGCATGCGGTCTACGTAAGCAATGTGTATAAAAAGAGACTCGAACATATGTAAGTAAAGTATTGCAACACAGTATAATCGAAGCGTGTTGGGGAGTTCACAAGATGCAAAAGGATACGGGAAGGGATGTTCCTCGCTCGTACAGAGCGTCGCTCAAAAAGATACGGCCTGAGGTCAACTCGAAAGCCTACTAATGTTTTAAAAGTGCGCTTTCTTGCGATATCTTGAAAAATGAAGGTGCCAAATCATATAATTGACACTGAACAAGGGCGCAGGTGGTGTATCGACCTCAAGAAAAAGGAGGGGGTTATCAGTAGCAGTCCCGATACGCTGCTGCCCTACTTTCCTTTTGCTTTGCAGTCCGGAACCTATATAGCTTCAGATAGGCCCTGATTTCACTGTCCTCACATGACCTGGGTTAAACCCCGCAGTTTTCGAAAGAACAAATTCCTTTTTCACACAAATGTGGAGAATGGCACAGCACTCTGAACACACAACAAATCATTTTGAAATTGAGAAAATGAGTTCTCGACCGGGTATTGAGCCTACGACTAAACACAGCAAAGACGATCCAACAACGGAAAACACAAGGTAAACAACCTAAACACATCGAGACACGCTCGGAACGACTCAAAGCAAGAATCGAGAAAAACAAAACAAAAGACACGACACACAGACGTGTTACAAAGACGAGAGACCTCTCAATGCACGAGGAGCCAGTTTCTCTGGGTATTATTTCCCACCCTTTTCTCATTTGTGATTCTCATATCACTCGGCCCTCAAGCTCTTTTTTTTCTGAAAAAGCCCTTTTTCCTCACTTTTTCTCTCAGCGCACATCTCTCTATTTTTCGATCTCTCATTTTAAATCCCTCCCCTGGGTGGTTGATGGATAAACAGAAAGTTGTGGGCTCTTACCCCTAGCATTCCACCAGATTCTTCTTCTTGTTCACAATAGTGAGTTTCTTCCACAGAGGGGCTGCGCTACAATTGGGTGTGTAGCAATTCTGCAGCTAACATCGGTTGACGAGGCTCTGCTGGGGAGTTTGGACATGGTCAGATCTCTCCAGATGATAGAGTGGAATATCTTGCCCCATTCCAGTTCGTGCTTCGCACTTGGCTCGATACCTCGCTGCTTGAAGGGTGGTAGAGCTTTCAGCCCTTTTGCGGTTAGCTTCAGTGGTGCCCTTTTATGGCAGGTAGAGTGCCCTTCTTGGCAAGTATGGTGTCCTTTCTGGCAAGTATTTTGACAAAGGGGAAAAGACAGAACACCTGACTCAACTGTGCCCCTAGTTCATCATTTTGACCATTTTTTGTTTTGGTTTTTCTACTAAAACAATTTTGACCAATATGAGAGTTAGATTAACACGCTTGTTCAATTTTTGATTTGAAATCATGCAAGTCAGGTTGTAAGCACTGAAAATTTTCCTTTTTTGGGTCCAAGAAATGGTCCAGTTTTAGAAAAATTGAGTGATTTTCGAGAGAATAGTCAACCTCAATAAAAATTCTCAAAAACTATTTTTGCAAACGGCCACTGCTCAACGAGCACGGAACCTACCCTCGAGATGCGTAACCTCGAATCCATAACAATGGAAAATTGCCCCATTGTCTGAAAGATACCGCATGGCAACGGAAAGTTGCCCCTCGTTTGAATGGCACCGCAGTGCGTTGAATGGCAACGGAAAGTTGCTCCTTGTTTGAATGGCACCGCAGCGTATTAATATGGATGTATGTACTATATAAATAATATATGTCACATATATAATCATGTTGTGCTATAGAGGCGTAGTGGGAAGAGTGTGGTATATAAAGTTTATGGTACGGGAGGTTGGCGGTTTGAGTCTCCGCAAGAGCGAATCAAATTGTTCTACAATGATTTTTTTTTTTTTTCCACGTTTGAAGCTTTTTGCAACTAAAGGTGTTGGGCGACGATTCCTTGACTATTGGCAACTAAAACATTGGTCGGTAAATGTATAATTTTAAAGAAATATAATTGACTATTGGCGACCAAAATTTTGGTCGCTAAAGACTTGCTTTTTTCCGACCAAAGTTTTTTGGTTGGCAAAACCCTCCAAGACCTTTCCCTACAGATTTTTGGCGACAAACGTAGCGACCAAAATTTTTGGTAGCAGAATGTTATTGGCGACCAAAAAACAAACAATTAGCGACCAATATTTTAGTCGTTAAAAGTGACTTTTTTGTAGTGGGGGCTAGGGTTTCGAAATAAGGTTGATAGAGAGAGAAGAGTTAGAAAAAGTGAGAAAAAGAAATGTTTGGGTTGACTTTAAGTGAGCTGACCTGACCAGACCGCTGGAGCGAACTTTCCATCGCTCAAGCGAAGTGCCAAAATACAAGGGGTCCACTCGAGTAGTAAATACAAGGTCTCAGAAGTTTTACAGAGCTATATTGAAAATACCGGAGCTCGAATTTTACACTCAAGTGATTATTCCTTCGCTTGAGCGGTCTCACCTGCAAACTTGTAAGATACTAGATGCTACGAATCTCAGCTCGAGCAGTCATCCAAAATAGATTTTTACAAAAAATAATGGTTTGACATTTGTTCGATACTAAACTCCCAAACATATGTCAAAAAATCAGCAAACTCCAACTGAATTAGAGGTAGTAATTCAGCATAGCCTAATCAAACTAAACAATTGCCGATCAAAATGGGTTTGCTCGGCTGGATAAAAAAATTCAGCACAAACGTTCCAAGCAAATAATCTTATTTTGGTAGTCCAATGCCAGACAATACTCAAACAGATTCACAAATAAAGGTCCATGAAGTCGACATTAATGAACAAAATTCAAAAGAATCATACTTCAAAACAATCAACAATAAATTCATACTAGGCTAGAAGACTGTTTTAGTCACTAAAGTATGTGTTATTTGTCATTTTAGTCCCCTAAGTTTCATTTTTATCATTTTAGTTCTCAAAGTTGTTAATTTGGTCTCATCTCTAACGTTCATTTAAATTGATAATGGGAAAAATATTTTATATTTGATGAATAGACAATTTTGGTCCCTAAAATATGTGTCTTTTGTCATTTTAGTCCTTTAAATTTCAATTTGGTCATTTTGGGCCTTAAAGTTGTCAATTTAAACTAGGACCAAATTGATAATTTTGAGCACTAAAATAACAAAATTGAAATTTAAAGGACTAAAATGACAATAAATATATACTTTGAGGACTAAAAGTGTCTTTTATCTATATTATTGTTATCAATATAGACAATATAGCCAGACGTTTTGTTTATAAATATATATATATATATGTTCATTAGACCTAGGATCAAATTGACTCAAATTGACAATTTTGAAGACCAAAATAACAAAATTAAAACTTAGAAATTAAACTTACAAACAACACATATTTTAGGAACTGAAAGTGTCTTTTATTCTTTATACGAAAAAGGTGGGTTCAAGGTTAGGGAGGTGGCATCGAAGGAGGCGGGGGCAGGGAAGGACTGGAGAGGGCTGGCGCAGACGATTGTGATAGTGAGGGGTTGTCGGAAGAAGAGTTGGTGGAGGTGCGGGGTGCAAAGAAAAAGGATGTATTTGGAATTAAAGTAGGAGTTTAAAGAAAAAGAGACTAAAATGTATTCAGGTTGGTGGGGAGCAAAGAAATAGAGGATCAAAAGCAAAAACTAGATTGATATTTAGCAGCACTCATATGTAAAACCTTTGTACGGACTCATACAGATTTCTTGATATAAAAAAATAAAAATAAAAAATCAAGCCATGACAATTATTTTTGCTTGAACATTAAAGATCTAGATGGGCCCAACAATACTGGAATACTGCAACATGGGTTCTGGTTTTGAAAATATTGAGTTGTTTTGAAGTAATACTCTATTCTATATTGAGTTGTTTTGGAGTAATACTCTATCTTGGAGTGGAGAAAAAAGATTTATATAACTGATTTTATTTTATGAGACTTAAGGTTTGGTTTTGTTTGGTTTACTTTATTCTATTTATTAATTGACACTTTATATGTTGTTTTCTAATTGTTCAAACTAATAATTATTAATTTGGAGTACCACTGAGACTTGTTTTTCAAAAACATTGTATGATTTCATATTCTATACACGTTTTCTCAAGACAAAATTAAGTCATAGCTTAACTTCAACCCTACTGAAGACGTAGTGCCATCGAACTCGTGCTCCATGATTAATAGATTCTTCCTTGAACACTAATCTAAGAAATTTCTTGTCACACGTGACAATACCATAAAGTGATATGAATCATCTATTTATATAGATCTCACAAGTTATGTGGACTCACATAAATAGATAGTTCAAATTACTTTATGACATAATCACATTACTGGCACATATAACAATGCATAATTGTTGATTCTAGCAATTCATAGAGTAAGTCACACTATCATCCCAAAGTGGAAGATAAAGTATTTTATCTAATGGTATGCCACGGGTTATAGATGATGTGATATTATTCTTTTCTTTGTTAATTGACATTTAATTAAAAAAAATGAGATCGAGATATAATGTGACCGAACACTCAACATCTCAAGTCAAATAAAACATGAATTCTCAAATCCATTTTAATTACATGTTAATAAATTAATAAAATAAAATAAAATAAAACTATACCACATCATCTTAATTATCATTACATAAAATATTTTCTTAATAGAGTGGGCTCATACGGATTTTATATTCTTAGCCTTGTGCTCCAATGGAGTGTGGTTCATAATTTGCCTTTTTGCAGGACTGCGAAATGGCCAATTTAGTGGCAGACACAGACCATGCATGGTTGCTGCACTCCATGAAAAAGGAGAATCTATTAGGAAGATCTTTGATTGTTTGTTCAAGTCATATGTATTATCATCATCATCATCATTCAACTTTAAAAATTACTGGTAAACAAAAGCAAGAGAGAATATCATATCAAACCCTACCAAGATACACTTAAATATATGTTTATTACAAAAGCTTCCCCCACTATTTGGAGAATTCAAGAACCCACAAATGACATTTACATAACAATAATGCTATGAAAATAGAAAAAATAATTCAAAAAGTAATTAAAAATAAAATATGTGATTAAGATGCATATTTTATTTTTAGATCACTTTTTGAACTATTTTCTAACTCAGTAGCTATTTCTTTCTTCTTTTTTTTTTTTCTTAGTCAATTGATAGGATAGTAATTACAAATATAATAAATATTATATCAAATTAGACAATTACAATTCAACAATAGCTAAAAAGTCCAACACTCACAAGTCCAAACTTGGAAAGAAATAAACTATATACAACCCCTATTATAGGGGAAAAATAAACTCGATAAAAGATATTAAACTCCTCTCCATAGGAGTTGAACTCACAATCTCACACACTTGATTACTCAGTAGCTATTTTCTTTACACAAATATTAGAGTAGTTATATTAGACAAAAGAAAGGCCAGTCTCAATCCAACACCCAAAAAAAAAAAAAAAAGTTTTAAGAAAGGCTTTAAATATGCTTTCTTTCTTTCTTTTAGAGGTTAGGAATCTTAATTTCTAAGGCAAACTATTTTATATATGAAAAATGCTTAAAATTCTTAAAATAGTACTTTTAAATATATTTATAATGACATGAATGGTTGCATATCAGTTGTTGATATATTTAAAAATCAAACAACTAAAACTCAACTCTAACAATGTCAATGTAAATAAATTTAATAATAATATTTTAAGAACCTCTAGCATTAATGGTGAGTCATGGCCATCCACTTCATGGATATGCTACTTAGTGTTTGGGGAAGAATCAGAGGCTTCACAATCCATCACTAGACCCCTCTTCTTACTGAAACCCCTACCTGTACTAATACAAGTGTCCTGGCATGGAGGCCGCCGGGATAGGGGAGAAGGGATGGTCACCGGTGGGATCTCAGTGGAGTTGAGTTGGGGAGGAGGGTGCTGCCACTGTGGGAGCGGTGCTGCTAGGAGGAGCGTTTGTAAGAGCGGCCCTGCTTCCATCACCGCCATCAAAAACTTCCCATTTTCCGGCAATGGCTTCTTAAGTACTAACTTGTCTATCAGTTGTGGTGGTGATGGCGATGCAATGATGTTTTCATCAGAATCCGAAGATGAAAATCCATTGCTAGTGGTCCCGGATGAAGGGGCAGCATCTAATTGTCCTTGTTTTTGTTTTTGTTGGAATATGGCTTCCTCTAGTAGTAGCATTTGGCATTGTACCTTAGCTTCATCTCTTTCTTTGATGGTCTTTGTCAAGAGATGATTGAGATGGGCCAGTTCATCTTCTTTTCTTGCAATCTCCTCATGAGCAGATAGAATTGTTGTCTCTAGCTCCAAAGTTGTGTACAAGAGACAATGCTTTAACTCCTCAATTCCCTGACAAAAGTACATCAAACGAAGAATGCCCATCACTCCAAAAGAAAAGAAAACCAAACGAAAGCCAAACACTATATGAAGAGAGTTTTGTGTAAGGAAAAGAAAATTTAACAAAAATTTAGCCTCCGTTTCATTTACTTTTCTCTTCCTATTTTCGTTCTCTCTGCAAACCTCTTCTCAAATTCTTGATTCAATCACAGCCTAAAGTTTCAATGAAAAGAAAGTCTAGATGAGATGTCTTACCTCTTCTTGGTAGTAATAGCCCCAGCTAAGTGGACTACAGTGATCCTCCATTTCTTTTAATGCTTTGGATAAAAATCAGAGAATAAATAGAGAGATATATATATAACTACTTGTGGTTTCTTTCACTTCTTATAAGATATGAAGAACTTGCTTTTCTCTCTCACTCTTCATCTTTCTTTCATGAGACATGGGGTAAGACAAAAACATAAAAGGCCCAAAAGCATGAAAAGGCCATAATGCTTGTTTAAAACTTTTATATTCTTGGTGCACAAGCACCATAAAGCACCATAATAAGAGAATGAGAATGTGAATTCGGAAACACAGTAGTCGAAGATGGCATCTATGTAAACATATACATACGAGAAAGTAATCCTAGAACTGTTGTGCAAATAGGACTTGACGGTTCCCACCATTTGATAAGAATTTTATTTGTGGTGGGGTCACAACCCGACATCACATCAAAAATCTCAACTGACTTATAGTTGAGGCGCCCCCACAAGTCTCAGACTCCCAAAATGCCTCCAAACATGGGTGATTATTCAATATTTTCGAAATATGAACACGTGATATTTCGTTTTAAGTAGTAGGAAGAGGTAGAGACCCACGATTTATATTAAAGATGAAGAATAATATAAGACTAAATAATTAATGATTGAATTGAAATATGACCACGTAATGTTTCAAGATTATTGAATAATTTTACCCCCACATGGCGCTAGAAACCCAATCTCCAGAATTTAAGAGTTATGAAGTGATGCCATTGGTCAAATGGATCAGAAGTTCGAAACTAATATTTGACATTCCATAATCAATATATGCCTTCGAAAGATAATGATACGTTTTCTTACTTAACTTTAGTTTCTTACAAAATTGTCTTGAATTCAACCAAAGTCAAATTTAACTTATGTAATTCAATAGTTTTCATATTATTCATATCTATCATGTTAGCTGCAATAAAATTTTGAGAAATTTCAAATCCCAAATTACTAAGAATTGCGGGGCAAAATCATATATGGTTCTTATTTTCTCTAGCGTTTACGGTTCATGTTGCCTTCATATTTTTCTGGACTAACTCTTGGATAACAACCATGGCATCTAAATCTTGATGAAAAGAAAATGGCATATTGACCATGTAATCAAATCAAAGCTATATGTCCATAAAAAGGCCTGTCTGCAAATGTCAAACTTTAAGATCTATTTGGATTTGCTTGAGTTACTTATCCTAGAACTCATTTTTTCTTTAATATTCACAAATTAAAACCTATTAAAGGAGCAGAATATAAATAGGTCGGATTCAAGCCTTGGGCTAGTCCAATCCACTGAGCCCAAGTCCAAGTGGGTCGGATGAATGTGTAAGGCTAGTCAAAGCCACGATGCTGGGCTGGGTCAGGCCAAGCTACTAGACTTAATCCATGGACCGAACTGATGGGTCGAACCCATCATTAGAACCAAAGTGGGCCGAGCCAACACAAAGATATCCAAATGGGCTAGCACATCTTTACAAATAGTCTTACAAAAGACCGAACCGAAGCACAACGGTATCGAGCTAAGGGAACCTCTCAGAGAAACGTGGAAGCTATAAATGCATATGAAGGTTGCCACCTCAGCTGGTCCCCTTCCCTTAGAATCACGAAAATAGTTAATCAAAGGAATGTGATCTATGATTTGCATGGTTATAATGAGCACATGGATTCATCATCAACTACCTGGTGGTCTCCTACCTTGAGCAATGCTAAGGACGTCTTGAAGCACTAAAGCTCCATGAAGGTATGAAACTCATCTCATAAAAACTCTACTTAATTGAAGACATTCTTTCCTTTGCGCTCTACATCTAGAAAGAGTTCTTTATCTTCTTCGATCACTCATTTCCATGCTGGAGGGGTTTACTGGCCAACCCTAACCGGACAACTCTGAAGGTACTCTGTGTTGCAAGTTCTCAATTTCTAAATAGTCTTGCAGAACTCCGATCTACTTTTATCTGGTGCGGGATCCGATTCGCACACCTATGCTTCTTATAGAGATGGATGCAATTACCAGGATCATGAGTTTTCTTTTTTCTCTTTTTCTTTTCTTTTTTTTCTTTCTTTTACTTTCTAGAAAAGTTACTGTTGGGATGAATGAGACCAAATATTTGACAGGAGATTCCTCAGTCAGACTAGAAGGCAAAAGTTCAATGCAGTGAAATGATTACGGTCATTGGATCAATGAAGCTCTTTATTTTATTTTTTTTTTGGCCTTTAGGAGCATATGCTTAGGTTTTCTTTTTGACTAACAAGGAGCCTCAGATGGATAAGATGACGGCAGTTGTTTCATAGTTGAATTTCACACTTAAAATTGGGTGTTTTTAATGAAAATAAATTATTCATTTAATAATCACAATTTATATTATTTAAAATTTGATGTAGCTCTTAAAATAGGCTAAGTTTTTAAATAACAGATTTCTTACTTCATTTTGTTGAGTTTTAAATATGATTTTGAAAACAAAAGCCTTTTTGCCAAATGCTCTATTAAACAAACACAGGATGCCCTGCATAACTTCCTGAAGTAAAATATTGTCTAATTAGATCATGAATTACTAGTCCGTGTACTTGGTCCCAAGGAAAAGTTCAAAACATCTATATTGTTGTCATATTCATGCGAAAGTAAATTGTAAAAATATAAAGTATTTTTGAAAATAGGGTTGTTTGTTTTTAGGGCGAATTACATTAATAGTTTCTATAGTTTAGGATTCGTGTCATTTTAGTTATTAATTTTTCAATTATGATCCATTTAACCTTCAATTTTGAATCTTATTCCACATAAAGACAATTGAAGATATCATTGATCAAATTTTAAGGGCAAAGTCATCAATATGATAAAATAAAAACTAATTTGATAAAAATAAATGTCAAAAAGATATATTTGAATTTTTAAAATTATTTATACTCACCAAAGATAAAATTATGTAAAATTGATAAATCTTTTACACTTTTATTTAATTCTTTTACTAAATTAATTTTTATTATGTATTTGGAGATGATCTTGTAATGTGTGGTTATTTTTATTTTCATTAAATTAGTTTCTATTTTTCAAAAGTTAAATATGGCAACAACTTTAATATCATTATTAAACTAATCAATTAAATCAAAAAATCCAAAACTAAAAATATTTCATATATTAAATATTATATATCGATTGCACATTAAACATCTAACAATCACCCATTATATAATTATCATCCAAACACATAATAAAAATTAATTAGATAAAAATGTAAATAAATAAATATGTAAAATATTTATCATTTTTATATCATTTTATCATTGGTGGGTAGAAATAATTTTTAAAAATTCAACAATATTTTTTTGACATTTATTTTTGTCAAATTTGTTTATATTTTATCAAATTGATAATTTTGTCCTTGAAATACAGTAATGGTATCTTCAACTGTTCTTATTTAAAACAAAATTCAAAATTCAAAATTCATTGTCAAATGTGTCATAATTAAAAAGTCAAAAATAAAAGTAACAAAGCCCAAATTATAGGGACCGTTAGTGTAATTCACCATTGTTTTTAACAAATTTTTCAAAAACACTTTTAAAAATTATTCTACCTAAATTTGATTTATACTTCTTATAAGTAGTATATCCCACTTTGATATTGGCCCTATTTGGTGTAATCTTTTTTTTAGATACTCTGTTTGATATAACTCCTTATAAGTTAAAAGTTAATAATTAAAAAAAAAATAAATTAAAATCATCTCTTTCTCAGCTTTCACTCAACTTTTTCACTTTATTTAGGAGGAAGAGAAAAAAAAAATCACCAACATATGAGGGGTGCAAGTGTATCTCTGGCGAGGTACAAATGAAAGGCTGTGAAGATATAAGTGTCACTTGCGCCCTCTATGTTAGTTATTTTTTTCTCTTCTCACACCCCCATGTAGTTTCCTTTTATTTAAGCTATTTATACAAACTGTAATCAAAAGATTCATCAAATAATCTAAAGTAAACTCTCAATTTAAAATAACTTAAAATTAACTCATTTAAACTGTAATAAACAAGATCAATATACTAATAATATAGCTTTGAGCGCATTGTCTCTTCTGTTCCTAAAGAGTAATATTAAAAATTTTAAAAATTCTATCAAATATTTTACTTAGATATGAGACTCACACTATTTGAATCTTATATAAATCTCAAACTTATATAAAATATTTGATAAAAATTTTAATACAACTTTTAAAATGGGCAACATTTTTCCTTCGGAAATCCATTAGTCAAGAGAGAGGATATCCATTAGTCAAGAGAGAGAAAAAAGGCAAGAGGAAATAATGGTAGGCTCCTGACGGTGGAGAGCACTTTTTCGACGACAAAGCAAATCCCTTATTATTCACCCAAAAAAAAGTAAATCCCTTACAAATAAAGTAAAATAAAATGTTTAACGGATCCCCTTTTTGACCCAACTCTCACCACTCAAAAACGCGTTCCGCCATTCATTATCAGTACTCTACTTTAGGGGTCTGTGTAAAAATATTTAGTACAAATTTTGTTTATAATTTATTAAAAAAAAAAAATTAATTTTTTAAAAAAAGAAAAAAAGATTAGTTGTAAGCTAGGGAAAAGTCTTTTTAACTTTTACTTTTGGTTATCAATTTTTAATTTACAATTATATTTTTTAGTTTAGAAACTTGACTATTTAAGTAATTTTTTAACTTTTTGTAAGTTAAAAAAAATTTAATAATGTATTTTAAATGATAGCTTGATTGATGCGTATAATGTAAATTTTTGATATTTTTAAACCTTTAACTTTTTTTAACCCAAAAACCTCTTGCCAAACATATGTTTGTTTTTTAAAGTTTCTCACTCCTCAATATTGATTTATACATGACATTTATTATATTATATATAAATACATAAAAAGATGAAATAATATGATTAGATAAATCTAATCTAGTGATAAATATTATTTCACTTTGTCTTGCTTCATATTCATGTTTAGGAGGTTGAATAATGTTATACATAAATTTTTCATTCTTAGGCACAAAACAATGAGATCCACATTTATAAGTGCACTTCTTCTCATGATTTTAGTTTCTTTTTTTATTTGGTAAAACTTATTTCGGTCACTTAAATAAGTGACTTCTCTATAGCGGAAGCTTTTATTTTCGCATACCTTTTTTCTTTAATTTATACATTTAGTTATATATATATATATATATATATATCCTAAAAAATATATCATAATATCTTTATTTTGTCCATTTTAAACCCATTCCTCAAACAATCACAATAATCGGCCACCACGCCAACCATGCTCACAACTGCCGGCTACCATCACATTGCCCTCTCTTATCATCACCACCTCTACCCCACCCATTCCCCGACATCGCCAATCCTCTCACCCCAAACCTAATAGATCACTCATACCACCGCCTCCAAATCCTAACCCCACCACCTCTGGCTGCCGTGTAAAAAATATATGCACTTATAATTTTTTATGCGTGAAAATAATTTCCCTGTATGTCCCTTGAACACACTTGACTTCATGATATGGAGGATTTTGTCTTCTCCTCTGGTGTCTAATAAAATTTATAGCCATCTCTTTTTTCTTCACATAGCATGAAGATACTCTTGTAGCATATTGATACAGGAATGAAATTGCTTGTAGTAGACTAAAGTGGACTGAATTGTGTATTAGGCTCATGTGGTTATCACGAGTTTGACTATGATGATTTGATCTTTGTTTTTTTTTTTTTTTTTTTTTGAATCATTAACTTACAAAATAAACGAATCAAGCCATTTAAGTAAGGTCTGTAGCGGGTCCAACAAACCCAACTAGACCATTCAGTACACCTTATATTGAATTAGAGACAATTTGTTCTATAAATATATTATTTGCTATTGAGTAAATTATATTTTTCACCATCACAGTTGAGCTCAAATCTCACTTTGACTATCCAAGTTTCCAAAAACTTAGGGTTGACATTGTAACTTTGACCAAAAGGGCAGGTTCAAACCTGTATCCTCACACAGCCTAAAAAACATTGCTCCTTTGCTCTCGCTATAAAGTCATGATATATTCCAGCCCCAATGTTTGAAAAGAAAACTAATATCCATCACCATAATCATTTCATAATGTAAATGAGCAAGTGCTCCAAGGCAAGGAGCTCTACAGAATGTTGTCCAATTCCATTTCCGGTTTTCCTTATATAAAAGTGTATGGCAATATGTGAAATGTGTATTGGAGGTTCTAACTTTATTTGACATTATTTGAACTTTAATCGACGCCCATTGGACTGTGATTAGTAGGACTTTTAAACGCAACAAACAAGCATAGTAAACTTTAAACCAAATACTTCCCATAATGGAATTATAGCTTCATTCTTCTTCTTCTTCTTCTTCTTCTTCTTCTTCTTCTTCTTCTTTTTGTAGTCCCAATTTGACACCATTAATTCGATAATGAAAATCCCAATATTGTTCACAACATTCAGTAACCATGGATAAGGTCAACCAAATATGTCTTCCACTACATACTGTAAATAAGTAGTTGATACCAAAATAAGAGGTATAAACATATTGATCAATAAGCAGCTAATTGCCAACTTAAAAAAGGGACAGCTTAAATTTAGCTGAGTTTGAGTAAATGAAGTATTTCATTCATCATGCAAAAGTGTATTTTGACAAATTACAACTCGATCATATAAACCTGTCCACACTTCGGCATTTCTAGTTATCATCCACAATCATACAGAGATTAGAAATCTAAACAATTAAGTACAAGAAACAACAATTTTGAAAGAGATTAGAAAACAGTCAAAACACCACCAGCACCAGAGAACACAAGGTTGATCTAGAAAAGATTTGACTCACTCTTTTCTCCGCATCTTCACATTAACTGGGATTTCCTTGTAGGACTGAACATTTTTAGCTGCTAGACGCAAGGGCCTTCCGATAGATGACCTTTGAAGTTGCTGAGTTTTATCATCACTTGGGTCACTAATGCCTCTTTTATCATCTTTGGCCAATGAACACATGGAAGTTGAACCCTGCATTTGATCATCATGCAGAGAACATACAGGAAATTTGATATCGACTATCTCAAATGTGTCTTCAGTGGGCTCTGATTCTTGATGTTTAGATCTGGCAGATTGCCTTCTCAAACAAGCCCTGCCAAGACAATAAAAGCAAATATAATTTTCTTCTGCTGTTGTAGATTATTTGTGCAAAAGAGATTCCAGTAAAATATTTATACAAAATATGCAATGTAACATGCACGGACGTCTTGTGGGAAAACTCAAATTTTTTAACCATGGGCTGGTTTTGTTTTGCCAGCTGCAAAGCGTGAAATGGGTGTACGTGGGTTTTTGGAAAGTGATGTAGTGCGAAGTATGCTCTGTATGCCATAGAGTTTTTTCTTTTTAGTGTTTATATTATATATTAATTTATTTTATATCACTTAGCTGGGCCTCCTTGGTTCGGTGCTGCCGAGTTTAGTGGGTTTTGAGAATGGGTGTGGGTTCTATTATGTGGGGCCCTTGGCGCAAGTTTGAGCAGCATGGAGTTGCTGGTTGTGGCAACGTTTTTGTATACAAATCAGTGGGCTGCTTTTTGATTGGTGAGCCCATAAAGTTCTGTTTAGTCACTGTACACCAGACCATTTATAGTCGATTTTATCATGTTGATTGATCGTGTGATCCTCATGTGACTCGATATGAGGGTGGTTTTGAGCCATCTCCGCCAAGAGTGATTGGGGAGTCACTGCTATGGGAAATAGTGGTTTGATAACCAATCGAGTTAGAGACTGGGAGATGAGCGGGAGGATAGCTACTGGTTTTCTGGTCGCTTCTTGTCTTCTTGTGACCCATCCTAATTGATCGTATTGCCACGCCTGACATGGAGTGAAAGGCACACTGCCGTGGGGTTTGAGGCTGTGATCTACCATGGAAGGAACTGGGGATGTGATGATTGATCTCATGATTTTGTCGGTTGTGTATTGGTTTGTTGCTGAGGGGCTATTGGTTTTCACTTCAACTCCTTAGACCGTGGCTTATGGTTACTGATCGTGCTAGCTTCATGTGACTTTGTTGGGATTTTCTCGTGGGGTAAATTTTTTCCTCCGTCACGGCTGTGAGGAGTGGGACGCTTATTGGACTCCATGTTTTATCTGCAGTAGAGATTGGGGGCATGTGGGGTTGGTTATCTTCTTTGGTTCGGCTTGAGGGTTGTTGCTTTGTGAGTGTGTCTATTGTGTTTATAAGTTTGTGGTGTTTTTCTTGCGTGTATATTTGCCCATATATCCACCTCAAGTTTCCATCTATTATCTCTGATGGTAGGGGTTACTTGAGGACAAAAGGATATATGGCAGAGTTGGGTTTTTGTGTCTTCAGTTATTCTTGTTTATCCACCTTTCTTAGGGGGTGTAGTGGTAGTTTATGTTGGCTATGTTCGTTTTTATTTTGATTTTTATTTGTTGTTGGGCGTGCCTGGGGTATGCCCCTTGTAAACTTATAAAATTTCATTGTCTTATTTTATGACTTACCCAAAAAAAAAAAAAAAACAAACAAACAAACAAACATGCATGGACGAACCTTTTCTTTTTAGTTTTCTCCTTTAATTGAATTTGTTCAGCAGAAGTGCGATCCTGGGCTTCATCATCACTTGGGCCACTACTACCTCTTTTATCATCTGTTTTGGCTGATGAACACATGGAAGTTGAACCATCTTCCTGCATTTGATCATCATGCAGAGAACATACAGGAAATTTGGCATTGTCTATCTCAAATGCCTCTTCAGTAGGCTCTGGTTCTGCAGGTTTAAATCTCGCAGATTGCCTTCTCAAAGAAGCCCTGCTAAGACCCCAAAAAGAAGAAGAAGAAAAAAAGAAGCAAACATAATTTTCCTCTGTTGTTCTAGATTTGTTTGTGCAAAAGGAATTTTCTGCCATTCTATATTAACATGCAATATGCAATGTAACATGAATGGACAAACCTTTTATTTTCAGTTTTCTCCTTCAGTTGAACTTGTTTAACAGTAGAAAGGCCCAAACCTATGCGTCACATAACCAGAAGGTCACAAAACTAAATCAGTTTCATAAATCTCAGATGCAACATTTGGTTCCAGCAGTTACTCACTCTTTGATTGCTGCCTCTTTTTTGTTTTAAAGTCTTCATTATCAGCTCTATCTGCTTCTGATGACTCCCTGGCATCCTCAGACTTGCTAGTTCCCTCCTTGACAATAATGAAGAGAAAAATGGAAATAGGCACGAATGCCTAAAACAAGGGCCTTCAAGAAAAAATGTAAATAAGAAACCCCTAAAAATATTTTCTTAAATACCTGCTTGTCTATGTATTGACATGTTATTTCTGCTTTCTCCTGAGGAAACAAAAGCATGATATTCATCAATAGAGACTCTCTTATAAACTTGCCTGAATGCTGACAATAAAAGAATACTGGCTTGGCTAGACTGACCTTCAATTCCAATTTTTTCGCATTGAGCAAAGCATTTTTGGATCCAAGTTCATGTTGTAGTACTTTCAGCTGAAACAAATTAAAACTCTATAGCAAGTTAGCAGAAGCTATACAACATAGCAAGAACCAGAAGTTAAACTTCATGTAAACACTAGTAAGAACTTACTCTATCTTTTTCTGAGTTAAGTTCCTGCAAAGTCAAAGGAACAGTAAAATGTATGTCACCAAGATTTCAAATTTGTCAAAAAAAAAGTAAATGCAATTTTCTTTTTTTTTAAAAAGGTCATTGATTTTTCAAGTATGAGCGAGGAAAACAGACCGTTAGCATCTGGCTATTTGATTGAGCAAGCTGCAAATTCTGTTGCCGCATTTTCTGGAAGTTGATTCTCAGTTTCTGCAACTCAATTCCACTAAATTCAATGATTTTACTGTTAACCAGATTAAGGGAAACCTGTAACAATAAAATTCTGAAAGACCCCAATGGAACTACCAATCTGGGGATAAAGCATATTAATCTGCCTCACAACAAAATTAACCAAATTGATCAAAAAAAGGATACTTTCTATCCGCTAAAAGCTTCATCAGCATCATATTTTCCTAAATGAAAGTTTCAGATAATACCAATGTTAAAAGATGAACAATACAAAAATTTGAAAAACAAAAATTTCGAACCTAGAAGAATTGTACCTTTTTGAGGTGTTCAATATACTCTTTAGTGGTATTTGAAACAAACTGTTCCTTCTCATCTTTGGTAGATGGTTTAGGTCGCTGTGGTAAGTTGCTTATGTCACCAAGCCTCTTCCTTGCCGCACTTTCAAAAGAGCCCTTTGCTTTTTTCTCTACTTCAGGATTGTCTGATACCAATACAAAATTTCAGTGTTACTAGGCAAACCCTAACCCCTTAAACACCATAATGTATAACTGAGATACAAAGTTAAAACATAAATTTTGAGATTGAATTATTCGTTTCTACGAAACAATGGCATATGCAACACTTAAACATCAGAATTACAAAAAGAATGAAGAGTTATTAAACTAATTATGCTGCTAATCACATAACTCAACACATTAGGGTTTTTAGGTCACTTAACATTAGCGGATATCCGAACGGAGTCTTTATACAAAATTAGAGATTTAATCATATGCCAATGTATAAATATCATAAATTGGGCAATTCTAAGACTGCTTGCGAAATGGAGGTATTTGCCAAATCAGAGATTTCATCATGCACCTCTAAAAATTCGATATATTTCCAACTCTCAGATAACCCAAAAAAGCAATCAAATTTTACAATCAAGTTAAAAAAAAAATTAAAAATAATAATAAAAACTAACTGATACTCGGGAAATTAATTTTCAACAAAATTTATCGATACGTGTAAGTGTGAATGTATATATATGATGTTTTTAGAGAGTAATTGATAAGTTGGAGAAGAATAACGCGAAGGAAAAGAAAAAGTAATCAAGAAATTGAGAGAAATAGGAGAACAGAGAGTGTACCGCCGACGAGGCTGTCGTCTGAATCAAGAATGAACAAGTCTTCAGTGGTGGCCGACATCGAATCGACAGAAACCTAATCTAGTTCTCTCTCTCTCCCTCTCTCTCTCTCTCTCTCTCTCGCATCCGATTTGCGCTCTGTGTGTGTGTGTGTGTGTGTGTGTTCGTAGCTGCAGCCAAATGAAATGAAACAGAGAGGGAAACGAACAAGAGGGGGGTGATTCGGAAGTCAAAATAATCCCAAGCCTATTTTTGAATCCCTGATTAACGACGCAGATTCTCCCCCAACACTCGCAAGTGGGGAGACTCTTTACACATTCTTTTCACTATACATATTAAAAAAATTAATTCTTAATTATTTTACTCACTCCACACACAGTTTATTCCACATCTACCCTTATACACACACACAACAAACCCTCAAACCCAGTTCTCCCAACGGTGCAAATACACCCATTGAAGCTGAAGCTGCATCTCTCACATTATCGTGTTGAAGACATTACCCCATAGCTCCCTGCTTCACACAACTTTCATTCCCAAAGCTGCATCCATCAAGACATCCCATTGAAGCATTCCAGCACATTTTCAATCATCATTCGTATTTAGGTGAGTTTACTTTTAAATCGTGTAAACAAGTTGTTCGGAACTAGTTTTCCGAAAGTAAGGAATTTGTTCGGAAGTAGAAATCCGAAATTAGTGATTTATTTCAACAGTAGGTTTTCGAAATTTTTTCATTATTTCGGCAGTCAACTTCCGAAAATTTTAAATTCGGACAACATTCAACTTCCGAAATTAATTTTTTGTTTCGGTTTTCAACTTCCGAACAGTATATATACTTTCGATTTTCAACTTCCGAACTGTTTTTTTTTTTTTTTTCCCTCCCTTCTTTTGTATATTCTTTTTACATTTGTATAGTCATGGATTTTGAATATCAACAATGTGTCCCACCTACTGCTTCATATAGACGACGTCGTGAATTGGATGTTGACAATGAACGGGGACGAGGGCGTGGGCGAGGATGAGGTCAAGGTCGTGATCCAGTTTCGGTAGAATATGATATCCCCAGTGCCAGTCAAAGTTGATTCATCATGCGGATGGTTATGCAATCCGCATACTACGGTCAATGTCCATTCATCATGTGCGGTAAACCTGTGAGCCGTCATATCAAAAGGACAACCTGTAGACACCCCATTTTTGACCGACCTTAAGACTCAGACGTCACCGACTGAGCGCTTGGTGATGTTGCATATCGTGCTCATCCAGAGGTTTCAGAGTCTCGGCCGTGAGCCTTGCCTCCGAACCGGGCTTTTGTACTTTGCCTCGGTTTGCGAACCAGCTCGATTTTCTCTGCTTTCTTCCCAAAGGAGGAGAGGTCTCAGAGATCATCTCTCAAGAGCGTGGGCTACATTTCGTGGTCGTATGCCATTTTGCCCATTGAACCGAGTTGCCAGCCGAGTGCCTCGGTTCGGAACCGCCTAACCACCTCCGTTTGCTCCGGTTTTTGGCATGCATCTTATTTACTCTCTTTTAAGGGACACTATGATCCGAGAAACCAACTTCGTGGTCGAACACCACTCCCGATGCCTAACAGTCGGTTTTTGGGGCCCCGAGCTACGCGTTTTGGCCCCCGAACCTTCATTTTGCATCGGTTTACGTTCATTTTTGGCAGGAACCTCTGTTTCATCACCAGGAAGGTCATAGAAGGGTGGGAGGCCAGTAATTGTTTCAACAACCAGTTATATTCCTTCATCGCCCTCCGTCGCCCGTTTTCTCTCACTTCAAAGCCAATGTTGACCACCCTTGGGCCATTTTCTTGTACCCTAAACCCCATATTTGTGATGTACACATCTGGGAGGCCACCAATATTTGGTGGCCGGCCAGTAATTCCATTTGAACCTTTTGAACCCCTTTGAAAAGTGGGTTGTTCTCTCTCCTGGTTCATTTTCTCCAGTTTTTGACCACATGGCTGTGTTGAGCACACATGGGAGGCCACCAATCTGTGGTGGCCGGCCACTAATGCCACTTGACCCTTCTGACCCTTGGCCGGCCGGCTATGGGGAGGGCTGGCCGGCCACCCTCAAGCCCAATAACCAGCCGGCCTTGCTCCTTGCTGCAGGTACACTTCAAATATGACCTCTTTTTCTCCCCAGATTTTGTATTCGGGGGGCCAACTTTTTGGGGGGAAACTTGAATTCATTTCCCCCCCATTTTTCCCCCTCTTTCTCCCCCTATTTTGCCTATATAACCAGCCTCCCAGCTCAGGTTTAAGGGTTAGAAAATTTGCCTTTGAGCTCCTATATTGCATCCCCCTCTCTCCCTCACTTCAAGCACTCAAACCCCCTAAACCATACACCATTTCTACACCATCATCTAGCACCACACCACCACCTCTATTCCAGCCACCTGGAGCAGCTTTCCAGAGCTTAGGAAGCACCATTTCTTGTGCCAAGGAGCTGTCAAAGACTAGGCTACAAGGGTAAGTTCATTTCCCCTCTTTCTTGGCCTTATCTTGTTCAATATCTTAACTCTTTGTGCTTGCATATTTGGGCTCCGACCCTAACTAGAAATAGGCTTATTTTGAGCCATTTTCCATGTTTGATTGAGGGCCTCTCACTGTTTGAGGCCACCTTGTTGCACTTGCTTCATTATCTCCCTAATCTGCCATTTTCTTGCATATTGTTTTTGGCTTATGTATGAACTGTTTTGAGGCATGTTGTAAACTGTCAAGTAGTTTATTTTGAGCCATTCTTCAACACTGTTGAAGGGATAATCACTGTTTGGGGTCCCCTTTTGCCACTTGCTATTGTATCCCCTTTTTGGCCCCATTTTTGCATGATTTGTTAGCCTCTTATGCTTCTGTTTTTGGGCTCTGGTCCGAACTACAAATGGCCTTATTTTTACCCCCTCTTAATGTTTCATTAAGGGTATTTTATTGTTTGAAGCATTCTTTTTATACTTTGTGTTATAGCTCTCTTTTTTGCCTAATCTTGCATGGTATTTTGAGCATACTTGTATACTGTTTTGAGTTTGATCATCAACTGTAAAAGGTCATATTTTAGGTCCCTCTTCAACTTTGTTGAAGGACCTTCATCTTTTTGGGGCTAGCATGCATTACTTGCTTCTTTGTCCTCTTTTAGGCCCACTTTTTTGCATGAGAGTTTTTCCATATTTGTGTATGTTTTTGTGGCTTGTGGTAAACTGTAAAACATCATATTTTGGGCCCCTCTTCAACATTGTAGAAGGGCCCTTCTCTGTTTAGAGTCAGCAGTTTGCACTTGCTTCATTATCTTACTTTCGGGGCTATTTTTGCATGCTAGTTTAGCCCCATTTGCGTTCGCTGTTTGGCCTTGCTTAGAACTGTAAAGATGCTTATTTTTGGGCTGTCTTGACTCTGTCTTCACATTCCATGCTCAAATAATGCATGAATTGCATAGTTATAGGTCATTCGGTATGCCTAATTTCATGTTTCGGGACCTATTCCATGCATCGGATGTCATTTTGTTATCTTTCGGGGCTGTTTTGCATCATTTATTGCCTCTGAAATTTTCATGCTAGTATGCCATACTTCATGTTTTGCCATGTCTTGTTAGAGTGGCATTTCGTGCCTTAGGGTTGGTCATCGGTTTGCGTGCACGTGTGCACGCATTTCGAGTGTATCATTTCCATCTAATGGCCTTCTATGTAAGTGTGGCCGAGGTCCACTTGTGTTGATGTAAGTCCATTATGCATTGTGTATGCCATTTCGTTTCATAGCATTGTGTATGCTAGGTTGTATGTTAGCGCATTGTGTATGCCATGTTACCTCGTGTATAGTGTATGCCATTTCATAACATTGTGCATGTTAGGTCGTATCTTAGTTGCATTCATGCATGTCATGCATATTGCATTGTGTTTGGGATAGGAGTTAGCCCGGGCATGGGAAACGAGGGACGTTCCGTACTCTGAGTGACGGGATGTGTCTCAATTCCTAGTTACCAACACTCCGGATTATCCATGATGAAATTAGGTTTTAGTTGAGTTTTCATGTGCATTCATTCTATATTGAGTTGTGCAATTCGACTCCTCGGCCATCATGCATCGAGATGCGTGATTGGTGGCACAAGGATCGAGGCATGCATACATATGTGAAAATACATTGCTATGCTCCTTTCCTGCTCTCTGTTACAGCAAATCAAGAATCAGCAGTCTTCCGAGGCTTGGCACACTTTCCAAAAAACATTGCAAAACAGAGGCTAATTGGGGCACCGCAGTGGATTTCTGCACAATACAACCCGGACATGCATCATTCATCATCTGAAGAAGAGTCAAGACAGTCCCTGGCTTGCATGCCAGTTTATTATTTTTCTTAGTTAAATTGTACATTAATTAGGGATTTGTACATATTTGGACTGTGTTATTTGGACTGTATTATTCGGACTGTACTATTTATTTGGACCTTCTGTGCGAGGGCAATAATTGTAATAAGTGTGCGTGAGTGTGATGTATGTCTTCCAACCCCACGTCTTTCTTCTCTTTTATTTACCTGCTTATGATGGTTAGATTAGGGCATGTTTCAATTAGCATACAGTATGATAGCATGTTTGCATTCATTCATCTGTTTTGCATGTACCGGGCTCGGCGCATCATACTAACTGCATTTGTATTTCGATTCCAAGTTGAATACATGTTAGCTGTAGCATTCCATATGCTATGTTTAGAATAGCCGAGCTTGCTATATTTTGCATCTTTGCATGTGTTGCATTAGGCATTTCTGTATATTTAGGATCATGCATGGATTTCTAATCGGTTTCTGTTTTGGCTGGGAGTACTCGGTGAGTTTTATGCTTTAGCATCCATGCATGTGTGTGAGTAACTGCCATGAATAGCATGCTTACCATGAGGCTATGTGCTTATGTGATATAATTGCCTGAATGCCTGTGGGTGGAGGTTGGGTTATTTGGATTGGAACAATTCATCAAATGTTTGTTTTAATCCCACCAGACATTGGCAAAATCATGTTTTCTAAGCCCACCCGAGGGTGGCAAAATCCACATTTTAAGCCTACTTGCGAGTAGCAAACCATTTTCACAAACAAACATGAAGTGTTTTGTTCCAATTCAGACGACTCAATCTATACTTGTATACTGTGCGCATCACATAGTAACCTAGGCTAATAACCGGAATAAGAACACACAATGTTTTCAAAAATAGATATCATGGTTAGTAGAGGCCGATCTTTGATCGGGGTAACGAGGGTGCTCACGAAGTGACCTTCCCCAATCGTACCCAAGTTCCCGAACCGAGGCAACTTTGGTGATGACGGACACGTGGCCTTAGGCAAACGAGTCAGGGTTTCCTAAATTTTCCAAAAATAAAATATTTAGGTGGCGACTCTGTATCTGGCAAAGCAGTCCATGTTTGGCACTTCTTTCAAAAAAAATCTGTTTTCTCAAAACAATTTGCCGAATTTAGACTCTTTGGTTCAAGATTAAGAACCGTGACACAAAATCCGAGTTCGAGCTGTAACGGGATCCCCCGCGGGCCTGTCTACACAACCACACTTCTTCGTACCGATTATTATTGATGTATTGTTGCCATCATGTTTTAACTTCTTTGTCGCTCTATATTAGCTACTCCTCTCACAAGCAAGATACATCATGGGTCTTTTTTTCCCTCTACCATAGTTTGATGTTTTGATTACAATGACCAAGCCATTTATCTTTTCAACTTCACGTACCTAGTTGAGCAATTCATCCTTACTTTTGAATACCTACAAAGTCAAATAAATATTATCAAACATTTACATTTGTTGAGCAATTCGAAACATAATCATTATAATTTCGTAGAGTGAACCTGTTCAGTTGTGAATTGAATAGTGTAATCCAATACACTATCTACGCAAACCTGACTTCCTTGAGTTGACACATATTCCTATATGTTTTGTATAACATTACAATTTTTTAATAGCATTATAAAGATTAATTTGTAATTTGAAACTGTAAATTTGGTATGCAGTTTACAAATTTGGAATATAAAGTGGAGAAATTTTTTTTTTACTTCATTCGGAAGCACAGTGTTGAACAAAATACTAATTTTCGAAAGTAGTTGTCTGAATTAATTTTAAAATTTCAGAAGTTAAATGTTGTAAAATTTAACTTATTGCGGACAACAACTTCCGAAATTAAATATTTATTTCAGAAGTAGATTTCCGAACATAATGATATAATTCGGCTCTGGTTATTCGAACGATGCTGGAAAAAAAAAAAAAAAAAAAAAAAAAAAAAAAGACTTTTACATTGCAAAACTCACATTTCCTTGGCTATCTTTCTTATAAACATTTATTTGCTTATGAAAATCTGAATTTTCAGAAGAGAAATCCTCCATAACAATGATGAATAAGGATGAGGTTAGTGTGTAAACTAATGGAAATGGAAAGCTACGAATGGACTTGGAGCTTCAACAGCTTCAATAGAAGAAGTACCAGCTACAAACTTGGAGCTAAACAGCTTGAACAACAGATGGATGAACTTGGAGCTAAACAGCTTGAATAACAGATAGATGTGAAGTCTGGATGTGTATTGAGATGTTTGTTTATTTGAATTGGTATGATGTCTAAAATAGTAATTTCACTTAGGGATAAAATTGTAATAAAAATAAATATCATTAAGTGTGTGTATAGAGTGTATTTGGTGTGTGTAAATAGATGCTCCCCAAGTGGAGTCCTAAATTATTTAATATTTTTGGGTAAATTACACTTACACCCCTCCGAGATTTATAATTAATATAGATATTTCCCTCATATTTAAAAAAGAATAAAGAATGAGAATTCTAATTTTAGAGTTTTAAAGATAGCTCTACTACTATGGCAATGAGTGGAGCCTACATGTGATGTGATATGTGTGCTTAATATAGAACTCGCTCTAGTCAAATGAAAAAAAAATATTTAGAAATGTGCAAAACAGAGATTCAAAGTCTTCTCCAAAAGAAGTTAATCAGAACTAGTCATTCTCCATGGAGTTGTACAGCATTTTATGTCAATAAAAATGCCAAACTAAAAAGAGGTGTGCCAAGATTAGTTATTAATTATAAACCTCTTAATGATATTTTGAAATGGATCAGATATCCAATTCCGAATAAAAAAGATTTACTTTACCGATTACAGGATGCAGTCATATTCTCTAAATTTGACTTAAAATCAGGATATTGGCAGGTACAAATAGCTAAACAGGATCGTTACAAAACTGCTTTTACAGTACCCTTTGGACATTATAAATGGAATGTTATACCATTTGGTTTAAAAAATACTCCATCAGAATTTCAGCATATCATGAATGATATATTTACTCCTTATACAGAATTTGCTATCTATTATATTGATGATGTTCTTATTTTTTCATCATTTATTGATCAGTCTATAAAGCATCTTAATATATTTAAGCATGTTATTATCAGAAATGGTTTAGTGATATCTGCACCAAAAATGAAACTTTTTCAAACAACAGTACGCTTTTTTAGGCATAATATTCATAGTGGAACTATTATACCAATTGATAGAAGTATTGTGTTTGCTTCTAAATTTTCCGATGAAATTAAAGACAAAACTCAATTACAGCAGTTTCTTGATAGTCTCAATTATATTCGAGATTACTATCATCAATTATCACAAGATGCTGCTATCCTTTACACCAGATTACAGAAAAATCTTTCTCCTTGGACAGAAGCTCATACTATTGCCGTATAAAAAATTAAGGCTAAAGTAAAACAACTTCCCTATCTTGCTTTACCAAATCCAGAATGGCAGAAAATTGTAGAAATAGATGCTTCTAATTATGGTTATGGAGGTATTTTAAAACAGGTTAATCATACCAGTCCCAAAGAAGAATTATTACGATTTACATCAAGAAATTGGACTAAAGTTGCTTTAAATTATCCAACAATTAAAAAAGAGTGTTTAGCTATTGTTAAATGTGTTTTTAAATTTCAAGATGATTTGCTAAACCAAATTTTTTTAATTCGTATGGATTGTTCAGCAGCCAAACAGATATTTAAAAAGGACGTTCTTAATCTTGCTCACAAACAGATATTTGCCAATTGGCAAAGTGCATTATCTGTATTTGACTTTGATATTGGTTATATCAGAGGTGAACAGAATTCTTTACCAGATTTTCTAACTCGTGAATATTTACAGGAATCATGACCAGTCGAAGTGGCCGTGGCCCGAGTCATCGGGGCCAAGGCAGGGGAAACCTTTACCAGAATCCATATCTAACAAAATTTCTAGCATTACAAGCCTCTAACAGTAATAAAGAGGAATCCTTTGGCCAATCCACTAAGGATGTCCTCCTTACTCCTGAACAGTATACTCCTAACAGTATTACTGAAGAAACAATTATTTATATTGAACCAACAAATAAAAAATGGATGACAGATCTATGGGAAATTAAACGTCGCTATCTTATGACTCAACAATTTCCTCCACATTTTGATCAGTACCGTTATGTTTACAAATAGATACTCATTAAGACTGTTGCTATGGAGATCAAACATACTTTGTATGATCCTTCCAACACTACCAGTCCAATCCAATTTTGTAAAACTACCATTCGCAATATTATGCCCATTGCTACATGGGGCATTCATCCGCATACTACTCGTTAACTTGACATTCGCAACAGGGAAACTTGATATAATTATTGGAACTATATCGATGCATTTACCTATGCATTTTAGTATCAGAATCCTATCCGCAACCATTTCTGGTTTATCCGTATTTGTCCCGATGTCCTCAAAAACGATTTACCAAATTAGTTTCTCGTTTGGTGGGATAAATTTGGGCTGCCACTTGAAATTTTACCAATATCTATCCATGAAGCCTTTAGTGAATGGCAAATTGCTTATTCTCATTTACCAAGACAAAAGGATATTTCTATGACCAAATCTTTGGTTCATTTTACTATCTGTTTCAGTATTCCGTGGATATGGAAATGGGATTTCCAGTGTGACTATCAGAATAAGATTCCACATCTCAAAAGAGTTTTCTTTGTGAGATGGTGGGATAACGGTATGATTCCTACTTTACCAGAAACTGTCCAGAAAATTGAAGTCCATACTCAAGCCTACTAGGATGCTATTCCCAAAACAATTCACAGTCAACCAGTCATTCAAAATCCTTTTTTACAAATTCAAACAGAATTACGTCAAAAATACCTGGATTTGTCTGAAACAGAATTAGTCATTAAAAGCATGGATTTCATGAAAGAACAATTCCTCCAGACTATTTCCAATGATGACACCTCCATGAAATCCGTTACCAACAGCCAAGACCAAGAAGATCCAGACCAGGATGAAAATGAATTTGTTGTACTAGCCAGCGAATCACAGGATCTAGTAGAGGATGAACCCAATTTTGGTGATTTTTGGGATTCACTCACCAGCATGATTGCTGGAAAGATTGACAAAAAAAAAAAAAGATAAAAAATGTAAAGGTAAATCATAATGACCTTCACCAGCAACAATCTTTCCAGATATGTGTCGGTATAAAACGACAATCAACAGTAATTGCATATAATGCAACTTTTAGAAAAGCAAATTTCTTATCTGCCATCCAACACAGAGAACAACAATTGTCTCATACTAGTCCAAAGAAGATAAGAAGGCTAAGTCAAAAAGAAGATTCCTACTCAGCTTTGAGGATAAGGACAATAAACTCTAACCACTAAGGACACGCCACATGTCCTCACCTTATCTTATCTTTTATTTTCTTTTGTTTTGTCTATAAAAGGGATATCCTCACCCTTGTTGAGGCAGAGTTGGTTTTTCCTTAAAAATTTATTTTCAAGTGTAAGATCAGAGTGCTCTCTCTCTCTCTCTCTCTCACACTGTAAAATTTCTCAGTTTATGCTATATAAATTAAATGTTGAAGAATTATGTTGTTTTGAAGATTCTGGTTGTAAGTATTTTCTTCTTTATTATGTATGTCTATAAATTTACTTGTTGATTTAATTAATGTTTTAGAATTTTATCTTGATAGTAGAAATATATATTTACAACAGCTTTAAGTAGAAATGGCAACGGGCCGGGGCGGGGGCGGGGGCGGGGTCGGGGACCACACTCCCTGTCCCCGATCCCCGATGGTAAAAATTCCCATTCTACCCCTAATCCTCGATGGGAGCCTATCACCATCTCGTCCTCGTTCCCGTCTCGCCCCCGTCCAGATCGGATTTCCCTGACCTCGAAATTTCCCCGGCCAAAAAAAAATAAAAATAAAAATAAAAACAAAAACAACAACAATAATAGAAGCAACATCAACACAGATTTGAGATTGAGATCTCATCATCAATATCATCAACAATCAACAAAATCATCAACAGATCTCAGATATGAGATTAATCATCAACAATAACATATATCTCAGATCTATGTATCTGAGTGTGTCACAAAGAGAGAGAGAGAGAGAGAGAGAGAGAGAGAGGATGACGGAAGTGATGGAACTGCGATGAACGACGGAGAAGATCGGCGCGATGGACGACGGAAGAAGTGGAGCGGCGGTGCGAGGTAGACAAAGGTGCGAAAGTGACGAGGTAGACGAAGGTGGAGAGTCGATGATGGAGGTGAAGCGACAGTACGAGTTGGACGACGGTGGTGGTAGATCTGGATGAGAGACACGGTGGTGTTGGTGGTGCGAGCTGGATGGCAGTGGTGGTGGATCTGAGAGAGAGAGAGAGAGAGAGAGAGAGAGAGAGAGAGAGAGAGAGAGAGAAGTCAATGAGTGAGGTAGAGAGAGAAGAGAGACACGGTTGTGAGAGAGAGAGAAGTGAAAGTGAGATTCAAGGTTTGGTTTATATATATATAGGGGTAAAATAGTAATTTCACATCGGAGATAAATCGGGCCAGGGAACGGGGACGGGGACGGGGCCGAGCCGGGTACAGGGCTGGGACACTTATCCCCGTCCCCGGCCCAAAACTGTTCAGGGATTAATTTTTGAATACCATCCCCATCTCGTCAGGGGTATTTTTCGGGAAAAACCCGCTCATTTCGGGGTCAAGGAATTGGGTCCCCATCAGGCCAGGTTCAAATTGCCATCCCTAGCTTCAAGCAAATGACCCGTATCTACAAGCATATCTTTCTAACTAGTTAGAATTTTGTAATCAGCAAATAAACAAGATTCAACAACCGGTCCAGGAGCAAATCTGCCTGTGGGTGGCTACCGTCTAGCCTCCACCTCAACAGTAAAACCATGAGACCATGTATATAGGAATTTAAATCCAATATAATAATTATATAAATGATAATATTCCCAGGTTTGTGCTTAGAACAGAGCAAGGTTAAGTGGGACGTCATCCAAGTCACGTATAGCTTAGAAGACCGTAGTTGCAGTGATTGCATATAGGACTGTTCCCTAGTAAAGCGTTGACAGACTTTCTTAGCTCTAACCCTGTATCAAGCACCTTAAATGGTATCAGAGCCAATGCTACTTTATTGTTGTCAATAATGGAACCAAACTCAAATCCCCACCTTCAGTGTAGTTTGGGGGAAAAGAGAATTCTAGCACGTAAACATTGTCTTCAATATATCTACTCCGCAAGCAAATTTTAAAAGAACCTATAACTCCAAATTTGCGTGCGTAGTGTGCCAAAGGGTACTCAGTTATGCTAAATTGAGTAACATCTTTGCAGAAGACCAAATTTTGGGATGAAACTGCTCTTCCAACAACCCCCAACCCTTTTCGTAGGTGCTGTAAAACACATGCATCTAAAAAACCCATATGGCCCTCTCTATATTCTCTGAACACAGCATTGCAAAGCCTACACGAGGCCCAAGTCTGAGCCCAAGGTAGACAATGAGTGCTACACACCACTTCTAGCATCTTTTGGATTTCTCCGAGAGTTTCATACTTCTCTTGATAATATTTCATGAATACATATTTGTTAGCCAAGAGTCCTTACAATATCTAATGAACAAAACAATACAAGATTTGACATTTGAATTACAGCTTGCCACTTACTTTCTCATCACACAAATGCTTACATTTTGAAGTTGTCAGACCAAAAAAGTGCAGAGTCCTGAAATGATATAATTGAAGAATCTTGATAGATTTAAACTGAAAGATATTTGCAAGAATCAAATATTATCACTTATAAGTCAACTTTTATGACTATAGCCTTTCACATTATTAGCTAAAAAAAAAAATTAAAAATTTATTTGTCACAACTTTTGATAATTTGTGGAAAAAAATTGAATATGTTTGATTGAATAAACTGTCACATAAATTTTTTTCTAGTAATTAAGACAAAAGAAATGAGACTCTTTTAGCCATACTTATTAAAGGGTTTCAATTAAAAAGAACTATAAATTATGAAGATTTTTTTTTCTTTTTTGGGGTCAAATAAATTGAATAAATGAAATAAGTTATAATTTAAAATTACAAATAAATATTATTAGTCAACCTTTTTTAAGTAAACAAGTTGATTTATCAATAATAATACCAAAACATTGTATACAGTAAATAAAAAAATCAGCACAGTTGAGGCTATTAAACAGACCAACTTAGGTTGCACCAATGGTCCCGTTTATTTTTAGAGATAGAATGGAGGGAATTAATGAGGGAATTGTTAGTAAGGAGATTAACGGTGGAGTTACATGCACCAATTAGTATACTAATTAGTGTACCAACACTAGTTATGATATTATTATTGACCCCACTCATTAATCACATTACAAATCCCAAAGAGGGGCAATTGTAGACACCCCATTTTTTACCGACCGTAAGATTCAAACACCATCATTTGTGCGCTCGATGATTGTGCATGTTTGCGCTCGTTTTGAGTGTCCAAAGTTCTCAGCTGAGTGCCTTGTCTGTGAGCCTCTTAACACTCTGTGTTTTGGCCTTATTTTTGGGCCAAACCTTGTTGCCTCTTGCCTAGGGGAGGGGAAGGCCTTGCCAGCCACTTTTCTCTCTTATAGGCCACTTGAAATGGTCGATCGGCTAGGGGAGGTGGCCGGCGACCAATTTTTCTCCTTTTTAGATATTTTCAGATCTTTTGAGCCAGCTATGGCTCACTGAGGCTTATCCTTCATACACGTATGGAGGGATGAAGCAAGGTTTTTGCTTGCTTGCTCTATATAAGGGGAGCTCCCTCCCCCTTTAGAGGGGTTACAAAATTTCAAAGCTGAAATTTCGCTCTCTCTAGAATTCTCTATCTCTCTCTCTATATATTGTGCTATATTGTGCCATATTGTGTTTAAAAGTGTGTTTTCTTCACATATTTGCACTAAAACACCTAGCCAAATACCTTCACTTTGGAGCTGAGGTCCTTGGAAGCTTAGTTTGGGGTTTTAAGCTTGGTTTTGGTTCAGAATTGTTGCTGATTTGTGGCTGTGCTTCAAGGGTAAGGACTTGTCCCTTTTAAGCTTTGTTTTGATTAAGTGCTTGGCCACCTTTGCATGCTATTTTAAGGCTGGTTTTAACCTCTTAAAAACTTTGATTTTGAGGCTTTAAAATGTTAGTTTGAGTCTTGGTTGGTTAGGGGGTGGTTTCCTCCCTCGGCTCTTTGGCTAGTAAAGCCTTTTGAGCCACCTTCCTTAGCCTTTGTAATAACCTTTATTTGGCCTTTCTACCACTGAAACTCAGAGGAATTTTAGTGGTGGAAAGTTGGTTTTAAGGCTCAAAATAGGAGGGGGTGGTCCCCTCTTCTTGTATCTTGTTTGTATGCATAGAAGGCTTAATAGTTGAGCATGTTTTTCTACCATCTCATGGCTTGTTCTCAGCATGTTTTTGTGACTTTTTTGACATGCTATAACTCTGTTTTTGGCTAGTTTGGTCAACTCTTGCTTGCTCCTTACACTTGTAGTATAATCTTGCTCACTAGCCTAGTGTGCTTGATGTGTTAGCCTATCATTCTAGCATGTGTTAGCTCCATTCCAGCATGTTTTTGGCCTTTCTTTGACATGCTTAAACTCTGTTTTGAGTGGTCTTGGTCCCTTGAGACTTTCTTTGTATAGTTATAGTACAAATAGCCTTGACTAGTTTTGAGTTTCAAGGTCTTTAACATGCTATGTTTGTGATGTTTGCATGCCATAGTATCATTTCATACATGATTCAGTGCATGTAACCTTGTCACACTCTCACATATTCCACTCTTTCATTGTGTTTGAGAGTTGTGCCTTATGCCTTGTTTATGAGCCAATGAGTGAGCATGCTTTTTCTTGCCTTTTGTGCCTAAGTTTTAGCATGATTAGGCCACTATTTTGGCATGATGTAGCTCTGTTTTGAGCTAGTGTGGTCATTTGAACATTGTATTGCATGCCTTTAGTGTTGTGTCCTTCACTAGTTTCATGCTTTGGCACTTAAACATGTTGTGCATATGTTGGTTGGATGTTTTAACATTACTTGTCATGCCATTTCAGCACTAAATCTCTGCCACCGCCCTCATTTCTTCATTTTTCCTTTTGCTTTGAGGGTTGTTTGGCCTTAAGTTTGTGTTTAAGTATGAGGTAAGGTTTGTGCACAAATGGCTTTAACCTTCTTTTGAGGGTTCCTCCTAGTCAAAGGCATAATCCCTCTCATGCCTTGAACCATTCTTTTGGTTAACCTCCTCTCCTTAGAGGACTTTCACATTAGACCAAATCAATTAAGGGATGGTTTGGTAATCTAAATGAGTAAACAAGAATTGAGTAAAATAAAACATGTCACGATAGCATATAAGTGTTGCATTGCATGTGTTTAGATCGGACGTTAATTCAAACACAAGAAATGTGGGACGTTTCATACTCCCAAGTGATGAAACGTGCCGTATTTCTTGGTTGCCAACACCCTTGATCATGCATGATAGGGTGGAGGCTCTTTGTGTATTGTTTGTGCATTCACTAAGCTTGTACAAGCTTGGTTCTTCGGCCATCATGCATTGCGATGCTTGATTGGTGGCTTGAGAGCCAAGTGCCACACTCCTTTGAGCTCGAGACATGATGAGGAGGGTGATAGTACACACATTTTTTGCCAAATACATTGTTTTGGCTATGTTGTTCTTTGTTGCAGCAAAGGCAGAATTCTGGAAAGAGAAGTAGCCGACCGACCACTTGCACTAGCCTACCGACCACTTGCACTTGTCGGCCGGCCAATTGAGGTAGCCTACCGACCAGTTGAGGTGGCCAGCCAGCCACCTCCAGGAGAAATTGTCCAAAGTGTTCCCGTGTTAGGGCAGATGCAATCTGGAAGTTCGTGTGATGTTCTAAGATCACCGCGAGTGCAAACAAAGGCAACTTATGGCAAGGCAATGCATTTTCGAGTGAAGCAAACCGAGCATGCATGTCTCCCTCCCCTCGATGCCATTTTACTACTTTACTTAGCTAGTTAATTTATCATTTTTTATAATTAATTAGTTAATGTGCTTGGCTAATTTAATTCATCTTTGTAATATTCTAATTATCTTAGATTAGCTAGTTATTCAATTTCATTTGGTTTGTAATTAATTAGCTAAGTTAGTTAATTAGTTGGTTTATAATTAGCTTAGCTTAGTTGATTTATTCGGACCCTCCTTTGCGAGGGCGTATTGTTGTAATAAGGGTGCGTGTGTGTGTGCATGTCTTTCAACCCCAATTCTTTCTCCCTTTTACTTAACCACTTTCAATGGTTAGTTTTAGGACATTTTTCAATTAGCATACCTTATGCTTACATGTTTGCATCATTCATTTGTATTGCATGTACCGGGCTCGGCGTATCATCTAAACTGCATCGTATTTCAATACATATTTGAATACGTGTATCAATTGTCACATTCATATGCCATCATAGATAGCCGAGCCTATTTAGTTGTATTATTGCATGTGTTGCATTAGGCATTGTTAACATAGTTAGGATCATGCATTGATTTCTAACTAGCTTTTGTTTTGGCTTGGAGTACATTGTAAGTGTTTACGCTTTAGCATACTTGCATGAGATATGCATGTTGCCATGATAGCATGCTTGCCATGAGGCTATTTGCTTAAATGATTAACTACATGAATGCCTGTGGGTGAAGGCTTGATTGCCTGAATTGGACAACTAGATGATTGTGAGTTTTAAGCCCACTTTGCGAAGTGGCAAAATCATATTTTCTAAAGCCCACTTGAGGGTGGCAAATCTGCGCTTTAGCCCACTGTGAGGGTGGCATTTTCAAACCATTTTTGAAAACAAACATGAGTTGTTTTGTTCCAATTCTCGTGATTGAGTCTATACTTGTAGGTTGTGCCCATCACATAGTAAGTTAGATAATAACCGAAATAAGAACACATGTGTTTATAAAACAACATATCATGCTTAGTTAAGGCCGATCCTTTGATCGGGGGAGCGGGGGTGCTCATTTCAGAACCTTCCCCTCTCGTACCCAAGTTCCCGAGCAGAGGCAACTTTGGTGATGACGGACACGTGGCCCTTGGCACGAGTCAGGGTTTCCTAAATTCCCGAAAACAAAATATTTAGATGGCAACTCTGTAATCTGGTAAAGCAATCCATGTTTGGCACTTTTTCATTCCAAATTGATTTTTCAAAACCAATTGCCAAAATTGGACTCTTTGGTGTTTATTAGTCTCACATTGTACTTTGTGAGATTAGATTTAGAACCGTGATAGGAGTCCGAACTGTAGCAAGACCAATTCGCGCCCTCTCCGAAAGGGAGGCACGCGAAGAAAGTCGGGTCTGTAGTGGGTCTCACATCCATTTCAATCCCATCTCTATCTCCCGAAACAAACAGGGCCAAAGTGTTGTATAATTGTCCAAAATCACCTTCGTTGTTTTGGACAGGTGCACCTTACCTTGGGATGGAGTATTTCAATTGGTCCAACACTTTGAGCAAAAATCTGTATTGCCTAGTCAATGGGGCTACTATAAACAATTAGGTAAATTCTACTCACCTCCCTTGAGAGGTGAAAAAATAAAATAATAATTCTTATATTTTTTGTTATAATTACATTAATTTTCCTTACATTAATGATAAGGTTAACTGAGCTAACAATAAGACATATTTTTTGTTGGTCCTTGTGCATCATAATGAAATTATCAATTTTCCTCACGAGAGATCAGTATAATTTACTCAAATGATTAACGTCAATGACATAATATCTGAATAAAAAGCTCAATACGTGAGTGCATAAGAATTGTTGTCAAACTGCATGTTAAATGATTTACACAATAAAATTAATGAAAGGGTAAGATTAACGAATCATTAAAAAGATTGGCCAATAAAATGGAACCAACTAGTAAAATAATTTGAGCTCCATCAACAAAAGAAATAAGAAAAAGAAAAAGAAACATCATTGAAAATTAAAATTACCAATCATTGGATAGGCATAAAAAAAAATAAATAAATAAACAAAAGTAAAGAAGAGAACGTAAAAATGGGACTGATTATTCCAATTAGGGAGTTAGGGGACAAACCTCAATATACGATCATAATTGAAACTATCCGAAGTTATATTTATTTCAGTTGTGAACACCATCTCAAATACAGCAATACAGCACGGCCTAGAAGGTTCAAACAATGGTACAGCCAGAGATTTCTTAATATTGCAACTGATAGCACGATCATGTTGTGGATACTCTTTGCAGGAGTAATACTGCACATTTGGAGTAGACTCCAGCTGTTGATGGCGGAACACACGGCCAAGGAGGCCAAGATGTTTGTCACTCACTCCATCCACATCAAATTTAGAATCTGAAGACATCAACCTATACGAACAAAGTCCTTCATCGATCTTGTCAAAAACAAAAGGTTCGTGTCGAGTTGTAAGTAAACGCTTGCCCTCAATTTCTATGACTTTCCAAAATTGTATAAGAAATTGGGTACCGGGAGAGATATGTATTACTACATATCTAAAGTAGAATTTTATCTTCTCTATAAACTCTGGAATAGGATGAGCAATTAGGGTTCCATTGATTTTCTCTGTACAATTTTGCAAATTTGCAAGCCAAAAAAAAAAAAAAAAAAATACAAGGCAAAGTAAAAATAAGGTAAGCAACAAGAAAAAAAGTGGGAATCTACGAAATCTAATCTAAATCTAAATATATAAAAAAATTTGTTAACATACCTACTACTTAAGCATAGGTTAGAAATGCTATATATTATCATTTGGTTTTGTGTCACCTATTTGATATTTTCCCTATATTTTAACACTGACAACCGGAGTTGGGATTTTCTTAGAGATAAAACTAACCAAAATTAAATTAAATTTTTTAATAAAAAAAAGAAAAAGAAAATTAATAGTAAGTGTTTCAATAAGACACTGGTTAAATAAAGAACAATTGAAGTGAAGGCCAACCAGTAAGCAATAAGAACATATGACATGAGATGAGAGAGAAACTAACCGGAGAAGGGAAGCGGAGGAGGAGGGCGTTCACAACTCCAAAAAACCCAGCCAATGTTACAGCTTCCATGTTGGTATAGCAATTTGTGGTTCTTCACATATGATTTCAATCGAGAGGAAAGTAAGGGATCATATCATCATCTGTACGATTTTCTGTCTGGAGGAAATGTTCATTCTCGACCATCGATTATTTCCGGCCCCCCTCTCTGTCTCTCTGTCTCTGTCTCTCTCTGTACCTCCCTGTACCAGCGGCCAAAGTGTTCCTCTTATATGCCTAGTTGCCTCATTAAAAAAATAAAATAAAATATAATAATAATAGTAGTAATAGGTGAAAGGAAAGTTCATAGAAAAGTCAAGTGATTCAAGAGGTTCACATGGTCCAATCTTAAAAAAATAAAAATTTAAAAAAAAAACTTCCAACAGACTTCTTTAAATTATGCATAAGGTTATATTTTGAACAGACTGTCAATTGACTGTTGGAAGGCCTTATAATAGTGATATGAATAGCATTCCAGCAAGCTTAAATATGGACTTTAATTTTCTAAACAGTTTCTGGTAAAGTGGGATTCATACCCTTATCCCACCATCTCACAAAGAAAACTCTTTTGAGATGTGGAATCTTATTCTAATAGTCACACTGGAAATCCCATTTCCATATCCATGAAATACTGAAATGGATAGTAAAATGAACCAAAGATTTGGTCATAGAAATATCCTTTTGTCCTGGTAAATGAGAATAAGCAATTTGCCATTCATTAAAGGCTTCACGAATAGATACTGGTAAAACTTTAAGTTGGGATAATTACACGAATCTTTATTTTCAAACTGTAGGCAAACAGTTTACCAGAATTGAAGAGTCAATAGGAGAATTAGTACAAAACCAAAAGAAAGACTCTACACCAAACCTCCCTATCCAACCAGTAAATGTTAAACCCCATTTAGAGGCGACTAATGTTAAACTCAAATCCACTAAACAGGATAATGAATTCATGGATGCCCTTATCCAGAAAATGAAAACCATTAATATAGGACTATCCTCCAGTTCTTAGATAAATATGCTTTCTGCTCACCAACCAAACAACCTTTCTAAGAAAGAACATGATCTTTCTCCTTCACATATTTTAGAAATCCAAAATAATTTTCAGGATATTTAGTCTTTTAATAAAACCCATTTTGCTCAACAAACTTCCAGAATGGATTTAACAAGACCTGGTAGGTATTATTATTCCCGACCCACACCTCAGGATATTCTATACAAGGAAGATTTCCTTCATACACAGAGGGCCTACCATGGAAAAACCATTTATGAATGGAATATAGATGGCAAATCAAATATCAATTTTCTGAAATTGTACATCAAATGTTAATGTATGGCACTGTTTGCAAACAAAATGATAATACTAATCATCAAGTTGCCCGCTTTATTGCTAATGGCTTTACAAGGATTCTCAGGGACTGGTGGGATAATGTTGTCACTACCACTTAACAGAATGAAATACTTAATTCTTTTAAGATTGAATAATTGGGTTTGCAAGTAGATCACTAAATGTTCGACTAGGTGGTCTGGAAGGCATTCCTTGTATGACTGATTCAATAGGATCTAAAATAGATTGTCGGGACGATTTTGGTAAATCCACTCGATAAGGAGAAGTAGTTCTAAGTCTAAACCATTCATTGCAACGATAGATTTCCAATAATTGGCCTTGGTTAAAGAATTTACAAAGACAAGTCTAGTTCTGACTCGGATACTCTAGAACAATGTCTTTGTAAAAACCAGTAATGTAAATTCTTTAACCAAGGCCAATTGTTGGAAAGTTATCGTTAGACTTAGAACTACTCCTTCTTATCGTGTAGATTTACCAGAATCATCCCAACAATCTATTTCAGATCCTATTGAATCAGTAATACAAGGAATGCCTTCCAGACCACCTAGTCGAACACCTAGTGATCCACTTGAAGACCTAGTTATTCAATCTTAAAAGAATTAAGTATTTCATTCTGTTGAGTGGTAGTGAGAACATTATCCCACCAGCCCCTGAGAATCCTTATAAAGCCATTAGCAATAAAGCGGGCAACTTGATGATCAGTATTATCATTATGTTTGCAAACAGTGCCATACATTAACATTTGATGTACAGTTTCAAAATTTTGATATTCTGATTTGCCATCTATATTCCATTCATAAATGGTTTTGCTATGGTAGGCCCTCTGTGTATGAAGGAAATCTTCCTCATATAGAATATCCTGAGGTGTAAGTCGGGACTAATAATACCTACTAGGTCCTGTTAAATCCATTCTGGAAGTCTATTGAGAAAGATGGGTTTTATTAACAGACTGAATATCCTAAAAATTATTTTGGATTTCTAAAATATGTGAAGGAGAAAGATCGTGTTCCTGCTCAGAAAGGTTGTTTGGTTGGTGAGCAGAAAGCATATTTTTCTAAGAACTAGAGGATTGTCCTATATTAATGGTTTTCATTTTCTAGATAAAGGCATCCATGAATTCATTATCCTGTTTAGTGGATCTAAGTTTAAAATTAGTCACCTCTAAGCGGGGTTTAACATTTACTGGTTGGATAGGGAGGTTTGATGTAGAGTCTTTTTTTTGGTTTGGTACTAATTCTCCTACTGGCTCTTCAATTCTGGTCAACTGTTTGCCTACAGTCTGAAAATAAAGATTCGTTTAATTATCCCAACTCAAAGTTTTACCAGTATCTATCCGTGAAGCCTTTAATGAATGGCAAATTGCTTACTCTCATTTACCAAGACAAAAGGATATTTCTATGACCAAATCTTTGGTTCATTTTACTATCCATTTCAGTTTTCCATGGATATGGAAATGAGATTTCCAATGTGACTATTAGAATAAGATTCCACATCTCAAAAGAGTTTTCTTTGTGAAATGGTGGGATAAGGGTATGAATCCCACTTTACCAGAAACTGTCCAGAAAATTAAAGTCCATACTCAAGCCTACTGGGATGCTATTCATATACTATTTATAAGGCCTTCCAACAGTCATCAATTTTCTCACTATTGAGCAAAAATTACGACAGTCAATTGACAGTCTTTTCAAAATATAACCTTATGCATAATTTAAAGAAGTCTATTAGAAGTTTTTTTTAAAAAAAGATTGGACCATGTGAACCTCTTGAATCACTTGACTTTTTTTTTCTTTTTAATGAGGCAACTAGGCATATAAGAGGAAAACTTTGGCCGCTGGTACAAGGAAGTACAGAGAGAGAGAGAGAGACAGAGAGAGACAGAGGGGGGTAGAGATAATCGATGGCTGAGAATGAACATTTCCTTCGGACAAAATATCATATGGATGATGAAATGATCCCTGACTTTTCTCTCGATTTCAAATCATATGTGAAGAACCACTAATTGCTATACCAGCATAGAAGCTGTAACATTGGCTAGGTTTTTTGGAGTTGCGAACGTCCTCCTCCTGCGCTTCCCTTCTTCGATTTGTTTCTCTCTCATCTCATGTCATATGTTCCTATTACTTATTGGTTGGCCTTCACTCCAATTATTCTTTATTTAACCAGTGTCTTATTGAAACACTTAGTATTAATTTTCTTTTTCTATTTTTATTTAAAAAAAAATTAATTTAATTTTTGTTAGTTTTATCTTTGAGAAAATCCCAACTCCAGTTGTTAGTGTTAAAATGTAGGGAAAATATCAAGTAGGTGACACAAAACAAAGCAGTAATATATAGCATTTCTAATATGTGCTTAAGTAATAGGTATGTTAACAAATTTTTTATATATTTAGATTTAGATTAGATTTCATAGATTCCCACTTTTTTTCTTGTTGCTTACCTTATTCTTACTTTGCCTTGTATTTTTTTTTTTTCGCTTGGAAATTTGCAAAATTGTACAGAGAAAATCAATGGAACCCTAGTTGCTCATCCTATTCCAGACTTTATAGAGAAGATAAAATCCTACTTTAGATATGAAGTAATACATATCTCTCCCGGTACCTAATTTCTTATACAGTTTTGGAAAGTCATAGAAATTGAGGGCAAGCGTTTACTTACAACTCGACACCAACCTTTTGTTTTTGACAAGATCGATGAAGGACTTTGTTCGTATAGGTTGATGTCTTCGGATTCTGAATTTGATGTGGATGGAGTGAGTGACGAACATCTTGGCCTCCTTGGCTGTGTGTTCTGCTATCAACAGCTGGAGTCTACTCCAAATGTGCAGTATTACTCCTGCAAAGAGTATCCACAGCGCGATCGTGCTATCAGTTGCAATATTAAGCAATCTCTGGCTGTACCATTGTTTGAACCTTCTAGGCCGTGCTGTATTGCTGTATTTGAGATGGTGTTCACAACTGAAATAAATATAACTTCGAATAGTTTCAATTATGATCTTATATTGAGGTTTGTTCGCTAACTCCCTAATTGGAATAATCAGTCCCATTTTTACATTCTCTTCTTTACTTTTGTTTATTTATTTATTTTTTTATGCCTATCCAATGATTGGTAATTTTAATTTTCAATGATGTTTCTTTTTCTTTTTCTTATTTCTTTTGTTGATGGAGCTCAAATTATTTTACTAGTTGGTTCCATTTTACTGGCCAATCTTTTTAATAATTCGTTAATCTCACCCTTTCATTAATTTTATTGTGTAAATCATTTAACATGCAGTTCGACAACAATTCTTATGCACACACGTATTGAGCTTTTTTATTAAAATATCATGTCATTGACATTAATCATTTGAGTAAATTATATTGATCTCTCGTGAGGAAAATTGATAATTTCATTATGATACACAAGGACCAACAAAAAATATGTCTTATTGTTAGCTCAGTTAACCTTATTATTAATGTAAGGAAAATTAATGTAATTATAACAAAAAATATAAGAATTACTATTTTATTTTTTCACCTCTCAAGGGAGGTGAGTAGAATTTACCTAGCTGTTCATAGTAGCCCCATTGACTAGGCAATATAGATTTCTGCTCAAAGTGTTGGACCAATTGAAATACTCCATGCCAGGGTAAGGTGCACCTGTCCAAAACAACGAAGCTAATTTTGGACAATTATATAACACTTGGCCCCCGTTTGTTTTGGGAGATAGAGATGGGATTGGGATTGAGATGGATGTGAGACCCACTATATGTTGCATTTGTTTTGAGAGATGAAGAGGGGATTCATAATCCGATGGGATTACGATGGGCCTTGGTGTTGGGATTAAGATGGAGGAGGTAGAGATGGTATTAGGAAATTAGTCCGATGGGATTAGGTTTTTTTTTTTTTTTTTTAACATGTTGGGCATTTTTTTAACATTAATGTATAATGTTTTGTATTTTTTGTTAAGTAAAAATCATAATTTTATTTGTTTTAATATTTTTTATTTCTTTTATAGGGTAATAATTTAACAATCTCCACACTAACAACTACAATCAAAACAAACACAATTTTACTTAATCCCCTCACTATCAATCCCCTCACTAACAATTCCCTCCCTATTAATCCCCTCCATTCTATCTTTAAAAACAAACAAGACCCTTGGTGCAACCTAAGTTGGTCGGTTTAATAGCCTTAACTGTGTTGATTTTTTCATTTGCTGTATACAATGTTTCGGTATTATTATTTATAAATCAACTTATTTACTTAAAAAAGGTTGACTAAGAATATTTGGTTGTAATTTTAAATTATAACTTATTTCATTTATTCAGTTTATTTGACCCCAAAAAAGGAAAAAAAAAATCTTCATAATTTATAGTTCCTTTTAAATGAAACCCTTTAATAAGTTTGACTAAAAGAGTCTTATTTCTTTTGTCTTAATTACTAGAAAAAAATTTATGTAACAGTTTATTCAATCAAACAGATTCAATTTTTTTCCACAAATTATCAAAAGTTGTGACAAATAAATTTTTAATTTTTTTTAGCTAATAATGTAAAAGGCTATAGTCATAAAAGTTGACTTATAAGTGATAATATTTGATTCTTGCAAATATCTTTCAGTTTAAATCTATCAAGATTGTTCAATTATATCATTTCAGGACTCTACACTTTTCTGATCTGACAACTTCAAAATGTAAGCATTTGTGTGATGAGAAAGTAAGTGGCAAACTGTAATTCAAATGTCAAATCTTGTATTGTTTTGTTCATTAGATATTGTAAGGACTCTTGGCTAACAAATATGTATTCGTGAAATATTATCAAGAGAAGTATGAAACTCTCGAAGAAATCCAGAAGATGCTAGAAGTGGTGTGTAGCACTCATTGTCTACCTTGGGCTCAGACTTGGGCCTCGTGTAGGCTTTGCAATGCTGTGTTCAGAGAATATAGAGAGGGCCATATGGGTTTTTTAGATGCATGTATTTTACAGCACCCATGAAAAGGGCTGGGGGTTGTTGGTAGAGCAGTTTCATCCCAAAATTTGGTCTTCTGCAAAGATGTTACTCAATTTAGCATAACTGAGTACCCTTTGGCACACTACGCACGCAAATTTGGAGTTACAGGTTCTTTTGCAATTTGCTTGTGGAGTAGATATATTGAAGACAATGTTTACGTGCTAGAATTCTATTTTCCCCCAAACTATACTGAAGGTGGGGATCTGAGTTTGGTTCCGTTATTGACAACAATAAAGCAGCATTGGCTCTGATACCATTTAAGGTGCTTGATGCAGGGTTAGAGCTAAGCACGTCTGTCAACGCTTTACTAGGGAACAGTCCTATACGCAATCACTGTAACTACGGTCTTCTAACCTGTACGTGACTTGGATGACATTCTACTTAACCTTACTCTGTTCTAAGCACAAACCCAGGAATATTATCATTTATATTATTATTATATTGGATTTAAATTCCTACATATATGGTCTCATGGTTTTACTATTGATGTGGAGGCCGGACGGTAGTCGCCCACAGGCAAATCTGCTCCTGGACCTGTTGTTGAATCCTGGTTATTTGCTAATTACATAATTCTAACTGGTTAGAAAGATATGGCTGTAGATACGGGTCGTTTGCTTGAAGTGGTTGTAAATATATATTTCTACTATCAAGATAAAATTCTAAAGCATTAATTAAATCAACAAGTAAATTTACAGGCATACATAATAAAGAAGAAAATACTTATAACCAGAATCTTCAATACAACATAATTTTTCAACACTTAATTGATATAGCATAAACTAAGAAATTTTGCAAGGAGGGAGAGAGAGAGAGAGAGAGAGAGAGAGAGAGAGAGAGAGAGAGAGAGAGCACACTCTGATCTTACAGTTGAAAATAAATTTTTAAGGAAAAACCAACTCTGCCTTAACAAGGGTGAGGATATCCCTTTTATAGACAAAAGAAAAGAAAAGATAAGATAAGGTGAGGACAAGTGGCGTGTCCTTAGTGGTTGGAGTTGATCGTCCTTATCCTCAAAGCTGAGTGGGAATCTTCTTTTTGACTCAGCATCCTTATCTTCTTTGGACTGGTCTGAGACAATTGTCGGTCTCTGTGCTGGATGGCAAACAAGCAATTTGCTTTCTAAAAGTTGCATTATATGTAATTACTATTGATTGTCGTTTTATACCGACACATATTTGGAAAGATTATTGCTAGTGAAGGCCATTTTACTTTACCTTTACCTTTTTTTATCTTTTTTTTTTTTTTGTCAATCTTTTCGACAATCATGTTGGTAAGTGAATCTCAAAAATCACCAAAATTGGGTTCATCCTCTACTGGATCCTGTGATTCACCGGCTAGTACAGCAAATTCATTTTCATCCTGGTCTGGATCTTCCTGGTCTTGGCTGCTAGTAACGGATTTCATGGAGGTGTCATCATTGGAAATAGTCTGGAAGAATTGTTCCTTCATGAAATCTATGCTTTTAATGACTAATTCTATTTTAGACAAATCCTGGTATTTTTGACATAATTCTGTTTGAATTTGTAAAAACGAATTTTGAATGACTGGTTGACTGGGAATTGTTTTGGGAATAGCATCCCAGCAAGCTTGAGTATGGACTTTAATTTTCTAGACAGTTTTTGGTAAAGTAGGATTCGTACCCTTATCCCACCATCTCACAAAGAAAACTCTTTTGAGACGTGGAATCTTATTCTGATAATCACACTGGAAATCCCATTTCCATATCCATGAAATACTGAAACGGATAGTAAAATGAACCAAAGATTTGGTCATAGAAATATCCTTTTGTCCTAGTAAATGAGAATAAGCAATTTGCCATTCATTAAAGCCTTCACGGATAGATACGGGTAAAACTTCAAGTTGTTGCCCAAATTTATCCCACCAAACGAGAAACCAATTTGGTAAATCATTTTTGAGGATGTCGGGACAAATACGGATAAACCAGGAATGGTTGCAGATAGAATTCTGGTACTAAAATGCATAGGTAAATGCGTCGATATAGTCCCAATAACTATATCGAGTTTCCCTGTTGCGAATGTCAAGTTGACGAGTAGTATGTAGATGAATGCCTCATGTAGCAATGGGCATAATATTGCGGATTATGGTTTTATTGAATTGGATTGGACTGGTAGTCTTGGAAGGATCATGCAAAGTATGCTTGATCTCCACGGCGGTAGTCTCAATGAGTATCTGTTCGTAAATATAAAGGTACAGATCAAAACATGGGGGGAAAATTGTTGAGTCGTTAGATAGCGACCTTTAATTTCCCATGGATCTGTCATCCATTTTTCATCTGCTGGTTCAATATAAAGAACTGTTTCTTCAGTAATACTGTTAGGAGTATACTGTTCAAGAGTAAAGAGGACATCCTTGCTGGATTGGCCAAAGGATTCCCCTTTATTATTGTTAGAGGCTTGTAATGTCGGAAATTCTATTTGATATGAATTTTGGTAAGGGTTTCCCATACCCCGGCTCCAATGACTCGGGCCACGACCACCTTGACTGGTCATGATCCTTGTAAATATTCACGAGTTAGAAAATCTGGTAAAGAATTCTGTTCACCTCTGATATAACCAATATCAAAGTCCAATACAGATAAAGCACTTTGCCAATTGGCAAATATCTGTTTGTGAGTAAGATTAAGAACGCCTTTTTTAAATATCTGTTTGGCTGCTGAACAATCCATACGAATTAAAAAATTTTGGTTTAGCAAATCATCTTGAAATTTTAAAAACACATTTAACAATAGCTAAACACTCTTTTTTAATTGTTAGATAATTTAGAGCAGGTTTAGTCCAATTTCTTGATGTAAATAGTAATAATTCTTCTTTGTGACTGGTAGGATTAACCTATTTTAAAATACCTCCATAACCATAATTAGAGGCATTTGTTTCTATAATTTTCTGCCATTCTAGATTTAGTAAAGCAAGACAAGGAAGTTGTTTTGCTTTAGCTTTAATATTTTGTACGATAGCAATATGAGCTTCTGTCCAAGGAGAAGGATTTTTCTGTAATCTAGTGTAAAGGATAGCAGCATCCTGTGATAACTGATGATAGTAATCTTGAATATAATTGAGACTACCAAGAAACTGTTGTAATTGAGTTTTGTCCTTAATTTCATTGGGAAATTTAGAGGCAAACTCAATTCTTCTGTCAATTGGTATAATAATTCAATTATGAATATTATGACCAAGAAAGCGTACTGCTGTTTGAAAAAGTTTCATTTTTGGTGCAGATATCACTAAATCGTTTCTAATAATAACATGCTTAAAGATGCTTTATATGCTGATCAATAGATGATGAAAAAATAAGAACATCATCAATACTTCTGTCAATTGGTATAATAGTTCTATTATGAATATTATGACCAAGAAGGCGTACTGTTGTTTGAAAAAGTTTCATTTTTGGTGCAGATATCACTAAACCGTTTTTGATAATAACATGCTTAAATATATTAAGATGCTTTATATACTGGTCAATAGATGATGAAAAAATAAGAACATCATCAATATAACAGATAGCAAATTCTGTATAAGAAGTAAATATATCATTCATGATATGTTGAAATTCTGATGGAGCTTTTTTTAAAACCAAATGGCATAACATTCCATTCATAATTTCCAAAGGGTACTGTAAAAACAGTTTTATACCGATCCTGTTCAGCTATTTGTACCTGCCAATATCCTGATTTTAAGCCAAATTTAGAGAATATGACTGCATCCTGTAATTGGTCAAGTAAATCTTTTTCATTCGGAATTGGATATCTGATCCATTTCAAAACATCATTAAGAGGTATATAATTAATAACTAATCTTGGCACACCTCTTTCTATTTCGGTATTTTTATTGACATAAAATATTGTACAACTCCATGGAGAATGACTAGTTCTGATTAACTTCTTTTGGAGAAGACTTTGAATCTCTGTTTTGCACATTTCTAAATATTCTTTTTTCATTTGACTTGGGCGAGCTCTGGTTGGGATCAATCTTTCATCTATGTCTAGTTCAGAGAGGAGAGAAACTATGTGTTTCTTCCTTTCCCAGAAAGCATTGGGAATATCGCTTTTGGAATTCCTTTCAATTAATTTAATTTTGTTATTTAAAGATGACTGTTGTAATTTTTGCTCAATAGTGAGAAAATTGATTTTTGTTTGGAGAAAATTGATTTCTTTTTCTTTAAAATTCACTAAATCTTTAATTTAATCTAATTCTTTAGTATAAGGTTCTGTTATGAATTCAAAGATAATTGGTTGATTACTGATGGTTGTATGAATGCCTATGGAATCTATTTCAGTAATAGGCATTAATAAGCATAAAAATAGAGTCCCTAAGATAATACTTTGAGACATGTTTCTGATAAGAACAAAAGCAGTAGGAAGACATATGCCTTGATTACAGATGAAAGTTTATGGTACTTTGTATTTAATTTTTATAGAATTACCACTTGCACTAGTTAATGATTGAGTGGTTTTCTGAAAATATTTAGTAGGAATTAATCCTTCTTTAATACAGTTCATGTCAACACCGCTATCAATCAGGGCGATGGCATCTTTGATAATAAAATCAGGTTTTATTATAAAAGTGAATCTGATATACCATTTCTGGAAGGTGATCTGGTTCATAAGCATTAAATACTAATTTTCTGGTTTTTCTTGATTTTCCTTCTGTTTTAAGGTTTGCTCTTTATTTCGAAGTTGACTGTTGATTTTCTTGATGTCAATAAAAATAGACTGGTTAGCTGTTTGAAGATACTTTACTTTTGTTTTAAGAACATTAATTTCCATTTTGAGATCTTGGATAGTTACTGATTTTCCAAGAATCGGAGAGGATTGTATCCTACTTAAGACTTCTTTCATACTGTAGTGTTCTAAAGGAATAACTTCTTCAGTCTTCTGATTATGATAACATAATTCTAAAAATTTTAATTTCATTTCTGGATCTTTAATTTGGTCTACTAATTCTAGCATAGATTTCTGGTCATCAGTTAAGACATTAAGGCTAGGACTTCCTAAGTCTAAACCATTCATTGCAATGATAGCTTTCTAATAATTGGCCTTGGTTAAAGAATTTACATTACTGGTTTTACAAAGACATTGTTCTGGAGTATTCGAGTCAGAACTAGACTCAGGTAGGGAATAAATTTCGGCTAGATCATCATCTGTACTAGATATACTATCATTTCTAGCTAGGGTTTGCAAAATCTGTTGTTGAAGATGTTCATCTAGGGACATCTCATTTAATTTTTGTTTTAATTTAGCTCTACACTTATTAGCATAATGTCCTGTTTTTCCACACTTATTGCAAGTGACTTGTGATTTATCTTTCTCCAGTAAGATTTCTATTTTCCTTTAGCGGATTTTCTAGGATTTTGATAAGACTGTTGGGGATTAGATCTAGTCTTTTTGGAATATTGTTTCCTAAAAGATCTTTTATATTGTCTCTGTTTCTTAGACTTAGAAGGATATTGAATTTTGGTGTCATAAGCAAATTCGTCGCAAAATTCACCTAATTCTTTTATGCTTGTTAAATTCTGTAATTTCATAAGATACTGGAGTTTAAGGTCATTGCAAAGAGAAAGACCTTCTTCTATAATAATGCCAATAAGTTGGCCATAAGTATACTGGTTATAAGGAATTTGCATGCCATTATGGTGGTCCCTAAGCTTTTTCCTGATTTTTTTGGCAAAAAGATTGGGAAGACCATCAATAAATTTAGCCTTCCAATGTTCACTGTTGGCATCACTACATTGCATAACTTTAAGTAGGAAAACATCTTTGTACCAACGAAAATGGGTTAAAGATGGACATCTAAGATTCTATAGAAGCTCGCAGCTATGATCGCTGTTACCTACTTCGGGTCCAACAAAGTGGCGTAATATAGTTTGAATGAGAGTATAGACAACATCTTCATTCTGTCTAGTAGTATGAGTGATGGGGTTAGTTTCAATCTTAGAAGAATTAAGTATTTCATTCTGTTGAGTGGTAGTGAGAACATTATCCCACCAGCCCCTGAGAATCCCTGTAAAGCCATTAGCAATAAAGTGGGCAATTTGATGATCAGTATTATCATTCTGTTTGCAAACAGTGCCATACATTAACATTTGATGTACAATTTAAAAAATTTGATATTCTGATTTGCCATCTATATTCCATTCATAAATGGTTTTGCCATGGTAGGCCCTCTGTGTATGAAGGAAATCTTCCTCATATAGAATACCCTAAGGTGTAGGTCGGGAATAATAATACCTACTAGGTCCTATTAAAGCCATTTTGGAAGTTTGGTGAGGAAAATGGGTTTTATTACTAGACTGAATATCCTGAAAATTATTTTGGATTTCTAAAATATGTGAAGGAGAAAGATCATGTTCCTCCTCATAAAGGTTGTCTAGTTGGTGAGCAGAAAGCATATTTATATGAAAATTGGAGGACTGTCCTGTATTAATGGTTTTCATTTTCTGGATAAGGGCATCCATGAAATCATTATCCTGTTTAGTGGATCTAAGTTTAAAATTGGTCACCTCTAAAGGGGGATTTAACATTTACTAGTTGGATATGGAGGTTTGGTGTAGAGTCTTTCTTTTGGTTTTGTACTAATTCTCTTACTGACTCTTCAATTCTGGTCAACTGTTTGCCTACAGTTTGAAAATAAAGATTTGTATAATTATTTTGTTTAATTATCGGGAAGAGATCTTTGGCTTGAGCAAATTCTCTTTTTTCAGTTGTGGTGTCAGGTTGTTCAGACTCAAGATGGTAATATATACCTCAATTTTAGGAGGCCACTATCTAGAAGTATGTCTAGTACTAGCTTTAGAACTACTCCTCCTTATTGAGTGGATTTACCAGAATCATCCCGACAATCTATTTCAGATCCTATTGAATAAGTCATACAAGGAATGCCTTCCAGACCACCTAGTCGAACACCTAGTGATCCAATTGCAAACCCAATTATTTAGGATATTCACATATCAGAAAACCAGATACCTCATGGAGTATATGAAACCATACTACAACAAAACTGAGTTTTTACGGCTTCACATCAACGACATATAGTAAATGCAAGCCATGGAGTATATGAAACCAGAAGGCCTTATAGCCCCCATCACTAGTGATATGAATTTTGAAGTTTAATGGATTTTTCTCCAGGAAGTGAGCTTCGAAAATATTTAAACTAGGAATTTATGCAATCTAAATATCAGGAATTTAGAATATGGTATTTTAACTACCATACTTCAAAACAGTTAGAAACAATAAAACAACAGTATTATTTTCATTTAAATAAAAATCAGATACTTAGATCTTTTCCAGAATGGTATTTTGAGTTTGCCACTGTTATGGAATTACTACCAGAACACCAATTTAATGTTTTAGATGATTTCCAGAAAACATCGCTAACAATTGATGGACAACGTATTAAATCCATCCATCCGCCTCCATAATCATTAGAATTATCACCAAGTGTAGATTCCTACTCCAGTAATCCTTTAGTCATAACTGCATATTTTCGAAGCTCACTTCCTGGAGAAAGATCCATTGAACTTCAAAATTCATATCACTAGCGATTGGGCTATAAGGCCTTCTGGTTTCATATACTCCATGAGGTGTCTGATTTTCTGATATGTAAATACCCTGAATAACTGGGTCTGCAAGTGGATCACTAGGTGTTCGGCTAGGTGGTCAGGAAGGTATTCCTTGTATGACTGATTCAATAGGATCTGAAATAGACTGTCAGGATGATTTTGGTAAATCCACTCGATAAGGAGGAGTAGTTCTAAAGCTGGTACTAGACATACTTCTGGATAATGGCCTCCTAAAATTGAGGTATATATTACCTTCTTGAATTTGAACAACCTGGTCAATGGTTTGTCTAATGACTGGTCTAGCTGGAACAACATTTGGAATATGCCATGTTTTTGGAAAGGTAATGTTTTGCCAAGGGATCATTCTTGGAACAGCTACCTGGATGCTGAAAAGATTAGTGTCAATTAGGATAGTATGTCCTAATTCGCTTTGTTTTCTGGTATTAGGATTTAGAGTTATCAAAACCTTCAAGTGAATTCTAAAAATTGCCGATAAAGGAGGTGTTCCTAGGAAATACTGGTAATCATGAGTAAGAACTCTGAGTTCTAATATTTTTGATAAATTTGGATCCATGAGTGATACACTTAGGTTAGGATAAATGTTGAAATATATGGATCCATGTGATAAACTGGTTTCAATGGCTCCCATAAGGGAAGCTTTCCAATCAAGACACCTACCATCTCGTAGGGTACACTGAATACTGGTATTTTGGCCTAGCAAGGTCAAAGGTTTAAAAGCTATCTGCACTAATCCTATGTGGATTTTTTTATATTTTTTTGAAGAAAGGTGCTAAATCCTGGATATGAAGTAATTTAATTATTTCATCATTATTTTGTAGTGGTACTACATGCTTAAAAAGTTTTAATTATCTTTTTGCTAGAGAAATCAAATGTTCCAATTTTATAAATTGTATCTAGTTTTACACTGGGGATAGTCCATTTATCTAGGGCTTCCTTGACATCCTGATATGCAACAAGTTCTGCTGCTTCTGATGTAGAAGCTACGATATTGGTTATTGTTGTTATATCTGAAGACATAATTGTACTATGACCATATATGCATAATTTAAATAGAATATAATAATAATGCCACTAATAATAAACTTGGCTCTGATACCATTTAAGGTGCTTGATATAGAGTTATAGCTAAGCACGTCTGTCAACGCTTTACTAGGGAACAGACCTATACGCAATCACTGTAACTATGGTCTTCTAACCTATACGCGACTTGGATGACGTCCCACTTAACCTTACTCTGTTCTAAGCACAAACCTAGGAATATTATCATTTATATTATTATTATATTATATTTAAATTCCTACATATATGGTCTCATGGTTTTACTGTTGAGGTGGAGGCCGGATGGTAGCCGCCCACAGGCAGATCTGCTCCTGGACCTGTTGTTGAATCCTGGTTATTTGCTGATTACAAAATTCTAACTGGTTAGAAAGATATGGCTGTAGATTTGGGTCGTTTGCTTGAAACTGTTGTAAATATATATTTCTACTATCAAGATAAAATTCTAAAACATTAATTAAATCAACAAGTAAGTTTACAGGCATACATAATAAAGAAGAAAATACTTACAACTAGAATCTTCAAAATAGCATAATTCTTTAACACTTAATTTATATAACATAAACTGAGAAATTTTACGATGAGAGAGAGAGAGAGAGAGCACACTCTGATCTTACACTTGAAACAGAAGTAAAGCATATATGGTCACAGTACAATTATGTATATATTCTATTTAAATCCGAAAAAAGCACGTATGTCAAGCATAATTATGTATACCTCCAACGAGGCTATTGTTTGAATCAAGAATGAACAAGTCTTCAGTGGTGGCTAACATCGAATCGACAAAAACCTAATCTAATTCTCTCTCTCTCTCTCTCTCACACACATACACACACACACACACATCCGATGTGCACTCTTTGTGTGTATGTGTGTGTGTTCGTAGCTACAGCCAAATGAAATGAAACAGAGAGGGAAACGAACAAGAGGGGGAGATTTGGAAGTCAAAATGGCTTTTCAAAGCTAATCCCAAGCCTATTTTTGAATCTCTGATTAATGACGCAGATTCTCTCCATAGACTCGCAAGTGGAGTCCTAAATTATTTAATATTTTTTGGTAAATTACCCCTACACCCCTCCAAGATTTATAATTAATATAGATATTTCCCTTATATTTTAAAAAGAATAAAGATTGAGAGCTCTAATTTTAGAGTTCTAAAGATAGTTCTACTACTGTGGCAATGAGTGAAGCCTACATGTAATGTGATATGTGTGCTGATATTTTTATTTTATTTTATTGCCACATTACTAGAGCTCTCTTTAGAGCTCCAAAATTAGAGCTCTATATCATTGTTGTTTTAAAAATTACGTTGACCCCTATTAGAATGTATATTAACAGAAAATGAAAACTACTAAACTACCCTCAACTACTATTGCCAAATTAGCTTATTGTCTTAAATCCATGATTCACGATAGACCCAGCTCCTAAAACATAGCCCTAACATAATACTGAGGCCATGTTTGATTAGTTGGAGTATTAATGATGGAATTAACAATTTCATGAGATAATTATGTGTAGAATTGTTAATACTTACCCTTATTTAGTATTAAATATACTACAATTTTGTAGGATTAAGAATCCTACGCATTACTAAGTTAGATGTTATTTGTGTGATCCAAATACAAGAATATGAATTTGATAGGATTAACAATCCAATCTTGTCATCCAAGAATGAAATATGCCTTAAATCCTTTCCCACTTCTCTCCCTCCCCCCACTGTATGGCACCACTAATCAGTCACATTCCCTCTCACCACCACTTTCATATGACCACCACTGCACCTCAATGACCTCCATGCGACCACCATCTCACATTTGCCTTCGTGTGACTTACAACTCCACCTCTATCATACGTCTATTTCCACCATCAGTTCTGCCGCTGGGCATCAAACTCAAATCATAGGTTGCAAATCTCACTCATGAATTTCATATATGAATCTTGGCAATCTTTTGAATCCTAGGTTGCGAATCTCAAGTCGATCGACCACCACTTTATCTCAATTGAAGAACCCTATCTCTCAATCTTATTTCTCTTCGCCAATGATGGGGCTCCAAAATCGTAGTGCTATTGATTTGTTAGAGTGGTAATGACCAGATGTTTAATGAAAGCTCAAATAGAGACTCTTTACTTGTTATTTACTTTAATAGAGACTTTCTACTACCAATGTATATTATGTGTTAATTGGTGGGTTATGTAAAAAGAATAAAATAGAGGATGCAAGTAAGCTGTTTGATGAAAAGATTGAGAGAATGCTAGTTATTTTGTGTAGATTGAATGGTGGTGATTGGGTGTTCTTGGAGTGAAGTGGGTGATGGTAGCAGTAAGGGTGGCACAATGGAAGGTTAAAGATAGTTGTGATAGTGGTAAGAAGTGTGAAGCTGTAATGATGGTTGATCATGTCATGTTAGATTGTTTTCAACCTCCTGCTGTAACTAAAAATGGAAAGGTAGTAAATTGTATTTGGTTTGGTGAGTGGCCAAAAGGGCTACCATGGGGTCTTTAAAGTGGGCAGTGGTGAAGTTATAGTAGTTACAATGATTGATAGTAGGCATGATACCAGTTTTTTTTTTTTTGGATAGTAAGGCATGATGCCTTCTTTGCCACTCTTGGCATTCTTCTTAGGCCTCCCTGTAGAAGCCTTCTTCTCCATGGCATTTATCATATGAAAGGCTCCCACTCTAGAGCCAGCTGCCTTAAAATCCTTGCCACTTCGCTTAGACTGCACGTCCTCTTCCTTGCTATCATCGTCACTTAGTTGAGAGACATGGTCAGGCACCGCTACTAGAGCATTCAATGCATGCTTTTATGGACATTCAGATGACCGATGTGGCCCATTGCATAAGAAACAAGAGATAGGGCCTTTTGCTTTGCGCATAAAGAACTGTTGAGGGGCTTTTGCCTTGTCACCATAGCTCTTCTGTTGCCATTGTCCTCCACCCGAACGGGTTTTGGATGTAGAAGTGTTGGCTCTCCCACTCTTAGGTTTGTCATGGCCTTAGGACTTTCCACTTCCCTTATTCTTGCGCGGGGAACCACTGTCCCATTGCTTAGGTTCGGCGTAGTTCGTAAGGCACTCAGCTGCTGCTTGTGCATGGGCTAAATCTTGCACTCTTTGCCTTTGGAGTTCAACTCTGCCCCATGGCTTCAATCCCTCAAGAAAGAAGAAGCACTTGTCTTTCTCTAATATGTCTTTGATGTCTAGCATAAGCTCAGAGAATTGTTTCACATAATCTCTTATAGTGTCGGTGTGCTTTAAGCATAGTTTATGGATTATAATTTAATAAATCTCATTCATGAACTCCTTTACTTTGGTATTATTCACTGGACATTACCTCACTCTTTATTTTTATGTATGTAACTGTAACAGCCCAGACCTGTAATTAATTGTTAAACCATGATTAAGCCATGATTAAGTATGCCTAATAAGTAATTAAGATGAAATCCTGAGTTAATTACATGTGCATTGCATTATTTGTGTTTATATCTGTCTGCTATAGGAATATCTATTTGTGTTTCTGTTTTGTTATGCGAATTGAAGGGTTCATCGGTATCCGATCACAAAATTGACTTGAATTATTTATTAGTTAGAATTTTTAGAACATTATGATAGGTGTAATTGAAATTTCATTTGGAACGAAATAATTAAAATAATTAATGCTCAATTAAGCCTAATTAATGAATTCATTAATCCAAGCCTAAATAAGGCACTACTGGACCCTTGTATACATTTTGCACTCTCATTTCATCCTTCTTGAGCTACAAACGTGTGAGAGAGAGAGAGAGACCAAGAGTGAAAGTGAGCTCAACAAGGGAGAAGGGAAGAATTGCTAGGAATCGTTGGAGAATTGAAGAGAGTTTAGAAGTTTAAGCCTCTACATTTGTGAATCCAAGGTATAAGGTAAGAATTCAAGCCTTTGGTCTTGCTTTTGAGTTGGTGAGTTCATGAATACAAAAGAGTTAAGTTGAAATTGAGATAGAATGAAGGAGTATAGATCATACCATGCATGCATGTCCAATTTCATTACAATTTGAGTTTAATTTCAAGAAGTCTCTCATGCATGGGTCCATCTTACCTTTGCTTTGAGAATTCATCAAGTTTCATGCCATTTTATCTTGCTTCATCATGGTTTGGAAGGTTGAATTCATAACAACTCATGCACATTCTACATATATAAAATTCAAGTTTGATTTTGAGCAAATGGCATGCTTTTGGGCCTTGATTTTATGAAATGATCTTCAATTCTTAATGTTTTCAAAGTTTAGACTTGTTTTCTCAAGTTTTGGGGCCCAAAGATTGATTTCAATGGTTTTGAAGTTGAGTTTTGAAGCTTGGAAGCAAATCTGAAAATTCTAGAATTCTGCTCCTCCACTCGAGCTATAGAACCTGCACTCAAGCGGCCACTTTGTATTTTTGCACTTTCGCTCGAGCGACCAAAAGTTGGCTTGAGCATAAAATTCATGCTCCCAGAAGTTTACAAGTTTTTTAGATCGCTTGAGCAACAAGAGTTGCGCTTGTAACAAGTCCGCGGGGGACCTCGCTATAGCTCGGACTCAATTTTCATCACGGTTCTTAATCTGAACCAAAGAATCCAAATCCGGCAAATCGTTTTGAGAAAACAAATTTTTTTGAAAGAAGTGTCAAACATGGACTGCTTTGCCAGATACAAAGTCGCCACCTAAATATTTTATTTTGGGAAATTTAGGAAACCCTGACTCGTTGCCTAAGGCCACGTGTCCGTCATCACCAAAGTTGCCTCGGCTCGGGAACTTGGGTACGATTGGAGAAGGTCACTTCGTGAGCACCCCCGCTCGCCCGATCAAAGATCGGCCTCTACTAATCATGATATCTAGTTTTGAAAACATTGTGCGTTCTTTTTCCGGTTATTAGCCTAGACTTACTATGTGATGCGCACAGCATATAAGTATCGACCGGGTCGCCTGAATTGAAATAAAACATTTCATGTTTGTTTTTGAAAGATGGTTTGCTACCCGCAGGTAGGCTTAAAATGCAGATTTTGCCACCCTCAGGCAGGCTTAGAAAAGATGGTTTTGCCACTATCTAGTGGGCTTAAAACTCACAGTTGATGATTTGTCCCAATCCAAATAACCCAACCTTCACCCACAGGCATACAGGCAGTTATATCACATAAGCACATAGCCTCATGGTAAGCATGCTATCATGGCAATCACTCACACACATACAAGGATGCTAAAGCATAAAAACTCACCGAGTACTTCAAGCCAAAACAGAAGCTAATTAGAAATCCATGCATGATCTTAAGTATACAGAAATGCCTAATGCAACACATGCAACAATGCAACTATAGCAGGCTCGGCTATTCTAAACATGGCGTATGGAATGCTACAACTAACATGTATTCAACTTAGAATTGAAATACAAATGCAGTTAGTATGATGCGCCGAGCCCGGTGCATGCAAGACAGATGAATGAATGCAAACATGCTATCATACTGTATGCTAATTGAAACATGCCCTAATCTAACCATCATAAGCTGGTAAATAAAAGGGAAGAAAGACGTGGGGTTGGAAGACATACATCACACTCACGCACACTTATTACAATTATGCCCTCGCGCGGAGGGTCCGAATAAATAGTATACAGTCCCAAATAAATAGTACAGTCCGAATAAATAATACAGTCCAAATATGTACAAAACCCTAATTAATTAACAAATTTAACTAGGAAAGCATTAAATTGGCATGCAAGCCAGGGACTGTCTCGACTCTTCTCCGGATGATGAATGATGCATGCTCGGGTTGCCTTTGCGCGGAAATCCATGGCGATGCCCCAATTAGCCTCTATTTGTAATTATTCTTGGAATGCGTGCCAAGCTTCGGAAGGCTGCTGATTCTTGATTTGATGCAACAGAGAGCAACAGAGGGGCATGGCAAAGTATTTTCACACATATATGCATGCCTCGATCCTCGTGCCACCAATCACGCATCTCGATGCATGATGGCCAAGGAGTCGAATTGCACAACTCAATATGGAATGAATGCACATGAAAATACAACTAAGACCTAACTCCATCATGGACAATCCGGAGTGTCGGTGACGGAGGAATTGAGACACGTTCCGTCACTCGGAGTACGAAACGTACCTCGTTTCCCGTGCTCAGGCCAACTCCTATCCCAAACACAATGCAATATGCATGACATGCATGGATGCAACTAAGATACAACCTAACATGCACAATGCTATGAAATGGCATACACGATGCACGAGGTAACATGGCATACACAATGCGCTAACATACAACCTAGCATACACAATGCTGTGAAATGAAATAGCATACACAATGCATAATGGGCTTACACCAACACAAGTGGACCTCGGCCACACTCGCATAAGAGGCCATTGGATGAAAATGAGACACTCGAGATGCGTGCACACGTGCACGCAAATCGAGGACCGACTCTAAGGCACCAAATGTCACTCTAACAAAGCATGGAAAGGCATGGAATATGGCATACTAACATGCAAATTTCAGTGCTAAAATATGATGCAAAACAGCCCCGAAACATGGAAACATGGCACCCGATGCATGAAATGAGACTCGAAACTCAAAACTAGGCGCATGGAATGACTTATAGCTATACAAAGCATGCATTATTTGAACATAAAGTATGAAGACAGAATCAAGAAAGTCCCAAAACAAGCATATTTCCAGTTTTAAGCAAGGCCAAAAGGTGAACACAAGTAGGGCTAAGCTAACATGCGAAAATGGCCTCGAAAGAGAGATAAAGAAGCAAGTAACAGCTGATGGACCTAAATGGCAAAGAGCCCTTCAACAAAGTTGAAGAGGGGCTCGAAATGAAGCACTTTACAGTTTACATCAAGCCACGAAAATAAACACAAGCAGGACTAAAACATTATGCAAGAAAAAGGCCAAAAGAGGGACAAAGAAGCAAGTGATGGCTGCTGGCCTCAAACAGAGGAGGGCCCTTCAACAATGTTGAAGAGGGGCCCAAAACATGATATTTTACAGTTTATAACCAAGCCCAAAACAGTGCATAAGCAAGCTTAAAATACTATACAAAATAAGGCATAAAAGAGAGCTTTAACACAAAGAGCAAAAAGGAAGCCTCAAACAGTGAAAGACCCTTGATCAAACATGAAGAGTGGGTCAAAATATGACTATTTACAGTTCAGACCAAAGTCCAAAAATACAAGCACAAGGAGCTAAAAAAGCATGCAAATATAGGGCCAAAAGAGAGATAAAGAGGCAAGTGACAGATAGAAGCCTCAAACAGTGAAAGCCCCTCAACAATATTGAAGAAGGGTTCAAAAAAAGCCTCTTTTCAGTTTATGACCAAGCTCAAAACAGTTTAAAAATAGGCCTAAAAGAGGGTTTAAACACAAAGGGAAAGAAGGAAGCCTCAAACAGGGAAAGGCCCTTAATCAAACATGAAAAAGAGGTCAAAATATGACTATTTTTAGTTTGGGTCAGAGCCCAAAAATGTAAGCAAAAAGAGCTAAGAAAGCATGCGAAAATAGGCTCAAAAGAGGGAAAATGGGACTCACCCTTGTAGAACCAAGCTTCAACAACTTTTGGACCAGGTTTGGGAGCTCTTGACCTCTGGAAGACAACCTCAAGTTGCTGGAATGGATGTTGGAGGTGTGATGCTATGAGTTGTAGTGTAAAATGGTGTAGGACTTGAGAAGTTTTGATGCTTGGAAGAGAGAGAGAGGGAGCTTTAATGCAAGAGCTCCAAAATAATTTTTTTTTCACCCCTACAATGTAGCTGGAGCTGCTGGTTTTATAGGCAAAAGAGTGGAGGAAAAGGGGGGAAATTGAAATTCAAATTTCCCCCCAAAATAGGCCTAAAAGAGAGATAAAGAGGCAAGTGGTAGTTTCCAGCCTCAAACCGAAGAGAGCCCTTCAACAAAGTTGAAGAGGGGCTCAAAAAAAGACATTTTACAGTTTATAACCAAGTCCGAAATAGCTCACAAGTAAGCCTAAAATACCATGCAAAAATAGGCCTAAAAGAGAGTTAAAGAGGCAAGTGATAGTAGGAGACCTCAAACAGCAAAAGGTCCTTAATCAAACATGAAAAGGAGCTCAAAATATGACTATTTACAGTTTGGATCGGAGCCCGACAATGCTTGCAAGCAAGGCTTAGATATAGAGCAAGATAGGAACAAAAAGGAGGGGAAAGAAGCTTACCCTTGAAGACCAATGAACCAGTAGCTTTTGGACCAAGAAGAGGAGCTCCTAGCCTCTGGAAAACAGCCTCAAAGTGTTGTAATGGAGGATGGAGGTGTATACCAAAAACCGGAGCAAACGGAGGTGGTTAAGCGGTCCCGAACCGAGGCACACGGTCGTCGGCTCCGAAAAACTAGAAACCGGGCTCCAAACGGGAAAAATGGCCTACGACCACGAAACGTAGCCTATGGCCACTAAGAGATGATCTACGAGATCTCTCCCTCCCTTCGGGAAGAGAAAACAGAGAAAATAGAGCCTGGTTCGCAAACCGAGACAAGACACGAAAGAGCCCGGAAGTCCGCAAGCAAGGCTCGCAGCCGAGACTCTGAAACTTCCGCACGAGCACAATATGCAATATCACCGAGCGCTCAATCGGTGACGTCTGAGTCTTAAGGTCGGTCAAAAATGGGGTGTCTACAACGCTCGAGCGAGGACCTTAGTCTCACGCTCGAGCAACTGTCAAGTGTGCGTCGAGAGAAAAAATCAAGCAACTAGTACTTTTGCAAAGTTTACAGACCACTCGAGTAAAGGAAGTTATGCTTGAGCGACCACTCACATGTTTGGACGCCCACTCGAGCGAAGGAAGTTGTGCTCAAGCGAGACCTCTATTTTCAACAAAAATGACTAAGTGTTTTAAAACTCATTTTGGCATCCCCATTGCATCATTGGCATTCCTAGGCCACGAATAAGATATAATACTGAGGATAAGATGTAGAAACACACTAAGAACGAAACACAATAAGTTAAGTACTATCTGAGTGTGTTTTCATCTGTGTATTTGTTATGTTTGTGTAGGTCACGTGCCGTAAGCTATCTGATTTGTCTGCTCTGTCTGTCTTCTTTCGAAGCCATTTGTGTGTAATAACTTAGTAAAGTTATGTTCAACTTTATTTATTTTTTGTATGTTGAATTAAGATCTATTTTCTGAAATGATAAGTTTTGTACAATGAATGATTGTCGAATTCTGACAATGTATTCGTGGCATCTTTAGCATCATATGATATCTGTTAGCTGTTACCCGGTATCGGAGGTTCCATTATGGAACTTAATATGTCTGTTATTTGTTACCCGTACCAGAGGCTCAATTATGGAGCTCAGCGTAACTGTTATCTGTTACCCAGATATGGAGGTTCCTTTTATGGAACTGGTTATACATAACCGCCATCTGTTCTGTATCTGTCTATGTCTGTTTGTATCCATTCTGTTAAAACTAATGGATGTACCACGTATGATTAAGCACAAACTCTGATTTCTACTTATGACTATGAACCTGTTTTCTATATGAACTCTGATTTTTGAATCTGATATGAGACATCATTCAATTAAAACCCTTTACTCTATTATTATTCATCGGGCCTCCGCCCACTATTTATATTATGTATGTAAGTGATCAGACTAGTGACCAGGCACAATGATGACCGCCTAGAGCTTGTTTTTGTTAGCTAACCCTTGTGCCTCCCGAGGAGGTTCCGAAAGTCATGTGGTCATGTTTTGTGAATGTATAAGACCTGTTTTCTTTTGGTATATGAACAAGTTTTCTGTTTATCTGTACTTTGGGCTAAGTCCCCTTTGGACTTTCTTTGGTGTAAATGGGTGATGTAAGACTACCATATCTATGACGTCACATTGTACATATATGAGTTTTTGAAAATTCTATCTCATTGTACATTGTACTCACATTGTACATATATGAGTTTATGAATGTTTTTATATATATTTGCTTCCGCAGCCCCTTAATATGTGATAGACTATATAGAGACCTTTGGTAATCCAATAATTACTGGCCGGTTACGACGCTTAACCTATAGAGACGGATTTGGCTTGTGACCGAGTGGTATCAGAGCATGAATTATATCGCACACACGAAGTGTGTATGTATGGCAACTCTTTGAAGAAGAAACTGATAATACGAATATGTGAACTCAAATTATAATGAGCTGAATGTGAATGGAAAGAACTATTGCCTCTGTTTACTCTTGTTTTGTGTACCTATAGCAAATGGAAAATACAAGAAGTGATTGTATGGAGGAATCTTTTGAAGCCTGAATGAGCTGAATGGAACAAATGCTTACAGCCTTAACAGAATCTCTGAGGCAACAACCTTTGCCCCCTCTGCCTTCACCGATGCAAGTTGAACTGGATAACAATGACATTATTAACCTAACTCAGAAGTTCATGAAGATGAAACTACCAACTTTCCTAGGTGGTATGGAACCGTTAAGGGTAGACACATGGCTACTTGAAATGGAAAAGCTATTCGAAGTGTTTCCTTGCTCCATAACTCAGAAAGTGCTCTTGGCCACCTACACCTTTAAAGATGAAGCTAGAAGATGGTGGTTGCTGATCCGAAATGACAATAGAAACATGACATGGGTTCTATTCAAGGAGATCTTTTACGACAAGTACTTCCCTCAATGCTTTCAAGATCGAAAGGTTTTTGAATTCCAAGAACTCAAATAGGGCAACACGTCAATAGCAGAGTATAAGGCCAAGTTTGCTCCACACATGGTGGACATCGATTACAAAAAGGCACAAAAGTTTGAAGGAGGCTTGACTTTGGAAGTGTTCGACTAGGTTAGTGTTTTGAAATTGCTTACGAATGTGGATGTGCTTGACCAAGCCCTAATGGCAGAAGCCAACCTAGCAGCTATGAAACAAACCAAGGCCCCAGTAACAACGGAATGGAGAGGTTAAAGGTCTAGGTACCGATTTAGAAAGGGTAACTCTTTTGTAAGCAAGAAGCAAAATACAAGGTCTACAAGTAGCTCAAGTTAGAGTAGTGGGTCTATTCCAGTTTGTCCTGATTGTGGAAAGAACCACAAAGGAGTGTATTACCATGCATGCGGTGCTTGTTTTTGATGTGGCAAGACAAGCCATGTAGTGAAAGATTGTCTGCTCAGGTCCGATAATGCCAACCGTCCTACGGCAAGTAACAAATACGAAAGCAAATACGAAAGCAAACATTGGAAGAGAAAACCTAAGACAAGGCCAAGTTTTCGCACTAGTGCCTGGTGTTGTGCAGAACATTGAAGCTATGGTGTCAAGTATAATTTCCATCTGTGCCCAAAAATGCATCTGTGTTAATTGATTCCAGTTCTACACATTCCTTTGTATCGCATGCTATTTCACAGAAATTGACTCGACCATTAGAACCTATGAACTATTTATTATTTGTATCTACGCCATCTGGAGGTTCTATGATGTGTGCTTATGTTTATCTGGCATATGATATTGTGATTGGTGATGTGACGTTGTATGTTGATTTGTTGCCATTGGGTATTAATTATTTTGACTGCAAACTTGGTATGGATTGGCTGACGAAGTATTGTGCAACTATTGACTGTGTAAATAAAACTATGGTGTTTCAACCACCTAGTGTACCTGAGTTTGTATTTGTTGGGAATAGGGTAATTCCCCCACCATACTTGATTTCTTTTGTGAAAGCTAGAAAATTGTTGAGAAAGGGTGCCGAGGTTACTTGTGTTGCGTTTTGAATGTGACTTCTGATAGTCCTAAGGTAGAGAACACCCCCATAGTCAATAAATTTCTCGAAGTCTTTCCGAATGATTTGTCGGGGGACTTAATTGATAGGGAAATTAAGTTTACTATTGATGTTGTTCCTAGAACACAACCTATTTCAAAAACCCCATATCGAATGTCAACCTCTGAACTGAAAAATTGAAAATCCAATTACAAGAATTGTTAAACAAGAATTTTATCCGACCGAGCACTGCACACTAGGGTGCTCCTATTCTGTTCGTCAAAAAGAAAGATGGGTCTTTGAGGTTATGTATTGATTATCAGGAATTGAACAAAGTAACTGTCAAGAACAAATATCAACTGCCCCGAATAGATGATTTATTTGACCAACTTCAAGGAGCCCAAGTCTTTTCGAAAATCAACCTTCGATCCAGGTATCACCAATTAAAAGTTAAGGCAGAAGACGTAGAGAAAACAGCATTTAGAACTAGATATGGGCATTATGAGTTTTTGGTAATGCCATTTGGGGTAACGAATGCACCAGCAGCCTTTATGGACCTAATGAATAGAGTGGTTAAACCATATCTGGATGAATCTATTGTTGTGTTCATTGATGATATTTTGATTTATTCCAAAAGCAGGGAAGATCACGAAAATCACTTAAGAACTGTGTTACAGACTCTGAGAGAAAGGAAATTGTATGCGAAACTCTCCAAATTTACCTAATAGTACTGATGGGTTTCAAATTTATAGTGATGCTTCATATAAAGGTTTGGGATGTTTACTAATGCAAAATGGTAAGGTGATTGCTTATGCTTCTCATCAACTTCGACCACATAAGAAGAATTATCTGACCCATGACCTTGAACTCGTAGTTGTGATTTTTGCTTTGAAAATCTGGCGTCACTATTTGTATGGCATAACTTGTGAAGTGTATACCGATTACAAAAGTTTAAAATATTTCTTCACTCAGAAGGAATTGAACATGAGACAGAGGAGATGGCTTAAGTTGATTAAAGACTATGATTTGCAGATTTTGTACCATCCAGGGAAAGCAAATACAGTTGCAGATGCTTTGAGCCAAAAATCAATGGGAAATTTGTCATGTTTGCTCATCGGTCAGAAAGAGTTGTTGTCAGACTTGGAGATGAATGAGATTGAAATTATGTTCCGTGAACAGGGCGGGATTTTAGCCGCCATCTTTGCCCAGCCTGCAATTATAGAAGACATTAGAGAGAAGCAACTTGAAGATGAGTTTTTGAAGAAAATTGTTGATGAGATTGACTTAAAACCAAGGCTAGGATTTGCATTGAAGAACAATGTGTTGAAACTTCAGGGTAGACTTTGCGTACCAAACCATTCTGAATTAAGGAAACCTGTTATGTCTGAAGCCTACAACTCCAAGTTTGCTATGCATCCGGGGAATACAAAGATGTATCAAGACTTGAAACAGAATTTTTGGTGACCTGGAATGAAGAAAAGTATTGCTGACTACATGGATAGATGTTTGCATTGCCAACAACTTAAAGCCGAACATCAATGAATCGCTGGATTGCTTCAGCCGCTTCTAATACCGGAATGGAAATGAGAGTACATTACCATGGACTTCATTATGGGATTGCCTCACTCTTCTCGAGGTATGGATTCTATCTGGGTCATAGTTGATCATTTGACTAAATCTGCTCATTTTCTGCTTGTTAAAACTTTTTATAATGTGGACAAGTTAGCTAACATTTATGTGAATGAGATTGTGAGATTACACGGTGTGCTAATATCTATTGTGTCTGATAGAGATTCGAAGTTCGCGTCAAGATTCTGGCAGAGTTTACAACAGGCTTTGGGAATAAAACTACGACTGAGTAGTGCCTACCACCCACAGATAGATGGCTAATCTGAACGAAACAATCAAACTTTGAAAGATATGTTACGGGTGTGTGTGTTGGACTTCCAAGGGAGTTGGGAGACTTACCTCCCTCTGGCCAAGTTTGTATACAACAACAGTTATCATTCAAGCATTGGAACGGCTCCTTATGAAGCTTTGTATGGTAGAAAGTGCCGATCTCTGATTTGCTGGGCTAAGGTAGGTGATTGACCATTGTTAGGACCAGAACTTGTGCAAGAAACAACTGAAAAAGTGAAACTAATCCAACAACGTTTGAAAACCGCACAAAGCCGCCAAAAGAATTATACGGATGCTCGAAGAAAGGACAGAGAATATGAAGTCGATGACCACATATTTATTAAAGTAACTCTAATAAAAGGTCAGACACGATTTGGGGTGAAAGGAAAGCAAGTACCCAGATACATAGGCTCGTATGAAGTTTTAGAGAAAATTAACTCAGTAGCATACTCAGTGGCCTTACCTCCAGTTATAGAGAATATGCACAACATTTTTCATGTTTTAATGCTTCAAGATTATTTGAGAGATCCATTACACGTTATTAAGTGGACACACATACGTTTGAAGGAATACTACACATATGAAGGACGGCCGATCCAAATTGTTAACCGAAGAATAAAAAGATTGAAAAACAAGGAAATTCCATTAGTGAAAGTTGATTGGTAGAATTATGGTGGAACCTATGTGACATGGGAAACAAAAGAAGATATGCAGAAGAGATACCCTGAGTTGTTTTCTTTGGACCTGATATTCTTCCAAAATGAAGGTAATTCGAGTTTGAAGAACCAAACTCTTTAAGGGGGGGAAGACTGTAACAACCCCGACCTAAGATTAACTGTTAAACCATGATTAAGCCATGATTAAGTATGCCTAATACGTAATTAAGATGAAATCCTGATTTAATTACATGTGCATTGCATTATTTGTGTTTATATCTGTCAGTTGTAGGAATATCTGTTTGTGTTTCTATTTTGTTCTGCAAATTGAAGGCCTCATCGGCATCCGATCACAAAATTGACTTGAATTATGTGTTGGTTAGAATTTTAAGAACATTATGGTAGGTGTAATTGAAATTCGATTCAAAACGAAATAATTAGAATAATTAATTCTCAATTAAGCCTAATTAATGAATTCTTTAATCCAAGCCTAAATAAGGCACTAGTTGACCCTTCTATACATTTTACACTCTCATTTCATCCTTCTTAAGCTACAAACGTGAGAGAGAGAGAGAGAGAGAGAGAGAGAGAGAGAGAGAGAGACCAAGAGTGAAAGTGAGTTCAACAAGGGAGAAGGGAAAAATTTCTAGGAATCATTGGAGAATTGAAGAGAGCTTAGAAGTTTAAGCCTTTACACTTGTAAATCCAAGGTATAAGGTAAGAATTCAAGCCTTTGGTCTTGCTTTTGAGTTGGTGAGTTCATGAACACGAGAATTAAGTTGAAATTGAGCTAGAATGAAGGAGTATAGATCACACCATGCATGCATGTCCAATTTCATCACAATTTAAGTTTAATTTTCAAGAAGTCTCTCATACATGTGTCCATCATACCTTCGTTTTGAGAATTCATCAAGTTTCATTCCATTTTATCTTGCTTGATCATCTTTTGGAAGGTTGAATTCATAACAACTCATGCATGCACTACATAAATGCAATTCAAGTTTGATTTTGAGCAAATGACATGCTTTTTGGCCTTGATTTCATGAAATGATCTTTAATTCTTAATGATTTCAAAGTTTAGACTTGTTTTCTTAAGTTTTGGGGCCCAGAGGTTGATTTTAATGGTTTTGAATTTGAGTTTTGAAGCTTGGAAGCAAATCTGGAAATTCTAAAATTCTGCTCCTCTGCTCGAGCAACAAAACCTGCGCTCGAACGATCACTCTGTATTTTAGCACTTTCACTCAAGCGACCAAAAGTTGGCTCAAGCGTAAAATTCATGCTCTCAAAAGTCTATAAGTTTTTCAGACCACTCAAGCGACAAGAGTTACACTCAAGTGAGGACCTCAGTCTCACGCTTGAGCGACCGTCAAGCGTACGTCGAACGAAAAAATCAAGCAACCAATACTTTTGCAAAGTTTATAGACCGCTTGAGCAAGACCCCTATTTTTAGTAAAAATGACTAAATATTTTGAAACTCATTTTGGCATCCCCATTGCATCCTAGGCATTCCTAGGCCACAAATAAGCTATAATAATGAGGATAAGACATAGAAACACACTAACGAAACGCGATAAGTTAAGTACTATCTGAGTATGTGTTTCAATCTGTGTATCTGTTAAGTTTGTGTAGGTTACGCGCTGTAAGCTATCTGATTTGTCTGCTATGCTTGTCTGCTTTCGGAGCCATCTGTGAGTAATAACTTAGTAAAGCTATGTTCAAATTTATTTAATTTCTGTATATTGAATTACGATTTGTTTTCTGTAATTATAAGTTCTGTACAATGAATGATTGTCTAATTCTGACAATGTACTTGTGGCATCCTTAGCATCATATGATATCTATTACCTGTTACCCGATATCAGAGGTTCCATCATGGAACTTAATATGTCTGTTATCTATTACCCATACCAGAGGCTCAATTATGGAACTCAACATATCTAATATCTGTTATTTGTTACCCAGATCCGAAGATTTCTTTAGGAAACTAGTTATACATAACCACCATCTGTTCTGTATCTATCTATATCTGTTTGTATTTGTTCTGTTAACGCTATTGGATGTACCACGTATAATTAAGCATGAACTCTGATTTCTACTTATGACTATGAATCTATTTTTGATATAAACTCTGATTTCCGAATCTAATATGGGATATCATTCAATTAAAACCCTTTACTCTATTATTATTCACTGACTCCCGCTCACTATTTATATTATGTATGTAGGTGATCAAGTGCGTGACCAGGCACAATGATGACCACCTAGAGCTGGTTTTTGTTGGCCAACCCTTGTGCCTCTCGAGGAGGTTTTGAAAGTCATATGGTTATGTTTTGTGAATGTATAAGACCTGTTTTCTTTTGGTATATGAACAAGTTTTTTGTTTATCTGTACTTTGGGCTAAGTCCCCTTTTGACTTTCTTTAGTGTAAATGGGTGATGTAAGACTACCATATCTATGACGTCACATGTACATATATGAGTTTTTGAAAATTTTGTCCCATGTACATTAGCACAGCTCAATGGACTATGATTGTTTTTATATATATTTGCTTTCGCAGCCCCTTAATATGTGATAGACTGTACAAAGGCCTTTGGTAATCCAAGGATTACTGGCTGATTACGATGCTTAACCTATAGAGGCAGGTTTGGGTCATGACAATAGGTGAGCAGCAGGATTCCTAGCCCCAGCTCCAGTGATTTGTGAGAAACCGAGTTTTGAGGAGTCAGCCAAGGTTGCCTCACGCAAGAGGCTTTTGATTTCCTTTTTGTTTCTTTTATGGTCATATATGACCAAGTTTATAACCTTGGTTTTTGTTAATACTGACTTTTGAATGATCCTGGACTTATGTAATACATACTATGGATGTTTGTCTGGTGTGAGTTATTACATAAATAAGAAAAGCTTTTGTTATGCCACATATGCACGGCTCATTAGACAATCTTTACAAGTTTTGCTTCCGTATTTTGACCCCCTATTATTAAATATGATTTGATTTCTGATTGAGGCCGTAGGTAATCTCATGATTACTGGCCGATTATGACTCTAATCCATAGGGACGGGTTTGGTCATAACAAAGTGGTATCAGAGCACGAGTAATAACTTACACACTTGTCCAAATGAGTAATAGAGTGTCTAGAAAAGATCTAAGTTGCATTCATATGATAAATATATGCTTCAATACATTGAGATTATGCTAAAGTGAATTGGAATATGCAACTACATGACATATGTTGTTGCCAAATTGTACATATATGCCCTTTTTGTACATGAATATTGTGTATACTTTCTGTATGAATTATAATGCAAGTCTCATTAGATAATGGTGAAAACAAGAGCCGATGAGTAGAAGAATCCTCTACTGCTCAGCTAGACCGAATGGAGAGAATGATGCAAGACGTGGCAGAAACATTGAGGCAATAATAGCAGTGGCAACAGCAATGGCAACAACCACCACCCCCACCTTCGGTACGACCTATGCCAGATTTGCAAAATGATGACCAAACAATAGCTCTCACCAAAGAATTCAAGAAAATGAAGCCACCATAGTTTCATGGGGGTGTAAACCCACCGAAAGCAAAGTTTGGGTCCTTGGCATTGAAAAGTTATTCGAAGTACTCCCATGCCTTGAGACACATAAAGTACAATTAGCCACCTTTACACTGGAAGATGAAGCAAGAAGTTGGTGGATGCTAATTCGAGATGATAACAAGGGTATAGACTAGACACAATTTCTTGTACTCTTTTATGATAAATATTTTCTACAATATGTTTAAGACATGAAGGTGTTTGAATTCAAAGGATTGAAGGAAGGCAATATGACTGTAGCTGAGTATGAGACCAAGTTCACTAAATTAGCTAGATTTGCTCCATACATGGTTGACACCGAATATAAAAAGGCAAGAAAGTTTGAGAGTGGTCTTCGCAATGACATTTTGGAAAGGGTGAATGTATTGAAACTGCCCACTTATGTGGATGTGCTAGATCGAGCATTGATATCAAAAACTAACATGGCCAATCAGCGTAAACCACCAGTTGATTGGAAGACTAAGAGGCAGGGCTTTTTTTTTTTTTTTCAAAGAAGAGATTATCAAAAAAGCAAAATACGAGATCTGCAGCACTTCGGGCTCCACCAGAGATATGGCACCAACTTGTACTCAATGTGGTAAGAAACATCATGGGGTTTGTTACCATATTTCCGGGGCTTGTTACAAATGTGGTGAAATGGGGCATATGGCAAGGGATTGCACCCAAACCAAGCAACAAAAAAGTGGGAAACTGGTTGCTAGTTGGACCAGATCCATTCCAAAATCGGGCAACACTACGAGGCTTGCTACTACTAGAGACACAATAAGACAAGGGAGGGTCTTTGCACTTGTCCCAGGTGACACGCAAAATACTGAAGCTGTTGTCTCAGGTACTATCTCTGTATGCAATGAAGATGCTTTTGTGTTAATTGAAATCTGATCAACACATTTCTTTGTGTCTACTATATTTGCGTCTAGATTGACTAGACCCCTAGAGTCATTACCATATTTGTTATGTGTCCTTCTGGGGAATCTATATTGTGTACATTTGTGTATCGTGTTTGTGATATGCAAGTTGGCAATGCTACCTTGTATGTGAATTTGTTACCCTTGGACATTAGGCACTTTGATGTAATTCTAGGTATGGATTGGTTGTCTAAATACTATGCCACTATCAACTGTGTAACAAAATGAGTTGTGTTTAGACCGCCAGGACATGTTGAATTTGAATTTGTGCATAATGGGGTAGTGCCTCCACCTTATCTGATTTTAGCAATGAAAGCATGTAAACTGCTTAGGAAATGATTTCAGGGTTATTTATGTGGTATCTTGACTGAACAATCTGTGAATATTGAAATGGATAGTATTCCTATTGTTAGAGAATTTCTGGATGTATTTCCTGATGAACTACCAAGGGAATTGGTTGACAGAGAAATAGAGTTTGCCGTTGATGTTGTCCTAGGTACCCAACCTATCTCAAAAACCCCATATAGAATGTCTACTGCTGAAATGAAAGAACTAAAAGAACAATTGCAGGACTTACTTGACAAAGGGTTTATCTGACCAAGTACTTCGGCATGGGGCGTACCAGTGTTATTTGTAAAGAAAAAAGACGGAACCTTACATTTGTGCATTGACTACCAAGAATTAAATAAGGTAACGATTAAGAACAAATATCCATTGTCCTGAATTGATGATTTATTTTATCAATTACAAGGTTCACAAGTTTTTTTCAAAAATTGATTTGAGATCCAGATACCACCAGCTGAAGGTGAAGACAGAAGATGTTGAGAAAACCGCATTCAGAACGAGGTATGGTCGCTACAAATTTCTTGTTATGCCATTTAGAATAACTAATGCACCTACAGCATTTATGGACCTTATGAACCGGATTTTCAAAACTTACCTTGATGAATTTGTTGTGGTTTTTATTGATGATATTCTAATATATTCAAATAGTAGACTTAAACACGAACAACATCCAAGAACTATCCTGCAAACACTTAGAGAAAAGAAGTTATTTGCTAAATTAAAGAAATATGAATTTTGGTTGGATGAGGTTGTTTTCTTAGAGCATGTCATCAACAAAGAGGGGATTTCAGTAGACCCACAGAAAATAGAGGTAATTGTGAACTAGCCTGCTCCAACAAATGTAACAAAAGTTCGTAGTTTCATGGGTTTAGCTAGGTACTATAGAAGATTTGTGAAAGATTTTTCAAAAATAGCTGTACCTCTTACCCAACTTATACGCAAAGGACAACCATTTGAATAGAATGATGAATGAGAATCTGCCTTCCAAGAACTGAAAACAAGATTGACTACTACACCAGTGTTGACATCGCCCACAAGTACGGAAAACTTTGTGATTTATAGTGATGCATTTTATAAGGGTCTAGGTTGTTTGTTAATGCAAAAAGGATGGGTAATTGCTTATGCCTCCTGACAATTGAGACCACACGAAAAGAACTACCCAACACATGACCTGGAATTGGCCGCAGTTGTGTTTTCTTTGAAAATTTGGCGGCATTACTTGTATGGCGCGAAATGTGAAGTTTACACGGATCACAAAAGTTTGAAGTACTTCTTTACTAAAAAAGAATTGAATATACGGCAAAAAAGATGGCTTGAACTAATAAAAGATTATGACCTTCAAATTCAGTATCACCCCAAGAAAGCCAATACAGTTGTTAATGCCTTGAGCAAAAAGTCAACTGGGAGCTTAACTTGCCTACATACTGAACAAAAGAAAATCCTGCAAGATTTTGAGAAATCCGAGATTGAAGTAGTATTACATGAGCAAAGTGGATTGATAGCTACCATTGTGGCCCAACCGGCAATCAGTGATGAGATTAAGCATAGGAAAAAAGAGGATGAATTCCTCAAGAAGATAATTGATGAATTTGAGGCAAATCCGAAACTGGGGTATAGTGTTGCAAATGAAGTGTTGAAATTCCAAGGCGGATTGTGTGTTTTGAATATCCCTAAGTTAAAAAGGAGAATTCTCGATGAATCTCATAAATCAATGTTTGCTATGCATCCGGGTAACAACAAGATGTATCAGTACTTGAAACAAAGTTACTGGTGGCTGAATATGAAACGTGAGATTGCAGAATATGTGTCTAAATGTCTTCAGTGTCAGCAAGTTAAGGCTGAACACCAGAAACCAGTAGGTCTACTTCAACCTCTCCCTATTCTGGAATGGAAATAGGAACACATAACCATGGACTTTGTTGTTGGCCTACCTCAGACACCCAGAGGTATGGATTCTGTTTGGTTTATAGTTGATAGACTGACTAAATCTACACATTCCCTGCATGTGAAAACCACATATGATGCATATAGATTAGCCACTATTTATGTTGATGAGATTGTTTGTTTGCATGGAGTTCCGGTGTCTATCGTGTCAGATAGAGATTCGAAATTTGTATCTAGATTCTGGAAAATTCTTCAAGCGACAATGGGAACAGAGCTGAGGTTTAGTACAGCATTCCATCCACAAACTAATGGACAATCAAAACGGGCTATACAAACTCTAGAAGATATGCTCAGAATGTGTGCTTTGGATTTTCAAGGAAGTTGGGAGACTTACCTACCATTGGCTGAATTTGCATATAATAACAGTTTCCACTCCAGTATTGGTATGGCACCGTATGAAGCTTTGTATGTCTGAAAATGTAAATATCTGATATGCTGGACTGAAGTTGGGGATAGGGTCTTGCTTGAACATAAACTTGTGCAAACAACTACCAATAAAATCAAAGTCATTCAACAAAGGCTTAAGACAGCGCAAAGCCGACAAAAGAGTTATCCGGATGTTAGAAGAAGGCCTCTTGAGTATGAGGTCGATGATCAGGTGTTTATTCATGTAAATCCAATGAAAGGCCAATTAAGATTTGCCAAAAAAGGTAAATTATCACCTCATTACATTAGACCATTTCAAATTCTAGAAAGGCTTGGTCTAGTTGCTTATAGAGTTTATTTGCCGCCAAGAATAGAACAAATGCACAACATATTCCACATATTAATGTTGAGGGGCTATCTCCGAGATTCGTTCCACGTAATTAATTATCACCGAATAACACTTGATGAAAATATAGAGTATAGGGAATGGCCAGAATGGATCATTGACCGACAATAAAGCAACTAAGGAATAAATCTATTTCAATGGTGAAAGTGGAATGGAAAGAACATTGTGGAAGGGATGCCACATGGGAGAAACAAGAAGAGATGTGACAACACTACCCACATTTGTTTCCGACAGAAGGTAACATAAGTTTAGAGGACCAAACTTTCTAAAGAGAGGAAGAATGTGATAACCCCATTCTGTGATATACTATTAATTGTTAATTATACTTGTGATTATGTGCTTGATGTGAATTTAGATGCTAAATATGTGATTATGTGTAGTCTTGAATTCACATCTGTTAACCGTAGGAAAATCTGTTCAGTATGCTAGTATAAACTGAAATTGAGGGTTGTAGAAGCGTCAGAAACCAAAATTGATTGTACCATTGTGATTAACATAATTTTTAGAGCCCTTGGTGAAATTTAATTAAAAATTGATTCGAATCAAAATAATTAGATTAATTTGATTTAATTGAGACTATTTGATTAAGCCTAAACTTTGATTAGTCAATATGATTAATAAGACCGATATATGTGCTAATAAAGGGCTTAGCTCATATCTTTGAGCTCAAAAATTTTTCAAGAGAGTTTTAGAGAGAGAGAGAACACTTGATTTAGAGAGAGAGAGAGAGAGAGAGAGAGAGAGGGCCAAATTCTTCAAGAATTGAATTAGAAGTTAAAGATTTGGGAAGTTAGACTCAAGAATTGCTAGAGTTGGAAGGATTGAAGGCTCCAAGTGAATATTTGAACTTTAATTCATGAGCTTAAGTCCATAATCATGTGTATTCAAGAAGAATTGGTGAATTAATGTAGGACACATGCTTAACATGAAGAATTGGGTGCCAAATCACACATGCATGCATAATTTTGTTGAGCTTCATGATTTTGAGCATCATTTGTACCATTTGAAATGGAATTAGAGTCTATATTTCACATGCATGAATAATCTATGAAGTTATGAAGCTTGGTTGCATGAGTTTTGAAATTGACAAGAAGAATTTGAAATGATTAGGGAAGTGGGCCATGATTTTGGACAATTGGTTTCAAATTACCTATGTTTTCATGTTATATAATGTTTTTCCCTGTCTTTGGTATCAAATTGCAAGCTTTGAGCCTTTAGAAACAAGTTTTGAACTTCAAACAAAATTCTAGAAATTCCAGAATTCGACCTGTCCACTTGAGCGAAGAAAATGTCGCTTGAGCGTAAAAATCAAGCTCCTAGAAGTTTTGCAAAGAATTGCACAATAGCTCGAGAGCACCCTATTTTGCACGGCTTATCACTCGAGCGACAGAAGTCTCGCTTGAGCGTAAAAATCATGCAACTAGTACTTTTACAGAGTTTTACAAACCGCTCGAGCGACCAAAGCTGCACTCAAGTAGAGTGCCTTGTTTCAGAAACTTTTGAAAAGCTATTTTATGTTCCAATTTACGTTCTCTTTCATTTTTTAGTATTCTTAGGCACACATTGGGCACCCTAAATGAATTAAAGGACACGAAAGAAGCCTAAAAAGTTAAGTAAACTAAAGAACGAATTGAATTGTATTATGACCCAATGTGTTATGAATTATATAGGACCTACTGCAAGGACGAATCAAGCACTGGAATACTATGAGTAATATCTTAATAAAGATATTTTTGTGTATGCATTATTTTCTAAACATTACCTATATGGTAATTTTCTAAACTTCTGAATTGGCACTATCAATGAGTATTCTATCCGCTTGATTCATAATGAGATATGTGAAGTGATTGATGTATGAATATGACATAGGCCCAAGGCCATTCGGTTTACTTGATATAGATCAGGCCTAAGGCCATTTTATATGACTGTTAAATGGGCCAAAGGCCGTTTTGAATAAGGAATTGGTTGGACCTAAGGTCGTTTTGAATACGAAAGTGGAAATCATCATGGATTTAAAAGTGCGCACAAATGTGAATATGAAATGTTGGACCCAAGGTCATTTTGTATATAAACTAGACCCAAGGTCATTTTGCATACAATGGACCCAAGGTCGTTTTGCATATAAACTGGACCTAAGGTCATTTTGCACATAATGGACCCAAGGTCATTTTGTAGACTAATTGAACCCGAGGTCATTTTGTATTTGGATATGATATATTGGACCTAAGGTCGTTTTGTGTTAATAATGATTAACAAGCATAGTTTATGGATTATGATTTGATAAATCTCATTCATGAGCTCCTTTACTTTGGTATTATTCACTGGGCGTTAGCTCACTCTTTATTTATATGTAATCTCATGATTATTGGCCGGTTATGACTCTAATCCATAAGGGTGGGTTTGGGTCATGACATAGGGGGTCAGGTCCCAAGGTCAAGAGTGATCTTGTGCTATACAATCTCAGGATTAATTCCAGGCATGTCTTCGTAGGACCATGCAAAAACATTTTTTGAAATCTTTTAATAAAGGGACTAGTCACTCGTGCTCTTCTGAAGACAATGTAGAACCAATCTGGACTAAGCCAGGATCCTTCTCAGTACCCATATTAACAGGCATGATCTTATCCATCAAGGGCTTAACACACCTCTCTTTCTCTCAGTCGATCAAATTTTACAGATCTCGAGGAATTCCTTCCTCTTTGTTTTTATCAAAGTTTTGCAAAAAAAGTTTTGAAATTTTTGGTCAATGCAATGATTTAAAGGCACAAAGTAAGTAGGCGATAATTACTGCATCTTTCATTCAGAACTTCTGGCTCAATGATTAAAACAAACTCGAAAGAAAGTAAAAAAGACAAACAGGACAGTAAAGTCTAGGTTATCACCCCCGAAATCACTAGACTCTGACTCACAAGACTGACTCAATCCTGATTCTAGCTCCACAGACTTGGCAGAATCAAATTCAACACCCAATTCAAAAAGTAAAATGAAAGCATTTCCAAATTGCTAATTACAGTGCCTGCCATCCACCATGTCTAGAATGAAATTTGTGCAATCAGCAGGTGGTCCATCCCCGATCACAGAAATGATCACAATATCTCCCCGAGTTTATTGGTCTCGCGCTAGTTTCAAGATCTATCATAGATTCAGCCAATGCCAGACCTAGAACTTCTCTAGTGCTTCTTTGCTAAATGATCAATCCATGGCTTAAGAAAACCATAAAGAGGGAAGTGCATACCCGTGAGACTATCTACCATAATAGCTAGTTTTGGTTCCAAATCATCTGTCACCACGGTGTTTTGGGGGGTTTTGGCTAGAATCGAGGTGCATATATCATAAATAAATCAACGCTCTTCGGAATAAGCACTTTGGGTTTGGGCAGATAGAAAGGTTTGATGTATACGTTGGAGTTGAAAGTAGGTAGTAGTGTATGGATGAGATTGAGATGGGAAAGCAATGGGGCTTGGTCATGGGATAGCAATAGGTTAGTGGTAACCTTGGCTCTTTGGGGTTGAGACGGAGCTATGGTTTTGTTGTCGATGAGATCTTGAATCGCATGGCGTAAGCGAAAACAACAATCAGGCTCATGACCATGTTATTAGTAAAAGGCGTAGTATTTATTAGAGTCATGTCTGGCTGGTAGAATATCAAGGAGAGGTAGGGGATCAAGGAGCTTGAGGTGCCCCATTTTCTACTAAGATTTCCATGGCGTGAGTTGAAGACATGTGGAGTGGATGGAAGGGTTTATTTGGAGGTCAGGTTGACTTAGCTATTTGTGGGCTAGCGTTGGCGAAGGGATTAGTTGTTTTGGCAGTGGTGGCAATGATTGTGTTGACTTTTGAAGGTATAGAATTGGCAACTGTGCTACTACTGGGAGTAGCATTGAAACTGTGAATGAATATTTTTCTCACAGGCTCAATTCCTTCTATAATGATTCCCTGTTTGACAGCATCCTCAATTTGAACCCCACTCTTATGGAGGTCCTTGAATTTGAAGAGTAGGAGAACCATCATCTTCTACAGTAATCTTTTATACAGATTTTTGACAACCATGTAGACTTGATCTTTTTTCGAGGGTTGGTTTGTCATCATGGCTACATTTGCCCTCCACTTAGTGATAAAGGCCACAAAACTCTCATTGGGCTATTGTCAAGCACGCCTTCAGTTCCCAAGTAGTTACCTCGATCTGTGTATTATAGGAGAATTGTATGACAAATGTTTTAACTAAGTCCTCTCAATTTTGCTTCACTGAATCATCTAACTTGGCATACCAAGTAGTAGCCACTCCTGACATGGTTTTTCTGAACAAGGAAAGCTTTTGAGCTGAGATAGGCCCATAGGGTTCAGAATGTCTGAGAAGAGACAGATATGAACCATAGGGTCACTAGCCCCATCAAATCTATCTATGTACGGCATTTTGAACCGCTCAAGCAACTTCACAGTTGTTTCCGTAAACCTATCCCCAATGTCTGGAATGGAGTTGATCCCTTGCAATTTTTTGAACATTTTCTCTAATTTGGATATTTTCAGCACAACTGGATCAACTTCATCAATATCCATAGGGAAAGGTCCTCCTATTGGCTATGTAGGAACCCTAAGATCTGCTTGTAGATTAATTTCATGAAGTTCTTCAACTGGAAAAGTTGGTTCCATAACCGAATGAACCACTACAGGTGGATGAGATGTAGATGCCCCAGATGGGCATTGCAATCCGGTAAAAGCCTTACTGTTGGCGACAACCTTGTTTGTAATAGCATCCATGCTTCGTTGAAGGGACAAAAACATGTTTGCTATATCTACTAGATTTTGGTCCATTACTATTGTAGGTTGGTTCGTCACTTCTGGAGGTGAATCCATCACAAATTCTAGAAATTCTTGCTGGTGAGGTACTAACAGTGAGGTTTTAACCTTCCTACTTGTAACCGATGTTAGAGAAACTAACATTGGCTGTCCATAAACCAAATCTGTGGTTCTACTAAGTCTACCAGCGGGAGTCCACAAAACTTAGGGGATATTAGACCGTTCTAAAGCTATAATGCTACGACTATCTAGGAAAACCAAAATAGAATTCCCAATTAGAATTTCAGCAGCATTCTGGCTCAACTGATCATTATATAACATGCTGAAACACTTAACTTCACCCCTCAAAATGAAATGCCTAAACTACTGCTCAAAATTTGAGAACCCATGTGTAAATCCCATGTATTGCACATAGCAAGAAAGAGAACAAACACCTCTATGGAGGGTAGGATTATCATGTCTTAGCTTTGAAATGATCTAGGGTTTCACTATTTAAACAAGTGCTATCATACATCCTAAAATGGGGTAGCATTCTATCCTAATTTTGGAAGCATCTAAAGCTTACTATATACACTAGGTCAGTCTTTGGTCAAAAAGGGTACCTCAACAAGACACCGATATATCTACCCAGTCCATTACCTATAAGTGAACGGTAGATCAAGTGATACGTTGATGATCCAGATCCTAGGCTTGTGCTTCCACAATGATAGAGCCCATGTTTGTCTATCCACTCAAAGCCGAATAGTAGTCCAGGATAAAAGATGACAAGCATGGAACCTAGGTGCACCAATGCATGAAATGCAATGAATATATAATTGAAAATAAAAATCATACCATGAAGTTCGAGTTAAGGTTTCTTAATATCCCCAACAGAGTTGCTAGAAACTATAACATGCCCGGAGGGTACCCGCACTCGTTAAACAGTTCGGACCCTCGATTTCGTTGATCTAGTCTCATGAGTGCAATGTGAAACATAGACGAGAGTCCATATTTGGAAACTTTATAAAAAAATAAATTTTATTGCAAAAACCTTGGCCTAAAATGGACTGCGTCATCAAATCTCAAAGTCACCACCTTATATTTTGGAAAAATTAGAAAACTCGTGACTTTTGTCAAGGCCACTATTCATCGTAACCAAGGATACTTGGCTCGAAACCTTAGGTATGAAGGGGAAGGTCATTAATTGAGCACCTCCGCTCACCCAATCAAAGATCGACCTCTACTAAACCATGATATGTTTTTTTATTGTGTACTTTTTATCTTTTAAAAAAAAAAAAAGTTGAAAAAAAAAAATGTTTTTTGTAACTTTTTTTTTTTTTGAAAAAAAAAAAAAAAAAAAAAAAATAAATTAAAATTAATGAAAAAAAAATATTGGGAGTTGTGTGTGTATAATTGTTGACTTTTAGTGAATAGTGATAACTTTTTAACTTTTTGAGTAATTTTTTGACTTTTTAACTTTTTTGATACTTTCCAAACTTGGGCTTAATAAATCTTAAAATTACTATGTGAAGCAAACACATATAGACTGTGTCGTTCACTTTGGAACAATTTGATTTCATTATTTTGAAAATGTTTTGAATAGTGTACAAAACACATAAAATTGAATTTTACAAACATAAAAATCAATTTTATTCCAACTTAAGCAACACAACCTTCACCCACCGACATGCAAAGAGTTATATCAAATAAACAAATAGCCTCATGTTAGGATGCTAAACATAGTAAGAAAAATACACACAAGTGGGATGCTAAAGTACAAAAACTTACATATTTACTGACATCCCGTAAATAGTTACAAAACAAAGTTAGCAAACACATGCACGATCCTATATACAAGATCCTAATACAATTCACTCATAAAATGCAACCAAAGATCCGACTTCTAATATATAACATGTGAATCATCTTAAGACATGAGGTAGCGCACAAAATCACATAATAATCAATTAAATCCATAGATACAAATTTAATCAAATCTTAAGGCATAAAACATGGATACAAACGTGTAGACTCGACTTTCTTCGCGCGCCCCCCCTTTCGAAGAGGTGCAAATTGGTCCTACAGTTCGGACTCCTGTCACGGTTCTGAATCTAATCTTACAAAGTGCAATGTGAGACCGATAAACACCAAAGAGTCCAATCCGACAAATCATTTTGGAAAATCGATTTTGAATCAAATAATGCCAAAACTGGACTGCTTTGCCAGATTACAGAGTCGCCACCTAAATATTTTATTTTTGGAAAATTTAGGAAACCCTGACTCGTGCCAAAGGCCACGCGTCCGTTATCACCAAAGTTGCCTCGACTTGGGAACTTTGGTACGAGAGGGGAAGGTTATGAAATAAGCACCCCTGCTCGTCCGATCAAAAATCGACCTCTACTAAGCATGATATGTTGTTTTATAAACCTCATGTGTTCTTATCCAGTTATTAGCTAACTTTACTATGTGATGCATACATACAAGTATAGACTAAATCGTGAGAATTGGAACAAAACAACTCATGTTTGCTTTCAAAAATGGTTTGAAAATGCCACCCTCAAGTGGGCTAAAGCGCGGATTTGCCACCCTCAAGTGGGCTTAAAAAAACGTGATTTGCCACTTCGCAAAGTGAGTTTAAAACTCACACTCGTTGAATTGTCCCAATTCAAACAACAAAGCCTTCATCCACAGGCATTCATGCAATTAATCACTTCAGTACATAGCCTCATGGTAAGCATGCTATCATGGCAACACTCACACTCATGCAAGTATGCTAAAGCTTAAGACTTACAGTGTACTTCAAGCCAAAACAAAAGCTAGTTAGAAAGAATGCATGATCCTAACTATACAAGATGCCTAATGCAACACATGCAATAATGCAATTAAATAGGCTCGGCTATCTAAGATGGCATATGAATGCAACAATTTGATATACGTATTCAAATAAGTATTGAAATACGATGTAGTTTGAATTATGCGCCGAACCCGATACATGCAAGACAAATGAATGATGCAAGCATGCAAGCATAAGGTATGCTAATTGAAAATGTCCCTAATCTAACCATCGAAAGCAGATAAATAAAAGGGAGAAAGACGTGGAGTTGGAAGACATGCACTTACGCACGCACACTTATTACAACATTGCACCCTCGTGAAAGAGGGTCCAAATAAATAAGCTAAGCTACACTAAGCTAAGCTAATTATTACAAAACGAAACTAATTAACTATTCTAGCTAATTAATTACAAAACGAATTAATTAATTAAACACTTAACTAATCAATTACAAAACAACTAAGCTAATGAACTAATTAGCTAAACAATTTAAATAAGAGGCCTCAGGAAGCGAGGGATGCTTGCATGCTCGGTTGCTTCACCCCGAAAATGCCATTGCCTTGCCATCGGATGCCTCTGTTTGCACTCATTTGATCTTGGAAAATTGCACCAACTTCTAGATTGCCTCTACCCCAACACAGGAACACACTTGCACAAAAATTCACTGGTGGCCAGTCGGCCACTTTAACTGGCCGGCCGGCTAGTCTAAGTGGCCGGTCGGCTACTTCAAATGGCCGGTCGGCCACTGCTTTTTCTGGTTTTCTTTTTTTGCTGCAACAAAGAGCAATAGAGGCAAAGCAATGCATTCTTCAAGGAATGTGTGTACTGCCACTCTCCTTATCATTTCTCAAGCTCAAAGGAGTATAGCACTTGGCTCTCAAGCCACCAACTAAACATTTTCATGCATGATGGCCAAAGAACCAAGCTTGTACAAAGTCAATGAATGCACAAATAAGACTCAAAGGGCCACCACCCTATCATGCATGATCAAAGGTGACGGCGACCAAGAAATGTGACACGTTTCATCACTTTGAGTATAAAACGTCCCACATTTCTTGTGTTTAAATTAACGTCCGATCCAAACACATGCGATGCAACACAAATGCTTATCTTGTTCATGTTTTACTTTGCTCATTTTGTTTACACATTTTACTTTACCGATTAATCCTTTAACCGATTAAGTCCGATGTGAAAGTCCTCTAATTGGAAAGATGGCCTAAGCTACAAGTGCCTTGAGCATGAAAGAGGTCTCATGTTGTTGGTTAGGAGGAACCCTCAAGAGAGGGTTAAAACCATTAGGCATGAGAACCTCAAGTTCACACTCAAGCCAACAAGGGGCTCAAGACCACTTTCAAAACAAATTGAAAAGTGAAGAATAGAGGGATGTTGTAGAATTTTCAATGCTGAAATGGCATGAAAAATAGTGCTACAACATGCAAGAAACACATGCACAACATGTTCAAAGCCAAAAACATCAAAGCTAGTGAAGAGCACTACACTAGAGGCATGCAATATCAAGCTCAAATGACCAAACCAGCTCAAAAAAGAGCCAAAACATGCCAAAATAGTGGCTAAAACATGCTGAGTTTGAAGCATAGAAGGCAAGAAAAACATGCTTATTTGTTAGCTAGCAAACAAGGCTCAAAGCACAACTCTCAAAAGCAATGAAAGAGTGAAATATGTGAGAGTGTGATAGAGCTATACACACTGAAATTACATGTAAAATAATGCTACAACATACAAGCAACACATGCACAACATGTTAGAGGCCTTAAATCACTAAGCTAGTGAAGGCATTTGCACTATAGCTATGCAAAACATGGCTCATATGATCAAGACAGCTCAAAACAGAGCTAAAGTAGGCCAAAATAGTAGCTAAAACAAGCTGAAGTTAAGCTAACACAAGCTAGAAAAATAGGCTAACTCATTAGGCATGCTAGACTAGTAAGCATAATTGCACTACAAGTACAAAAAACAAGCAACAGGTGCACCAACCAACCAAAAACAGTTGAAACATGCCAAAACAGAACCTAAATCATGCTTGAAAAAAGCTAACTCAAGCCACAAAAACATGCTACTACGTAATGCTAACTAGGCATGGAAGAGAGACACAAGAAGGAGAGGCCAACCCCTCCATTTTTGGACTTCAAAACATACTTTTTACCACTGAAATAACTCTAAATTTCAGTGGTTTAAAGGCCTAAAAAGTTTGACTTTAACATGCTAAAAGATGACGCAAAGGCTCATACAAATATGCAACAAAGAGGGGTAGACAACCCCTTAACACAAAATGGCTTCAAACCAACATGTTTAGGCCCAAAAATTAGAACTTTTTGTAGTTGAAAACTAGGCTCAAAATAGCATAAAAAGATGGCAAGACAAGAGTGTACAAAGAGCTTAAATGAGGTAAGTCTTATACCTTTGAAGCACAACACTTAAACAGCCACTTTCTAGGCTCAAATGAACTTCAAACAGCCCAAAATAAATCCCAAGATGCCTCAGCTCCAAGGTGGTCCAATTTGGTTAAGGGGTTGCATGCAAATATGTAGAGAATTCTAACTTTCAAGTATAAACAAGAGGAGAAAGAGAGAATTGTAGAGAGAGAGGTTTTAGAGAGAGAGGCTCCCAAAACTTTCTTCCAACCTCCAAATATGAGAGATAGGCCATCTATATATAGAAAACCATGAGCTTTGGTCGAAAATATCCATACAGGACAGCTGGCACATTGTGAAAACAGCTGGAGGGAAAATATCTGCAAAATATCTGAGTTTAGGACATTAGTGGCCGATCAGCCACTCTTGGTAGCCGACCGGCCACTTTTTTGGCCAACCGGTCACCCCTGGTGGCCGACAGCCCACATCTATAGCCGACAGCAAAAATCTGCTCTCCTGGTCCAACTTGAAATGGGCATATCTCCTTTATCTGGACTCCTTTTCAAGTTATTCTTGTGCCTAAATTGAAGCCCCAGAAGTCTTCTTTCCAATGGTGGCAGCCTCATATCAAAATTTGAAGTGTGAAAAAATATATGCTCATTTTGGTGAAGACTGCTCAGTTTCGGTTTAACCGGATTCATGCCTAACTTCTCCTCAGCTAGTTTTCTTCCCTCCTCTCCTCTTTTCTTCAACCCCAAACCCCTAAATAAGGTGTTTTGAAAGATTTTTCAAAGAGTTCACCTCTCTTTCATTCATTTCCACTTTGTCCTTGCTCAGTTTGCCGAAAAGCGCAACATTTAACAAAATGCGAGCCTCGAAGCATCGTAGAATCATTTTCAAAAATATTTTGAAAGAGAGTGTTTTAAGGTCTAAAATCTTTGGTCAAAATAGTTTTAGTCTAAAAATGGGGTATAAGGTTAGGATTTGACGCTCTCCTTGCCGAAGAAATCGAACCTTTGCACAACATGGCCTGCACTATCAAATAATCAATCAGTAGTGCCCAAGTCTTCAGGGCGGTCAAAGATGGGTTCTCTACAAAAGTCATGGATATGATGACAAGCAAAATATACTACATATTTACAAATAAGGAAAGCAAGCAAAAGAATGGGATAGAAAGAAGCGGGATGGGAAATTATTACATCACTTGAATATTTAATATCTGAATAAGGGAGATGGGGAAGAAAATATTATAACAAAGTAAAAAACCTCACAACTCTCTAAATAAAAAGAAAAACAGAAGCTTCTGGTGCCTCAAAGACCATCGAAAACTATTTTGCTCGACGCCGGAAGACTGCTCGGTTCTGTCCCAGAAGAAGTTGGTTGGCCAGCCAATTAATCTTAACAAAAACTTTGTTTTTTTCCTTTGCAACAACAAAGAAAGAACAAACAAGGGATATATGGGTGGCTCTGTAGCACCCCAAAAAAATTACAATAAGATCATCCCACGACAGATATAAATTAATAACAGATGATTGAATATAATGTTCTTCTATTCATAAGGTTTCATCTCTTTACAAAAGTGTAACACATGCAGTATTTTAACCCTGAATCTATAGCATGTGTCATCGGTACAAGATATAAAATAAGAGTGAACAGATATGGTAATGCCCTATTGGCTACAACTTTCCAAGACAGTGCTTGGCTAAAACAAAAGTGAGTTTAAACTCAATACAAATAAAGCCCTAGGCTTGTACAAAATAAATACAATAATAACAAAAATAGAAGATCTTGGCTTCCAATCCTCCCAAGCTATTGCCTTGGCGGAGGCATATTGTTAGCACCTGAAAATGATTTTCCACAAAGGTTGAGCCAAAACCCAATAAAGATACTCCAACACAGTGTATGAATCTTAAAAGAGTTATAAGGTGAATGCATATGCAATGCCCGTGTCAAAACATTTTATATCACTTCCCAAAATCATGATATGCCAAGTTTATGTCATAATTCATGCAATCAATTCATTTTCAATAGAAAACAGGGTAGTGGATACAACACTTGGAATCTCTAGGATGTGTCTGCAAGAAGGCTACAAGTACTACCAATTTGTCATTTTTACCGGTATTAACCAGAAGGCTCGACACCAAACCGCACGGGTTTCTAGACTTTTACTAAGGACACACAGGCTAACATAATACCACAACTACTCTTACCCAGATTCACCAAGGTATTCACCCCTTTTTCTGAAAACAACAGCAATTTCAATGTGTTGAATATGTTACAATGCTCAATGCAAATGGATGAGAAAATAGTTTTAATTCACCTAATTCTCATGCAATTTCTACAACAATCATAGCTATCCTCCACCGATAACCCAAAACAGATATCTCTAAACAAATAATTACTTTTCAACATAGATATACTTTTTGATATTTCCAAGTAGAAGTAATAATTCATATCCAACTCCACCATCATCATCATCATTGTTCCAATTCCATAAAACCAACATCAATTCCATATTCTCTTTATAAAAACCAAAATTTCACAATTTAGGGCAAAACCCCCCTTTCTTTAAAAATCGATTTCCATGGATAAATCCACCCTTTAGCACAACCCAACCATTTTACAAAGCCACAATCATATACAAGAGCCCATTAAGGAAAACTCCTCTTTTGATTTCAAAATCAAACCCTAGATTTTATCCAAAAATCCCCAAACCATTATCTTGTTGAGAAAAGCAAATAACTTTAAAAATCATAAAAATGGTCAAAGTAATCCCTACCTCAAAGACAAGAACCAAGAAGAACAAGAATTGAAACTTGACGAAGCCGAAAACGAACTTTGCTCTGATCAAAACAAAGCTTTAGGTGAGCTCTATCTTTTTAATAAAGGAACTAAGGTGGAGAAATTGGTGGATCAAGGTGTATTTAGGTCAAATATTCATGAACTAAAGAGAGAGAGGAAAGAGATCTAAGAATTTGGAGTGTTTAGAGAGAGAGAGAGAGAGATGTGTGAAAAAGTGATCCAAAAATGTGACTTTACAGACTAATATACGCTCAGACTGCTCAAGCACATGAATGGTCGATTGAGCAACCAGACACAACAAGTAAGGCTGCTCGAGCAAACAAAGTGACTGCTCAAGCAAAGAACACCACCCTTCAGTACTTTTGCAGACCTACAAAAGTATTGAGAGTTCTAAAAAACCACTCAAGCTCAAGAAGGACCGCTCGAGCCAAGACTGCTCGAGTGCAAAAAGTACCGCTCGAGCTAAAACACCATCCTCCCAGTACTTTTGCAGACTTGCAAAAGTACTAATAAGGAACGCTTGAGCGACAAAAAGACTGCTCGAGCGAAGAGGCCAAAATTTGGGCAGAATTTCCTTTGAAAAACAAGCTACCAACCTATTCCAAACACGACAATGATACTCCAATAGCCAAACTCAATGAAGTACAAGATGAATAAGGACATGAATAACCAAATACGACAAGGAATCCCATATCCAAAATAATAAACAGGTTGGGTTTAAACCAGAGTCGCTATAACCTCCTTCCTTAAGGAATTTCGTACCCGAAATTTTAAAATCAATACACTAACCGCTGCATTTAAATCAACAAAACAATGATCCAACCATTCTAGTAACCATGACCCATCCACCGGTCATCCAATCTCATAGCAACAATGAACAAGGTTTTTAACATTGAATATACAATTCATTTTTTTTTTTTTTTCAAAACATGTGCAATGTTTACATTTAACCAACATAAAAAAAAAATCAATAAAAATTTCAAACATCAACAAAAAGGTCCAGGTACTTCTCACGAACTTTCGCCTCATGTTCCCAAGTCGCTTCCTCAACCCCGTAATATCGCCACAACACCTTTACCAATGGAATTCTCTTGCCTCACAAGACTTTGTCTCGTGTATCTAAGACTCTAACCAGTCTCTTCTCGTATGAGGCATCCTCATCTACCTCCAACTTAGTCCAATCCAACACATATGATGGATCTGGCTCATACTTCCGAAGCATACAGATATGGAATACGTCATGAATCCCCGAAAGCTATGGCGGTAGGGCCAAACGATAAGCTACCTCCCCAATACACTCTAGAATCTCAAAAGGCCCAATGAATCTAGGAGACAATTTTTCACTTTTCCCAAACCTCGCCTGGGTGATATTTTCAAAAAGATGTGATCTCCCACCTCAAATGATAATGATCTCCTCCTATGGTCGACATAACTCTTCTAACGACTCTGTGCCGAAACCAACCTCTTACAGATAAGTGCAACCTTCTTCATCATTTCTCGGACTAACTCGGGACCTAACATAGGTGCGTCACCTACCTCGGCCCAACACACAGAAAATTTACATGGTCGGCCATACAAGGCCTCAAACGGTACCATGCCAATACTCGCCTAAAAGCTATTGTCGTAGGCAAACTCCACTAAAGGCAAGTGCCTCTCCTATGACCCCTTAAAATCAAGAACACAATCCCGAAGCATATCCTTAAGGATCTGAATGGTACGCTCTAATTGCCCATCAGTCTAAGGATGATAAGCTGTACTAAATGTCAATCTAGTGCTTAAGGCATTCTGTAGGCTCTGCCACAATCAAGCCATAAAACGAGGATCTTTATTCGAGACAATAGTAACAGGGACCCCGTGAAGTCGCACTATGTCCCTAACATAAAGGTCAGCAAGGTAATCTATCAAGTCACTCGTGCGCATAGATATAAAGTGTGCTGACTTGGTTAACGGATCAACTATCACCCACACAGCATCATTACCCCCATTGAGTCCTCGAAAGACCCACAAAAAAATCCATCGTGATATGCTCCCATGTCCACTCGGCTATAGGCAAGGGTTGCAACAATCCCGTTGGCCTCTGATGCTCGGCCTTTACTTGTTGACAAGTAAGGCATCTCGATACAAACAAGGCTACGTCTCTCTTCATCTCCTGGATATACCGCAAGGCGTGAATGGTAGAACTCTCAGAATACCTCCTCTCTACAAGACTCTGACATGAAAAGATTGTCAAGATATCTAACGCTCAAGTCAGAATAAACGTTTAAGCCCTTCTCTACCTTCCCACCAGATATCTTTCCCTGAATGGACTTTACCTCATGATCACCCCGTTGTGCTTCTATAACTCGGCTCACCAGCGTAGGTTGTGTAACTACAGTCAACAAAGTTGCTGACTTAACGGACTCTCCAAGATGCAAGTCAAACTCGCCAATAGCACCCAACATCTCACATTCCTGGATAGCAATACTAGCTACATTGCTAATGGATATCCTACTCAAGGCATAGGCCACTACATTGGCCTTTCCCGGATGATAGTGCAACTCGAAGTCGTAATCTTCCATGAACTCCATCCACCTCCTCTGCCTCAGATTCAAATCCTTCTATGAAAACAGATACTTCAAACTCTTGTGATCGGAGAATACCTCAAACCTCTCACCATACAAATAATGTCTCCAAATCTTCAAGGCAAATATCATAGCTGCTAACTCTAAGTCACGAGTAGGGTAGTTTCTCTTGTGTATTTTCAACTACCGTGAGCCATAAGCTACTACTTTCCCCTTTTGCATCATACACAACCCAAACCTTCTCGAAACGCATCACAATACACAGAATAGCCCAAACCCCTCTCCAGAATAATCAACACTGGAGCAGTGGTAAGTCTAACCTTAAGCTCTTGAAATGACTTATCACAAGTCTCATTCCACACAAACTTAATTCCCTTCTTCATCAATCTAGTCAATGGTGAGGCTAGTCTAGAGAAATCTTTTACAAAACAACGGTAAAAACCAACTAACCCCAAGAAACTCCGGATTTCAAAGGCATTCTTAGGTTGTTTCCAATCTTGCTCAATCTTGGAAGAATCTACAGTCACCTCTTCCCCGGATACCACATGGCCTAAGAATTTCACCTCCCTCAACCAAAACTCACACTTCCCGAACTTAGCATACAATTTGTGGACTCTAAGTAACTCAAGTACAATCCACAAATGTTCCTCATTTTCCTCCTTAGAGGGTGAGTAAATCAAAATGTCATCCATAAAGACAACTACAAAGCAGTCTAAGTACTCATGAAAGATCCAATCCATCAAATCTATAAACAAGGCCGATGCATTAGTTAACCCAAAAGGCATCACTAGGAACTCATAATGGCCATACCATGTATGGAATGTCGTATTCTGGATATCCTCCTCCTTCACTCTCAGTTGATGATAACCCGATCTCAAGTCTATATTAAAGAAACAACAAGACCCCTTCAATTGATTAAACAAGTCATTTATAAAAGGCAATGGGTACTTGTTCTTAATAGTTACCTAGTTTAACTTCCTGTAATCAATACAAAGTCGTAATGCGCCATCCTTCTTCTTGGCAAAGAGAGTCAGTGCTTCCCAAGGTGAAGTATTAGGATGGATAAAACCCTTATCTACCAATTCCTATAGTCGAATCTTCAACTCAGCGGGTGCAAATCTATACGGTGCCATAGAGATCAGTGTTGTACCAAACACTAAGTCAATAGAGAACTCAATCTCGCGGTGAGGTGGTAAACTAGTGAGATCCTTGAGAAAAACGTCTAAGTACTCGCAAACTACCCTCGGCAACTCTACTCAGACCATATCACTCTCAACACCCAAAAAGGTAGCAAGAAGGAGACTAAGCGCGCTCCGACCACACAAATCACATATTAGCAACAAGGCCCTATCAACTCGATCCCCCAGGAAATAAAAACAGTCACCACTCGAGGTGCACATCGTAACTCTCTGACGGTAACAGTCTATAATGGCTTGATAGGATGACAACCAATCCATGTCCAAGATAACATCGAAACTCAACATATCAATCAACACAAAAACAACAGGAAGTCGGCGACCAATAACCTCTATCTCACAACGCCTACACCCCTGGTCCAACACAACCTCACCACCAACAGGTGACTCTACCCTGAGTGGAGATCCTAACTGAGCCACTTCTAACCCCAATGCTGATGCAAATGCAAACAAAATGAAAGAATATGATGCACCAGTATCAATCAACGCATTGGCAATAGAATTACACAACAAGAAGTTACCTCTCACTACCAAAGGTGCTAGCAACAAATCTAGCGTAGTAACAACATACACACGCCTGGTAGGTCTCTACTCCTTCTGCTCACCCCTCGAAGCATTAGTCTGATACACTGACTGAGTCGAAGAGGCTCCCTGATTGGTCCTCAAGGCCTAAATTGATAGTTTAGGCTGATGGCTCTGTGTCTGCCTCACACCAAACACACTAGATATGCCACCTGCCTAAGAAAAAAACCTCCTCAAAAGCCCTGATTGCCCACACTAATAACAGGTAGGCGGTTGCCCTCTCCCCTGACTCTGGCTCTAAGAACGAGTCAAAGATAGTGCAGACTATTGCCCTCCTCCCTTTTACGGGCAAACTACAAAACTGACCGCACTTGAAGCACGTGATCCCTTCCTAACCACCTCTCTTAGAACCAAAACTTGATACCGAGAAAATGGACCTAGACTGAGCTCCCTAGGACTGCTGTGGGTTAAAACCCCTCTACCTTTTACTATTCCAAGTCTCCTCCTGAACCTCCTAACTCCTCTATCTAGAGCCCCTTATCCTTTCCTCTTCGATCTGAATCATAGTCTCTAAGTGAGCTGCCGCCTCCACAAGAAGACCATAAACCCAAATCATGGACGCAACCACCTTGAAAAGGAGTCTGGTCCCCAGCCTCTTCTTAAACTCTAAGCAGAGGCGTTCTTTCGTCGCTACAACCTTAGGTGCAGACCTCAACAGACTAGTGAAAGTAGTCTCAAACTCGGCCACTGGTGTGTTAAGCTGCTTGAGCTTCAAAAATTACTTCCTCAATTTCTCCCTAACTATGAGAGGCAAAAACTTGTCCTAGAAGGCATTAACGAAAGCCTCCCAAGTTCTCCCAATGCGTCCTCGCATAAACTTTCACCACTAACCCGCATCTCTCTTCAACTGAAAGGATTCCAAGGTCATCTCAGCCCATCGTCCTCGATGCCAAGCATCTCGAACGTCTTCACCATTTGCTCCAACCATTCATCCATCTTCAGTGGCTCCTTCAGATCCCCCACAAACTCATCCGAAGTTTATCGGAAGAACTCCCTCTTTAGAAATAAGAGCTCTGTCTCTGCAACATGATCCTGGACTTGATTCTCAGTTCTGAGAATGTCCATAGATTCCCACAAAGCTCTGGCCATCTCACAGGCCAAAGCGCCCATTGCTTGCTGACCAACCGGTTCGACCACATTAGGCTAACCAACCCCTTCCTTCTATGCCGAAATATCATCCGGTAATGGCGCGTCCTGCCATCTAGGCCTGCCACACTTACCACGTCCACGTCTACGTACATGTCCTGACATCCTAATGAAGGTAACACCAAAAAATAGCACATTTACAATGTGTCAAAGCTAACTCACTCGTGTCCTGACAACAATTAATTCACTCCACATAAGCACATAATCACATAAACACATACGAATTTCCTTTCTAGATAATGATCGTCCTGCAACATTGCCAGAGTTCCAGTTAGAAATAATAGTGATCAAGTGCTCTTCTAACAGGACTTCTACAAATTCGTAGACCCAATGAATATCTTAGAAATTAAATCTCATACCCACTTAGTCACATAAGCATGTTATCACATAGAATACCAAGTTATTCCTAATATCATCTAGCAAGGGAACCCATTGTGGTAATAACCACTTTCCATGATCCCAAAGTATTCAAACCTGGCTCGCTCTGTTACTAAGTTGTAACACCCTGAAAATATTTCAATAAGATCATCTCACAACAAATATAAATTAATAACAAATGATTGAATATAATGTTTTTCCATTTATAAGGTTTCATCTCTTTACAAAAGTGAAACACATGCAATATTTTAACCCTGAATCTATAGCATGTGTCATTGGTACAAGATATAAAACAAGAGTGAACAGATATGGTAATGCCCTATTCAATACAACTTTCCAAGACGGTGCTTGGTGACAACAAAAGTGAGTTTAAACTCAATACAAATAAAGCCCTAGGCTTGTACAAAATAAATACAATAATAACAAAAACATAAGCTCTTGGCTTCAAGTCCTCCTAAGCTATTGCCTTAGCGGAGGCATATCGTCAGCATCGGAAAGTGATTTTCCACATAGGTTGAGCCAAAACCCAATAAAGACACTCCAACACAGTGTATGAATCTTAAAAGAGTTATAAGGTAAATGCACACGCAATGCCCATGTCAAAACATTTTATATCACTTCCCAAAATCATTATGCCAGGTTTATGTCATAATCCATGCAATCAATTCCTTTTCAATAAAAAAATAGGACAGTGGATACAACACTGGAAATCTCTAGGACGTGTCTGTAAGTAGGCTACAAACACTGCCAATTTGTCATTTTTCTCAGTATTAACCGAAAGGCTCAACAACTCAACGCTCGGGTTTTTGGACTTTTACCAAAGGCACACAAGCTAACATAATACCACAACTACACTCCTACCCAGATTCACCAAGGTATTCACCCATTTTTCTCCAAACAACAACAATTTCAATATGTTAAATATGTTACGATGCTCAATGCAAATGGATGAGAAAATAGTTTCAATTCATCTAATTCTCATAAAATTTCTATAACAATCATAGTTATCCTCCACCGATAATCCAAAACAGATATCTCTAAACAGATAATTACATTTCAACACAGATATACTTTCCAATATTTCTAAGTAGGAGTGATAATTCATATCCAACTCCACCATTATCATCATCATTATTTCTATTCCATAAAACCAACATCAATTCCATATTCTCTTTACAAAAATCAAATTTTCACAATTTAGGGCAAAACTCCCTATTTCTTTAAAAATCAATTTCCATGGTTAAAATCCACCCTTTAGCACAACCTAACCATTTTTTCAAAGCCACAATCATATACAAGAGCCCATTAGGGAAAACTCCTCTTTTGATTTCAAAACCAAACCCTAGATTTTATCCAAAAATCCCCAAATCACTATCTTGTTAAGAAAAGCAAATAACTAAGTTAAAAATCATAAAAAATGATCATAGTGATCCCTATCTCAAAGACAAAAACCAAGAACAACAAGAGTTGAAACTTGACGAAGCTGAAAACGAACTTTGCTCCAATCAAAACGAAGCTTTAGGTAAGCTCTATCTTTTTAACAAAGAAACTAGGGTAGAGAAATTTGTGGATCAAGGTGTATTTGGGCCAAATATTCAAGAACTATAGAGAGAGGAAAGAGATCTGAGAATTTGGAGTGTTTAGAGAGAGAGAGAGAGAGAGAGAAAGAGAGGGAGATGTGAAAAAGTGATCTAAAAAGGTGACTTTACGGACTGATATACGCGTAGACCGCTCAAGCGCAGGAATGGTCACTCGAGCGACCAGACACAACAAGTGAGACCGCTCGAGCGAAGAACACCACCCTCTAGTACTTTTGCAGGCCTACAAAAGTACTGAGAGTTCCAAAAGATCGTTCGAGTGCAAGAAAGACTACTCAAGTGACAAAAAGACTACTCGAGCGAAGAGGCCAACATCTAGACAAAATTTCTTTTGAAAAATAAGCTACCAACCTGTTCCAAACACGACAATGATAGTCCAATAGCCAAACTCAATGAAGTACAAGATGAATAAGGACATGAACAACCAAATATGACAAGGAATCCCAGATCCAAAATAACAAACGGGTCGAGTTTAAACTAGAGTCGCTATAGGCTCAACTAACCACTTCCAGTTATATTACAACAATTTATAATATGACATCAAAGCAAGAAAATCGAATATAGGAAAGAAAGTACAAGAAAATGAAAGTTTGCAAAATTCACCTTTCAAAGAAATGATGAACTTCTTGATTTCCAAACTTCTTTTTGATCACCCCCAAGTTTAGGAAGTGTGTTCTCAACCCTCTGTTCGAAAATTCAAAATTCTTGTTAGAATGGTGTTTTTGGGTTGCTTAACAATGTGTGTGAGGGGTATTGTTTAACTCTCTGTTTTTTTCTCTTTCAATAACACTCAATCTCTTTTTGATCAAAGCTCTTGAATTTGACTATAACAGAATTTCTGGGATGGTTTTTATATATGAGAGATAGTATATTAGTGTATATAGAAGAAATGGAAGTTTTTTGGCCAACTCTCAAGACTTCTCTCTTTTTCTCTCTATTTGTCTTCTCTTAATCGATCTCTCTTCTTTTTCTACATACATTCCGATCTTCATATAGGCAATGATGGAAGGCTAAGTCAAGGAGATGGTGAAAGACAAGGTGGAAGAAAAGGATGATAGCGTGACAAGGATGATTGCATTAGATGCTCTTTTTTTGGAATAGACAAACACTCTTTTGACAGTGGAGGCCAGAGCAGGTATCCATCTTGTGCATGATTATATCAGAAAAATCTGAAATGGCATGTCCCACACATATTCGACAAGAATTTTTCCAAAACTGCCTTACTTCTGGGCAAATTATCTGGCCGGCCAATTAATTGGTTGGTTGGCCAAAAAGTTGATTGATTTGACTATTTTACACGAAACGGGATTTTTCAACAAAATTATCATCCTTTCCTCTTATTTCCACACTGTTCTTTGCTCAATTTTTTGAGAACATATTTTATTTTGAAATTTAAAAATTAGTCTCGGAACACTACAGAAATACTCGAAACAGAGCGCGGAAAGAAAGTTTTGAAAGAGAGAGTTGAACGGGACTTAAACACTTAGCCAAAACAGGCTTAGGGTCAGGAGTAAAGCTTGAATTCTATATTTCTTACTGAGGATGTTGTGAGAAACACATTTTTATTTTCATCATCGGTAATCAAGAGAAAGTGCTCAAGTCTTAGGGCCGATCAAAATGGGGTGTCTATAATTGTGTGTGATAATCTGTATTTGATTTGTATATGTTTTTGCTAAGAATTTATTTCTGAATTAGAAATTAAAAGTTTAAATGGCTTAAGAAAATATAATTGATAAGTTAAATCAGTTTAATTTCATGTATTGAGCCTTATGGGAAGTTAATTAAATATTTTATTTAGTTTAGTAAATTTTGTTATGATTAAATTAAGCTCTAATGGGAATTAATTAGAATAATTAAGTTGTGTGGTAAGTAGGATTAATTAAGATTTAGTTGTGTTTAATTAAACTAATGTGTAATTAAGAGTTAAGCTAATCCAATCAATAATATTATGAGAAGTGTAGTACATTCTAGATATATTGAGAGTTTATAAGTGTGTTATTGTGCTGAAGAGAGAAACTTAGAGAGAGAGAATCCAAGATATTGAGAGAAAAGTTAGAGAACTCAAGAGAATTGAAGAAGAAAAGAAAAACTCAAGAAATTCAAGAAATTGAACCTATTTTTCAACTCTAGGTAAGGATTCAAGCCTAAATTCTTGTAGTTAATCCACCTACTGATTGAATTCAAGAAGCAATTGAGATTATATTTGTGCAATTCATAAGAAATTGGATTCGGAATAAAGAATTGAGCTAGGTTGAAGAACATGAAGTATAAACTTTGAATTTCATCAATTTTGAGTTTGATTTTGAAAACTATAGTTAAATTAAGCTTCATGGATTACATGCACCATGAATTTTGTGGACTTGAGCCATGCAATTTCATTATATATTTGATTTTGAAGAAAAGTTTTGGAAATCATGAGTTCATGAAGATTTGGGTTTTGATTTTGAAAAGCAAGGTTTTGATTCAAATAAGTTAATTAATAATCATGTTCCATGTTTATTTTCATGTTTGATTAAGTATTGCATGAGTGTTGGTCACTAAATGAATAAAGGAAATTGAAATTAATTTGAACGCTTTTGTTTTTTCAGATTGTGTATGTGCTTTCTATAGGTTGGACCACCAAGGATTAGCATCCGATCAAGTTATTGTGAGTAATGTCTTTGTAATGATATTTTTATAGAAATGATTTTGGAAATGCTATAATATGCGATGTTTGACAAAATCTATATTTTGTTTTCGAAATGTTCCGAGATGATAAGTATTTTCTGAAATGATAAGACATGCTATGGAACTCCAAAATGTTTATGATATGATAAGTTTCCCGAAATTATGTTTTTGATAAGAATGAATGAAATTCCTTTTTAATCATTTAACGTGACATCCATAAACATATCCTTTGATCTTTGGAAACTTCCATCCTGTCTTCGACTCGTTATAGACGTTCGACATATGTTATTGATTCATTATAAACATTCTGAATGATATCAATCTTTGATGGTCGTTATGCATGGCTCCGATCATGTATGATCGTTCTATATGGCTTCATTATTTTATGGGCGTTCTATATGTAATTGACCCGTTATAGACGTTATGTATGTTTTCATTCCAATGTGGACATTCTGTATAAGCTTGGCCAATATGGACATTCTGTATATTTTCGAACCTTTGAGGTTGTTTTGTCAAACTTTATTCTGTTTATTTCATATGATGCTATTGGATGTACCATGTAATGTGTTTAATTATGAAAGGTTTGATGAAACTTATGTATTATAAATATATCTAAAAAATGTTTTGATCATGTTAAGAATATTGTTTTTATAAAGCTCTTGATCTCATTCATTTAACCTCTTTACGTTGACATTATTCATTGAGCTTCTAGCTCCCCCCCTTCCCTATATATGTAGGTGAGCATATGGGAGATTTGCATTAGAGTTTGCTTTGGACTCAACTTTTTTGTGAAGACCATCTGAAGAAGTGCCTCCGTGTTAAGGCTTTAACTTTCGTTTTTGGCCAAGCTTTGTTAAGTTTTGTAAAGCTTTAGCTCTGTCAAGTTTTGTTAAGTCATGTATGTGATCTTGAATTGTATATAAGATAAATGTTTGTATATATTGTAAGTGTGTTGATAAATGTTTTGAGTATTTCGGTTTATATCATATATGCACAACTCAATGGACAATATTATTTCTGTTTTTGTTTCCGCTTTAGGCCCTGATATTTAATAAATATTTTGTGATTTGATTAAGATGCCATAGGTAATCTATGATTACTGGCCGGTCATGTCCCTATCCTCTAAGAGTGGGTTGGAGACGTGACACGTTTAGATCCATAGCTTTTTAGCTCGAGTTATTAAGTTTGTAAGGGTGTCTTCACACCTAGTGCCGTAAAAAAGCTACAGATCCGAAGGTTGGAATTGCTCTAAGAATATATTCCAGCAGCTATTTGACATCCCAAGGATTATAATGTGAAATTGGTGCATTGTTAGCTCATAACTGTATAATGTACACATTATCAATTAATTAGATCAACAAAAACTGAAATTCAACAAAGTATATGTTATATGTGGAAACAAATAGATTTATATCAGCATGCCATAAATAAATAAAAATTCTAAAGAGTCAGAATTTACTGAATACAATTAGCTATGATATTCATATTCACAACCCTTTAATCTGTTTTTTTTCTAATCAGAAAATGACTGTCCGGCCAGAAACATATAATCATAGGTTACCACCACCAGTACAGCCACTATTATTCTTATCGTTACAAAAAAATTGCAAAACACTGCCCACCCCGACACCAGGAACCAAAAATAAATGATCCAAGAGCCGAGCTTTATCTAGCCAAGAAGAAGGAAAAAAAATGTAATTAAACAGAACCTTTTTCCTTTTGGGAGTAAAAAAATATGCAGGAGAACCACTGCTACATTTTCTTGATGTTGTATAACTCAGTATTCTTATGTAACCTACATACAACTCGAGCAGATAGAATGGGATATCAGCTGAGAATTAGGGGAAGAAGAGTTTAATCTGATACTTGTTCAGCTAGCCAATGACCATGTCGTCCCCAGCTTGAGCAGCAACTTCTTCGAGTCTCTTCCACATCAACTCGCGTTGCTCCTCCAATTCTCTGGAGCTGGCTTCTCTCTCAGCGTACCGCTGATCACACTCTTCAAACAGCTCTGCATCCATATCCAGGAACATTTTTCGGACATTGGCAGTCAGCCCATGAACCGCCTGGTTCCAGTGGCCCTCTATGTTCTTCTCCAATGCTTCAAAGATGAGTGGCAAAATTACTTGTCGGTTCTGGGAAATCAAGCCCACTATGTGTTCATTGTTCCACAAGTAGAGCGCTCGTTCTGCTACCTGTCATGTACTTTTGACTTAGAAAGAGCTCATACAGCTTACATAGTGCATTTGTGTAATGTCACAATGAAAATTGAAGAAACAAACCATGAACACCATACCACAATGGGAACAAAGACATATCTGAGTGAGAGAAAAACACAAGATCATATATTTAGTTCCAAGTAGCTCCTTATCACACAAGAAATATAGCTGATAATGTTTTTAAAAAAAAAAAAAATTGAAGAAAATGACTAAGCACAGGTTGAACTCTGCCTATGGCTGCATTGGAGCCCAGGTGTAGTGATAAATGAACGAGGGTTAGCTAGGGCGTTTCCCCAAGTAACATGCCACATTGGTGCTCAGGTGTGGCAAGAAGTAAATGTACAATAATGGGTAGAGAAGCTAGTCCATAACAGTAAGAAAAGCTTAGGAACTTGGAAAATAAGAACAATAACAAAGAAATGTCTGGAACTAGTGGATACTATGATTAGAAGGAAAATCAATCTTATTTGTTTACAAGAAACTAAATGGGTAAGGAAAAAATCTGGGAAAATAGAAAGAGTACAATATGAAGTCCAGTATTCTGGAAAAGAGAAACATAGGAATGGAGAAGGGATAATTGTAGATAAAAAATGTAAAGTTGTAAAGGATCAGAGTAAATAAACTAAAGTGAACCAAACAAAACTAAGTCTTGAGTCCCATTCAAGTGGGGTCAGCTACATGAATCACTTTTTCCCATTCTGCTCTGCCAAGGATTTAGTTTTATTTCATATTAGGATTCATGTTCATAAGAAATTTGACGGGAATTTTACAAATCACTGTCAAGCTACTTAACATACAATCCTCCTTATCCAAGCTTGGGACAGGCTGTATAAAAACACTAAGCAGGACACAAGCAGAGTTATTAAAATCAAATGAGATAGAATAATATTGGAAGAGACACTAAATATGAGTTATTAAAAGAAGATAGAATAATATTGAAAGAGAGACTAAATATAATTAGTGCTTATGAGCCTCAAATAGGAATTAAGACAAATCTAGTAAGCCACAAATTTGGAAGCATTTGGACGGATTAGTACAAGGGATATCAAAGCGGAGAGAGTTTTTATAGGCAATCATGTTAATGACCATATAAGGAGATATAGTGGCGATGAGATTTTGGATATGGAGAGAGAAATGACGAAGGTAATGTTATCCTAGAGTTTGCAATGACATATAACCTTGTGATAGCAAAGACATGCTTTAAGAAGCAGGAAGAACAATTAATAACATTTAAAAGTGGAACCAATATTAGCCAAATAGATTTCTTTCTAATTATTAGAGTTAATAAAGGAACCCGTACGGATTATAAACTAATAGTAGGCGAGTCTAATTACACAATGTAGGTTAATGATATGAGATGAATGTATCAAGGAGTGGAAGAGGAAGAGAAAAGGAAGTAGGTAACCAAGGATCAGACAGTGGAACTCATAATGTGAACATTTAGCAATCTTTAAGAACATAATGATTAAAGAAGGAAAATGAAAACTAATCCTATGTAATGTGAGATGGCCATGAGCATTAAAGAAACAAATAGCAAAAGAGGTCCTTGGTGAATCTAACAGAAGTGAGTCACCATCTAAAGAAACTTAATGCCCAAATGAAGAGGTTTAAAAAGCAATTAAAACAAAAGGAGACTGTCAAAAAGCTTTTATACATGTATGAATAACAAAATTTCAAAAAGATATAAAGAATGCTAGTTAAGAAAGATGAAATCAAGGAATGGTATAGGAGTTACTTTTAAAAACTATTTTAAGAAAACCACTCAAGAAACTTAAGTTTAAAAGAACTTGATAACTCTAGTAGTAATATATATACTACAAGTAATATTAGTTATAAATATTTTGCAAAATTATAGTAGAGGTAAAAGAGGCTACACGAAATTCCCATTGAAGTTTGGATGTGTTTAAGTAACGAATAGTTTTTCTACTAATTTGTTTAATAAGGATCTTAAATTTAACAAAAGGCTTGATGAAAGAGGAAAAGCACATTAGTTCCAATATACAAGAACAAAAGTAATATTTAAACTTGCACTAATCATTGTGGTAATAAATTATGTGTCATATAATAAACTTTACAAGAGTAATTGTGCTGAGATAAAGACATGAAACAACTGCTTTGAAAAAGCAACTTGGTTTTATGATTGGGAGATCTATTATGAAATTTATTTGAGAAAGATGGTAGAATATTTAGAACTTCAGATGCTGTAGAATGAAAACAAGGACGAAAGAGAAACAAAGGAGAACAAGTTCTACAACTCTATCACCAAAATTAATGGATTCTTATGTTTCAGTCTTCTGTAACTCCAGAAGAAAGAAGAATTATTGTTTATACCAGTTGCATTTAATTCAGCTCTTTTTAAAAATCAACTCTTACCAAGAGTTTTGACAACAAATTGGGATTAAATTCGTAAGCAAACAATGCAAACTGGACCACCTTTGTTTTGTCTGATTTTGTAGTTCAAAGTTAATTCTTCCAAGTAGTAAGACAGTAAGTGGTATTTTGGGAAGATGGTAAAAAACAGTTTTTTTGCTTTTAACCAAGCTTTTTGGGAGTGATTTGGAAAGTTGGTAAAAAGTTACTTTTTTTTTTTGAATTAATATTTATTTATAGTGTCACATCACACTAAAATGACTAAAATAACTTGACCAAACTTAAAAAAATTACATTTTACCCAAACCCACAAGATATAAACATTGAGGTAAATGTCTTCAGCCTAGGAATCAACTCACAAATAATCATAACAAATGCATCTAATGCCTGACAGCGGCAAAACTGGCCTTGAACACATTAGTGCACAAATGAGCAGATAAAGTTCAAGGAAAATTCAGGGTAAAAAGGGGCAATAGAACAAATGGTTGGACAAACACATGGATTAAAAAATTTCAAAACTCATAACCAAACACACAACTCACAATTCAAAACTCATAACCAAACTCTATTTATTTTTTTTTTAAATTCAAAAAAATATTTTTTATTTTGTTCTTTAAAAATATTTTTTATTTTATATTTTTTTCAAAAAAAAAATTTTTTTTTTTTTGAAGAAAAATATTGTTTATTTTTTAATTTTTTTGAAAAAATATTTTGTTATTTTTTTAAGTATTAACCAAATAATTTGTTATGATTTAGATATATATATATGGGCGATTCAAAAAATTTTAAAATTTAAAAAATTAAATATTTTTAAAAAAGAAAAAGTAACAAAAAATTTTAAAACAATATTTAAAATATTTTTAAAAATATTTAAAAAATAAAATAAAATATTTAAAATATACAAATTAAAAAATATATTTAAAATAAAATAAATTTTTTTTTTAATTTCTAAATATTTTTAAAAAATAAACTCAAAAAAATTTAAAATATAACCCAAAACTCTCTTCAAAACTCAAAACTCCTTTCAAAACTCTTAACCAAACAAATTTTCTCTTTCCAAAACTCATTTCAAAAGTTCAAAACTCAAAATATAACTCAAAACTCAAATTATGATTCAAACACTAAACCAAACCGAGCCATTATTTTTCCAATTCCTTAGAGACTCTAGATGCATTTCACTAATTTTCTTCTGGTTCATGTACACACTTAACCTCAAGCTAACAATTGGTAAGTGGGAATACTATTTTCCTAATCGGTAGAGATTCTAGATGCATTTCACTAATTTCTTCTGCTTCATGTACATGCAATTAAATCTCAAGCTAACAATCGATGAAAAATATTCATTTAACCTACTTTCAAAATTCAAAAACAACTCAGATAAAAAACATAAAGCCTCACTCAAAAGATGGATAGCAGAAATTGAAGTACAAAAGTCACCTCTTGGGGGGTGAGTAGGAAAGAAAAACATAGAAATTGACAAACTGGTAAGTTGCCAAATCAAAATTGTTCATATAAAACATAAATAAATGTGCAATGTATAAAACATCAAGAAGATAAGAAAAAGCTTATCAAAAAACATAAAACATGAACAGGTAGCAATAAAGTGGATGATCACATATGACCTGCAGTCCTCCAACAATATACACATAGCCTCTCAATTTGCATTCGTAAAACTAAATGTGAAAACATTTTGATTGTTTCTTCAAAGAATGAACTAAAAAACTATAATCTCTAAGAAACCTAAAATAAAAGGAGGCCGCCTTAAGGCATTATCCTGCTCTCACTCTCATTCTTTCAGCAGATCAAACTAGTTGCTTATTGACCCGAATAAGTTACCTGAACTACATTCATATAAAGAAAAAGAAGAAAATGTTAACTACAGGGATCAAACAATCCATCAATCTATAAAAGAATGGCAATGATAAACTCATCCAACAACATACATGGATGCCTAGAAGGGGAATAATATAACAGCAGATAAAGTACATGTAACATTCTCAAACCTGAAAATGTGGGCTGATGAGGCAACGCCGAATCTGTCTGAAAAGAGGAACCATGCAGCGTTGGAATTCTTCGGTCTGCGTAGCTTCCAAAACTTCTTCTAATTCTCCAAGAAAGAGAACCTCTTTCCCACAATTAGTGACTGGCCAGTACTTCAATAACCCCATAATGACAGTATCTGCCAACTTATAATCCTTCTCAACAAACTGGATAATGCAGTAAGATAATTGTTGATGATATGAGGCAACACATTTCGGCTTGTGGAGTGGTATAAGTGCCCGAACAAGGAATAACTTATGCTCCTCTTTCATCGGCAACGCAAACCCATTTATTATACTTCCAAGAATCTCTAACAATTCACCAATCCCACTATGCCTCTCCGTTTCAAATATGAACCGGTAGAAGATATTATTTATTGCCTTCCTTATAAATGGGCGATGAACCATGAATTTTCCGTAGATACGATGCAGAATAGTCTTCAAATACTCCCGCTCTCGTGGATCCTCGGAATCAAACAAATCAAGCAATTTCACCACAAATGAGTGATCAATATATCGTTTTGCGACCTTAGTGTCCAACTCAGTTGACACAACATATCTCAAAAGCAACTCATACACAAGTTGCAAGTGAATCCACGAAGGCTCGAAAAACACGTCATCCTCATCCGGTTCATCAATTTCGGTCGCACTATTTTCATGGGTTGCCGGGGGTAAGCACCGAAAAATATTCACTGAAATCATCCGAACCAACTCTTCTTGTAGAGTTTCGTTCAACTTACACCACCCTGTCTGCACCAATTCAATCAACTCCGCAAGGGTTTGCCTCTTAATCTCCTTCTCACGAGCCGACTTCAACGGGTCGGAGAAATCAAAGGTAAAGCAACAAATTTGAAGCTTACGGATGAAAACAACGTGACGGTCCATCAGCGGGACGTCCTTCAACATGGGCAAGATTTCAACAACACCAGAAGTGGGTGGAGCAGACACAGATACTAGTTGTGAGTTGGAATTGGAACCCGAAGGCCCAACGGCGGAGCGGGAAGCATGGTTCACGGTCACACTCGGTTGGGGGTTCGATGTGGGGGGTTCAATGGCTTCCGATTTGGGGACCTTACGCTGTCCACGTTTGATGAATTTGTTCAACATGATTGGGACTATTTTACTCCCTAACACTAACCCTAGACTAATCTTTTTTTTTATTTTTTTAATTGTATGTTCTTATTGTTCTATGCAATGATCATCGGAGCGATTGATCAACAATTGAAACCCTAGAAATCGATCGGTGTACGAAGTAAATACAGATATACGTGCGTGTGTGTATATATATATACACACAGAGAGAGAGAGAGAGAGAGAGAGAGTTTTTCTCAGGAAATCAACAGGAAAATGAGGAGAAAAATTACCTCATGAGAGAGATCCGAAAACATCAGCGTAAGACAGTGAGCGCGTGTTTGTGTTTGTTTCGTCGGAAGTGTTGGCACTTTAGGCTGCGTTTGTTTTGGGAATATCAAAATAATTCATTTTTTCAGAAATTTTTAGTTAAGGTTGTTATGGCTAATTAACAAAGAATTGAGAATTATTCAAAGTTATTTTCTAGTCACCAAAAAATAAAAATTAAAAATTAAGACTAACTCTTTTACTTAATTTATATATATTATATAATTTATTATATATATATTATATATTATATAATATATTTAGTTATGCCTTCGTTTTGGGACGTGAGTTGTTTTTTTAATTTTTTAACTTCTTAATTATTTTTGTTTAAGGTTAAAAAATCTTATTTATAATGAATTTTTTGACTATTTTAATTTTTGTAAGAAAAAAATTAAAATAATTATAATTTAAATTTAATATTTTATCTCATTAATTTTTTAACCTATTTTATTTTTTTATAACTATTTTAATCCAAAACATTTATGCCAAAGATAACCTATATTTGTTTAGCTCTCAAATCCTTAACCTAGAACTTTTCATTTATATTTTACTTAGTAATTTCTAATATTGTTAACTTTTAAAATAAAAAGTTAAACAAATGAAAACAAATAAAGAGATATAGATTAACATGGATTTCGCGGACTATATGATAACTATCAATAAAATTTAAAATAGCCAACCTCCTTTTTCCCCAAGAAAAATCAATTGATTGCTTTTAAACTATTCATTGGATAAGAATAACTATTCTTGAAAATTTGAATCTTATTCTGTTTTTATCTTTATTTTGTTTGATTTGATATAGTTAAATTATTGGGCATTCTGTTCATAAAATTTAAATTTTCTCTCTCTTCATAGTATGAAATATTAGGCTTATAAGGATAAATTCCTACAAAATGACCAAAATACCCCTTACCATCTCTACCTTTCACGCATTTTATTTCTCTCTCTCACACTTCTTAGATCTCTCTCTTTCTCTCTCTTCGTGGTTCTAGGGTTTTGATCTCACAATACCAATCCATCTACCTCTGTCCTCATCAAAACCCTAACCGGTCAAACTTGATGTTGACCAACAACAACAACGACTACTACCACATCAACAACGACAATGACCACCACCACATCAACAAGAAGAAGAAGAAGGCGACGCGTAGTGTAACAACCCCAAGCTATAATTAGCCACTAAACAATGATTAAGAACGCTTAATGAGTAATTAAGATGAAATTTTGAATTAATGGCACGTGTATTGTATTATTTGTGTTTATATATGTCTGCTGTAGGAATATCTATTTGTGTTTCTATTTTTGTTCTGTGAATTGAAGGTCTTATTAGCATCCGATCACGAAATTGACTTGATTTATATGTTATTTGAAATTTTTAGAATTTTATGGTAGGTTTGATTGAAATTCAATTCGGAGCGATTCAATGAGAATAATTAATGCCCACTTGATTAGATTTAACTAATCACCACTAATCAAGCATATATAAGGCTTAAGTTGATTATAAAGCATCACTCACATTCTCATTTTACCATCTTTGAGACTTCAAACGTATAGAGAGAGGGACTAAGAGAGAATTGAGTGCAAACAAAGGAATTAGCTTGGAATTCAAGGATTTGGTTTCAAATCTTAGTAAATTCACCATCTAGAGCTTGATTGAGAAGTTGAGGTAAGGATTCAACACTTAGATTGTATAATCATGGTATTTAGGACATGAATTCTAGAGGATTAAGTAGAGTTATGCAGGAATTGAGCTAGTAATGTAGAGAAGATGAACATGTCATACATGCCTGTGCATTTCATGGATTTTGAGTGTTGATTTCAACAAATTCATACATGCAAGGACCTATTTTTGTTCAATTATGGGAGCTCATTGTGGTTTTGCACTTTAGCACTCCATTTGTATATGTTTTGGAAGGCTTGAGTTCTTGACAACGCATGCATGATATGTATACGCATTGTTCAAGTTTGGTTTTGAAGAATTCACTTGCTTTTGGGCTTCGATTTTGTGTAATGAACCTTAATTCATGATGTTTTATAAGTTTACAAGTGTTTTCTCAAGTTTTGGGACCCAAAGTTGTGTTTTGCAGCTTTGAATTTGAGTTTTGGGCTTAGAACATTAATCTAGAAATTCCAAAATTCTACCTCACCGTTCGAGCGACAGATCCTACGCTCAAGTGACCACTCTTGATTTTACACTTCCGCACGAGCGAGAAAAAGTGCGCTCGAGCGTGAAATGCATGTTCCTAGAAGTTTACACATTTTGCAGACCACTCAAGCGACCAGAGTTGCGCTCAAACAAAGACCTCAGTCTCACACTCGAGCGACTGTCGAGTGTGCATCGAGTGAAAAAATCAAGCAACTAGTACTTTTGCGGAGTTTACAGACCGCTCGAGCGATAGAAGTTGCGCTCGAGCGACCACTCTTATTGTTGAACCTCCGCTCGAGCGAAGGAAGTTACGCTTGAGCAAAAACCTTGCTTTTAGCAAATTTGATTAAGTGTTTTGAATCACATTTTGGCATCATCATTGCATCTTAGGCATTCTTAAGCCGTAATTAAGACATAATAATGAGGATAAGACTTAGAAACACACTAAAAACGAAATACAATAAGTTAAGTACTTGTGACAACCCTCACCTTTGATTAATGCTAAACTACGACTGAGAATGATAAGTAACTGATTTGACTGAAATTCTGAATTGATTGCAAGAGTATGTTGCTTACTTGTATTTCTATTTGTTTGTCATTTGGTTGATCTGTTCATGTTTTAAGTTTCAAACTGTAAATTGAAGGCCTTATCGGTGACCGAATCTAAAATTGATTGGTATTTTATGCTAATTAGAATTTATGTGATTTTATGGTAGATTTAATTAAAATGCGATTTGGTATGATTAAATTAGATTAAATAAAGCCAAATTACATTAGTTCAAGTTTATTACAATATTGCCATTAAGTGGGCACTTTAGGCCATTAATTGATTTTTCCTATATCACTTTGTTGCACCATCTCACCCATTTCCTCTAGAGACCAATTCGAGGGAGAAAGAGGGAGAGTAGGAGAAAATTTAGTTCATCAAGAATTTGGCTTGGAGACTTAGAAGATTTAATTGAGTTTCTATACTTGGAATTCAAGACCTAAGGTAGAGATTTCATCCTCTCATTTGTACATTTGAGTTGTTCTTGCATGGTTTATGGAATTATTGGAGATTAGAGTCAAATTATGGTTTAAAGTGTTGAATTGAGAATTAATCCATGTATGCATGTACATGTTCTTGGAATTTGAGATTGTTTTTAGAAAATCCTCACATGCATGTTCATTTTCTAGTTGTAGTTCACGAATTCATCATGTTTTTAGAAGGATTGACTCATTTGATCATGTGTTAGAAGCTTTGAATTCAATTGAACACATGCATGTTAAACGTACATCTTGTTCTTAAAGTTTATTTGAAATTCATGTCTAGTTGACTTACCCTTAGACTTTGATTTTTCAAATTGATCTTCAAAACATGTTATATTATGGGTTTAAAGTGTTTTTTTTTTTTCAGAAAATTGGCCCAAAATGATCGAATTTGAGGCTTTTAAAGTTGAGTTTTGTGCTTGGGGATGAATTTGGAAATTCCAGATTTTGGACCCACGCTCGAGCGTAGGACTTCACGCTCGAGCGTACACTCTGAGTCATGCATCTCCGCTCGAGCGTGGAAAGTCACGCTCGAGCGTGAAATGCATATGCCCAGAAGTTCATGTGTTTTACAGTCCGCTCGAGGGAGAGAGTTCACGCTCGAGCGAGGACCTGAGTCTCACGCTCGAGCGAAGGTCGAACGTCCGTCGAGCATGAATTGCATGCATCCAATACTTTTCATGAAGTTTGCAGTCCGCTCTAGCGAAAGAAGTCACGCTCGAGCGGAGCTCCTTTGTCTGCATGTCCGCTCGAGCGTAGAAAGCCACGCTCGAGCGAGACCTCTGTTTTCTGAAAATTTTGAAAAGTGTTTTAAAGTGCATCTTTGCATCCTCTTTCCATCCTAGGCATTCATAGGCCATGTTTAAGGTATCTTATTGAGGATACTGATGTAGAACCACACCGAGTTAAGATAGGGATTAAGTTGTTGATTCCCAAGTGTGTAACTTAGTGTGTGTTCATTCTGTAACTGTGTAGGGTTGGCATCCGTGGATGCTCATTAGCTGCTTATAGCTCAGTGCTCTGTGAGTAACAATGTTGTAAAGATATGTTCAATGATGATTATTTTCTGAACAATTAACTATACTGTTTTCTGAAGTGATACTGTTTACTGAATGAATGATGTCCTATTTATGAACTGTACTCGTGTCATCCATAGCAAATTACTATTCGCATCATATCGCTATCGTTACAGAGATCTCTATTTGCCCAATGTTGGAACCACTCACATCTATTATGATGGCCATTAATCGATCGTTCGTCTCATAAGACCCTCGCACCATTTGCTATTGGATATACCACATATGACTATTATGGTTTCTAAATGACTGTTATGGCATGAAATATGAGCCACTGACTGAATGACTGATTTACTGATGTAAACGACTGTTTTAAATACTGAAAGGACATTCATTCTAAACCTCTTTACGCATATGTTATTCATTGGGCTTTAGCTCACTGTTTATATTTATATGTAGGTGTCCAGGTACCGATCCGGAACTAGATGCGTTGAGTTAACTCTCTTTTGTCAAGCCAACCTTTGTGCCTCATTTCGAGGTTCCAAGTCTGTTCAAGCTAAGGCTTTTTGGGGTGTCTCAGCTCACCCTTCTGTCTCCGTTTTGTTGTACTATTTAAGGCTTGCATTGTACTGTTATTATGGTAAGGATTTGGTCCCTAACCTGAATGTCTGTATATGATGTATGTATTTACTATTTTGGCTTCCGCCAGCCCCTTTATTCTGTATTACTGTCATTACTGTTAAGTAGGCCTTCGATATTCTCAGATTACTGGCTGGTCTCGATACAAAACCCATAGGGTTGGGTTTGGGTCATGACAGTACTATCCAAGTGTGTGTCTCAATATGCGTATCTGTTATGTTTGTGTAGGTCACGCGTCGTAAGCCATCTAATTTGTCTGCTCTGTTTGTCTGCTTTCAGAGCCATCTGTGAGTAATAACTTAGTAAAGCTATGTTCAACTTTATATATTTTCTGTATGATAAAATAAGATTTGTTTTCTGAAATGTTATGTTCTGACAATGTATCCGTGGCATCCTTAGCATATCTATTAGCAGTTACCCGGTATTGGAGGTTCCATTATGGAACTTAATATGTCTGTTGTAGACACCCCATTTTTGACCGCCCTTAAGACTTAGGCGCCACTGATGGTTTACTTGGTGATGAAAGTTGTGCAGTGCAAGGATTGATTTCTTCGGCAATGAGAGAGTCAAATCCCAACTTCATACCCCTTTTGGACTAAAATGATCTTGATCAAAAGATTTAGAGACCTTGAAACCCTCTCTTTCAAAATATTTTTGAAAATTCTTCTGCGATGTTCCGACGCTCGCATTTTGTTAAATGTCGCGCTTTTCGGTAAACCGAGCAAGGACAAAGTGGAAATTAATGAAGGAGAGATGAACTCTTTTGAAAAATCTTTCAAGACACCTTATCTAGGGGTTTGGATTTGAAGAAAAGATGAGAGGAGAGAAGAAACCAAGTTGGAGAAACAATTTCGCATCAATTCGGGTAGGATCAAAACTGAGCAGTTTCACTAAAAAGGGGATATCTCTTAGCACATTTGAAATTTTGATGTGAGGCTACCACCATTGGAAAGCTTACTTCCGGGGCTACAATTTGCACACAAGAATGACCTGCAAAAGAGTTCAAATGAAGGAGTTATACATGTTTGAAGTTGGATCTGGAGAGCAGATTTTCTCTGCCGGCCACTGGTGAAGGGTGCCGGCCATGGATGATGCAGCGCCGGCCATTGATGATGCTTGCCGGCCACAAATGATCCCCTGCCGGCCAACAATGACAAAACTCAGATTTTTCTAGATCTTTACCTCCAACTGTGTCCCATACTGCTCCAGATATTTCTGGACTGATACTTTTTGCCAAAGCTCTTGTATATTGCTATATAGGAGCCATTTCCTCTCATATTCAAGGGTTGGCAAGTTTGGGGAGCCTCTCTCTCTAAAGTCTCTCTCTCTAGAATTTTGAAGAGCAAAAATTCCAGCCCCTCCCTCTAGAAACCTCTCTCTCTTCTTGTTTTGAGCCTTAAGCTTAGAATCCTTTACACTTTTGCAAAGAGATCCTTGATCAAACTTAACCACCATTGGGCTGAGCTTCTTTGAGGATCATTTGGAGCTCCTAAGGTGGTTTTAACTCAAAATTTGGACCTGTTTTGCAGCTGTGCTTCAAGGGTAAGAACTCTCTCCCTTTTAGCTTATTTTGCATACTTGTTTCACTATCCTTTTTCCATTATTTTGGACTATTTTGGGGCTGGTTTTGAACTGTTAGAAACTTTGGCCTTGTTTGGTTTGTTTTTCAGAAAAATTTTTGAGAAAAATTCTTTATAAACAAATTTTCAAGAGTAATCAAACGAAACAAATTTTTTCAAAAAAAATCTCAAAATTTTGTTTAGTTACCTACTTTCCAAAATTACTCTCTCTCTCATACACATCAAATCGATCACTTTTTTTAAAACTATCTCCCCATATTATTTTCCAAAATCATTTCTGAAAAAAGACAAACCAAACAAGTTTTCATACTTTTCATCTCAAAAACTACTCTACAAACATAAACCAAACATACCCTTTGTTTTTTAGGCATAAAAATGGTGGTTTAAGCCTTGTTTGGCTAGGGGGTGTTTCCTCCTTTTTGCTTCTTGGCTTGTAAGGCCTTTTGAGCTATCTTTCAAGCTTTTCAAACAACTTCCTTTTGGCCTTAAAACCATTGAATTACAAAGGAATTTCAGTGGTGGAAAGGTAGTTTTGAGGCCCAAAATGGGTGTGGTGGTCCCCCCTCCTCTTCTCTTGTTTGCATGTGTTGGTAGCCCTCCAAAAGAGCATGTGTTTCTACTTCTTAGAGGCATTGTTTAGGCTCATTTTCGTGACTTTTCAGACCTTCCATAACCCTGTTTTTGGCCGTCTTGGTCACCTCTTACATGCTTCTTATACTTGTAGTGTAATCATACTTGTAGCCTTGTAAAGTAACATGTCTTTATGACTTGAGTTGGCTCTATCTCAGCATGTTTTTAGCCATTATTTTCCATGTTATAACTCTGTTTTAGGTCGGTTTGATTGCCTCTTGCATGCTTCACACCCTTGTAGTGCAATCCTCCTTATAGCCTTAACATGCATCATGCTTTGTGCCTCTAATTCTAGCTTGTTTTAGCTCTGCTCCAGCAGGTTCTTAGCCTTGTTTTGACCTGCTTGAACTCTGTTTTGAGTGGTCTTGATCATTTGGAACTTGCTTTGTATAGCTATAGTGCAATCTTGCTCACTAGCTTTGAGTTTCAAAGTATGTAGCATGCTTTACTTGAGTTGTGTGCATGCTTTGGCCTCATTTCTCACATGATTTCAGTGTGTGTAGGGTAGTCATACTCTCACATGTTTCACACTTTTAATGCTTTTGGAGAGTTGTGTCTTATGTCTTGATCATAAGCCAATATGTATGCATGCTTGCCTAAACTTTGGGGCTACCATCTCAGCATGTTTTTGGTGTTACTTTGCCATGTTACAACTCTGATTTTTGTTGGTAGAGTCACCTCTTACTTGGTTTTGGTATGTGTAGTGTAATCTCACTCATTGGCCTTGCATGTATCATGCTTCATGCCTTCCATTATAGCTTGTTTTGGCTACACTTCATCATGTTTCTAGCATTGTTTTGGCCTGCCTTAGGACTGTTTTGAGTAATCATGGTCCTTCAGGGCTTGCTTGATATGGCTATGGTGCAAGTACCTTAGCTAGTCTTGAGTTTTGAGCACCGTAGTATGCTATGTTTGTGATGATTGCATGTTTGGGCATCGTTTAACATGTTATTTCAGAGCGTATACATGTGTCATGTTCTTACTTCTTTCATTCCTTGAGAGCTTTTGAGAGTTGTGCTTAATGCCTAGCTTGCGAGCCAATGCATGAGCATGTTGTTGTAGCTTTTGATGCTTCATTTCTAGTAGGATTTTGCCACTGTTTTGGCATGCATGGGGTTTGTTTGGTGTTGGTTTAGTCCATCGAGCATTGCTTTGTATGATTCTAGTGTTGTGTCCTTCACTAGCTTTTAATGCCTAAGTGTTCTAGTATGTTGTGCATGAGTGTTTGCACATTAGAGTCTTGCATTTCATGCCAAGATTAGCATGTTGTTTGTCATGCATTTGGTCTCCATTGCCTTTGATCTCTCATGATAAGGAGATGGTCTAAGTGTCTTGTTTGTTATGCATTTATTGAATTTGTACATGTTGGATATTTGGCCATCATGCATTGAGATGCTTGATTAATGGTTTTGGATCCAATGGTGCCTCTCCCTTGATGTTTTGAGATGATATGGAGGGGTATGGTACATACATGTCCTTGGGAGACCCTCCATTTCCTCTCTTTTGAGCTCTGTTGCATAATGGAGTTTCAGTACATCAGTGGCCGACAGTGCTTTATTGATGGTCGGCACCTCTTCATCTGTGGCCGGCACTGCACATCCTTGGCCGGCAGGAGGGTCGGCAGTCACCATTCATGGCTGGCAGGTCACTGGTGCATTCCCCAGCAATGATTTGGTAAGGTTCGGCAGCAAGTTCTTGGAGAAACCCTGCAAACAGAGCCTCTAAAGAGCAAACTAGAGAGTTTTTCGGGGCGGAAACCGAGTATGCATCCTTCATTGTTCAAGGCAGAGTTGTAGCAGCCTAATTTAGATGTTTTTCATACTTAGTTGGCTTTGTAACTTAATTAATTGATTAATTAGTCAAAGTTTTGTAATAATTAATTAGCTTAGCATAGTTAATTAGTTGGTTTATAATAATTAGTTTAATTAGCATAGCTAGTTAGCTAAATTCATTCGGACCCTCCGTCGAGAGAGCAAATGTTGTAATTAGTGTACGTGTGTGTGTGAACATCTTCCAACCAGCTTTTGATGATTAGTTTTAGGGCATATTTCAATTAGCATACTTATGCTTTGCATGCGTGCATCATTCATTCGTATTGCACGCACCGGACTCAGCGCATCATTCAAACTGCATTGTATTTCAATTCCTATTTGAATACATATATCAAGTGTAGCATTCATATGCCATCTTAGATAACCGAGCCTATTTTAGTTGCATTTTTGCATGCATTGCATTAGGCATCTTGTATAGTTAGGATCATGCATGATTTCTAATTAGCTTTTTTTTTTTGCTCAGAGTACACTGTGAGTGTTTATGCTTTAGCATCCTTGCATGCGTGTAAGTGATTGCCATAATAGCATGCTTGCCATGAGACTATGTGTTTAAATAATTAACTGCATGAATGCCTGTGGATGAAGGCTTTATTGCTTGAATTGGGACAATTCATCAAATGTGCGTTTTAAGCCCACTTGAAGTGGCAAATCATCATGTTTTAAGCCCACTTGAGGGTGGCAAATCCGTGTTTTAGCCTACTTGCGAGTAGCAACTTCAAACCATTTTCGAAAAACAAATATGAGATGTTTTGTTCAAACTTAAGCGATTTGGTCTATATTTGTATGCCGTGCGCATCACATAGTAGTTCTAGATTAATAACTGGAATAAGAACACATGTGTTTTCAAAAACAACATATCATGTTAGTAGAGGCTGATCCTTTGATCGGGTGAGCGAGGGTGCTCATTTCAGGACCTTCTCCTCTCGTACCCAAGTTCCCGAGCTGAGGCAACTTTGGTGATGACGAACACGTAGCCTTAGGCACGAGTCAGGGTTTCCTAAATTTTCCCAAAATAAAATATTTAGGTGGCGACTCTGAAATCTGGCAAAGCAGTCCATGTTTGGCTTTTTTTATTAAAATCGATTTTCCAAAACAATTTGCCAGATTTGGACTCTTTGGTGATTTATCAGTCTTACATTGCACTTTGTGAGATTAGAATCAGAATCGTAACAGGAGTTCGAACTATAGTAGCTAGAACCTAAATTCGCGCCCTCTCCGAAAAAGGAGGCGCACGAAGTGAGTTCGGGCGGTCTACATCTGTAATTTGTTACCTGTACTGGAGGCTTCATCATGGAGTTCAACATATCTATTCTCTGTTACTCGGATCTGGAGGTTCCTTTATGGAACTGGTTATACATAACCATCATCTGTTCTGTATCTGTCTGTAACTGTTTTGTATTTGTTCTTGTAATGCCAAAAAAAAAAAAAATACAAATAATCCAACTCATAAGAGAAATAAGCATAATAGATTTGGTGTACTTCCATTCATCGGAGTTTGAATTATAAAAGATAGTACATGCAATATACATTTATCAATGTTCATCCTGAACCTATAGCATGTAACATCAGTTAATAACAACAAAACAAAATGCCCTACGGGCTTATATCTTTCCAAGACATTGCTTGATTACAACAAAAGAGAGTCGTAAGCTTTGCACATATATAAAGCCCTTGGCTTGAATAAACATTTAACAAAAAATACAAAATAGAGCTTCCAGCTCCTAGGCCCTCACAAACTACGTCCTTGGAGGAAGCATGTCACCGGTACTTGAAAATGGTTTCCCGAGTAAGGTAAGCCAAAGCCCAATAGAAACAGTCTTTCACAATATATGAGATTTAACTAAGATATAAATGTCAGAGATATATTCAGTAGTTATGACAAAATGCTCATTCTTCTTATGACCACACGGTCCTGACATTCACATCTCAATCCAGTGCCATTTGTTCATTTCGAGTTAATTCATTTCATTTCAATTTCACAAGCCAAATCTACAATTTTCCAAATCACCCAATTGAGACTACAACTCAGTGGTTTTCAATCAACACAACTATCATATAAGCACTTTAATCTTGTCATTTTATGGAAATTTCATCCACAGGATTGGCACCCATGTATACATATAATTTTGGGACTTTCACCCTGGACACTCTGGCCAACTTAATTTCAACGGAGTCCATTCCCTATTTCCTCCCAAAACATGAAGTACATCCCCTTTCTTCTCCCAAAACATTATACATATACAATGTATTTAAAGGCACCGTCATATTCAATGACCATCAGTTATATGATTAGTTTCAATTCACCTAATCCTCATGCGATTTCTACAACAATCATAGTTATCCTCCACCGATAGCCCAATACAATTATTTCTAAACAGATATCAAATCTTTATAACTGATGGTTCATCAAATTTCCATAGATGAGTGATTTAACAAATCCAACTACACCATTCATTCATATATCCTCTCAATTTCACATTTCTTATACCAATTCTATTATTTATACAAAATAATTATTTAACACGTACTAGGGCAAATTTCCCCCTTTTCCAAATGTCGAACCAAAGGCTAAAATCCACGTCTCTAACCCAAGATAACCTCATATTCAAAACCCCATATCTATTTACAAAACACAACATAGAAATCCCTCTTTTCAATTTGAATCCAAACCCTAGGTTTTCTCCAAACCTCCCAAAACTCACCATTTATACATAACAACAAATAACTAGGTTAAAGATCATAACAAAGTGTAGAATATCCCTACCTCAAGGTGTGAAGACAAATCAAACAAGCGTGAAACACCAAGAACACCGAAACCCACTTCTATTCGGATCAAAATGAAAATCTTGAAGCGCTCTACCTTTTTCTCAAAAGCACTAGGGTGGAAATCCCAACGGATCTAAATGAAATCTTAGAGAAAATGTGAGTTATAGAGAAAGGAAGTGTAGATCTAGGTTTTTGGGGAGTTTTAGAGAGAGAGAGAGAGAGAGAAAAGTGATTCAAAATTACATTTTCACAGACTATTATACACACAGTCTGCTCGAGCATAGAAAACTATGCTCGAGCGTTAGATGCAAAGTTCTGCTTAAGCGTGAAAAGTGGCGCTCGAGCATAGGATATGCACTTTCAGAAGTTTTACAGACGAAGGATCTCACTCGAGCGTGAAACTGGACGCTCAATCGTCCAATACATTCTTCCAATATTTGCAGACCTGCAAAAATACTGAGAATTGACAAATCTCGCTCGAGCACAAGAATTACCGCTCAAGCGGAGGAGCAAAATTTGTGAAGCTCATTTGTGAAGCTCACTTGAGCGCAAGAATGCTCGCTCGAGCGGAAGAGCCAAAATATGGACATCACAGGTTTGGAAAAACACACATCCAACCTGTTCCTAACGCACAACTATAATCGGATAACCAAAATAAAGGAAAAGACAAGGGAGAAAAATATGAATGACCATTCAAAACCATACCAACCCAAGTCCGAAATACGACAAGTGGCGGGTCAAAATCAAAATCGCTATAGTTCTGTTAACGCTAATGAATGTACCACGTATGATTAAGCATGAACTCTGATTTCTGTATAAGATTATGAATCTGTTTCTGATATGAAATCTATTTTCCGTATCTGATATGAAACATCATTTAATTAAAACCCTTTACTCTGTTATTATTCACTGGGTTTCCGCTCACTCTATTACTTATGTATGTAAGTGATCAAGCACGTGGCCAGGCCCACTGATGATCGCCTGGTGCTCTGTTTTGTTGACCAACCCTTGTGCCTCCCGAGGAGGTTCCGAAAGTCGTGTGGTTATGTTTTGTGAACATATAAGACTTTGTTTTCTTTTTGGTTTAGAAACAAATTTTCTGTTTATCTGTATATTGGGCTAAGTTTCTTTTTGGTTATATCTGTAATGAATGTGACGTTGGACTACTGTAATTATGACGTTACGTGTTTGCATATAAAGTTTTGAAATTTCTGTCCTATGTATCTCTACACAAGTCAATAGATGTTGTATTTTGTATATTTACTTCATCAACTCCTTATGTTATAAGATATTCAGATCAAAGGTTTTTAGTAATTTCAAGACTACTAGCCAGTTACGACGTTAAACCTATAGAAATAGGTTTGGATCGTGACATGTAAGGCACCATTGATAGCAGATCGGAATCAATCGGGATGAAGATAAATACCCTGGATGCAGTGAAAGTTGGTAGAGTCTCTCTCTCTCTCTCTCTCTTTCTTCATTTCTTCAAACTTTCGGTACACTTTTTTTTTTTCTTTTTCATCTTTGCAAAATCAGGGTCTCTAATCCGTAGGCTTGTTCTGCGAGCCTTCATGTGGTTTTCTCTTACCTCATGATATTAGGGTTTTTTATTACCTCGAGCTATAGAATTTGTCGATCAGTCTCTGAAAACACACTGCCAAGGTTATTATGATGGGCCTTCCTTCGAACTACTTCATCTCCCGTACCACTATCCATTACTCTAGCATCGCTACCTTCACTCTCCGCTTTAAAGCCTCCGCCGAATCCCCCATTGTCGCCTTTATCGATCCCTCCTTTGGTATTACTCTCAATACCAAACCAATACACACACATACACACACACACACACACACTCTCTCTCTCTCTCTCTTTGTCTTTGTCTCTATCTCTGTCTCTTTGATTTTGTAATTTGGGGTTCAGATTAGGGTGTTGGTATTGTAGATACAGGTAATATGGGAGGCTGATACTGTGCTGCATTGGAGGGAAGGGGTTTTGCAAAAGCGTCCGGATCCTCTAGAGTAACTCTCTAGAGTGATCCTCTAGAGTGGATGATTAAGGAGCGACGCGTGTCCCATTAATAAAATTAATGGCTGAGATTGTTTTGGTGAGCCAAAACCAAAAAAAAAATTTAAGCTTTGGTAATCGCAGACGAAAGGAGAGAGCTGAGGAAGAAGAAATCTCTGCAAATCGAGAGGAGGAACGCAGGATCAACTTGGAATTAGAGTATCTCCATTGATGAACACAGGATCAAAGCTCCAAACCCACACCACACCCCCTAATTTCAAGTTGAAAAACTGAGATCTGGAAAGAATTCCTAGAGAGAAATTATATGAATCCGAGTGGCTCATCATCATCATCATGAGCAACAACACAACAATCGCTTGTCATCATCATCATCATCATGAGCAACAACACAACAGTCGCTTGGTGAGCCAAAACCAAAAAAAAAAAAATTTACAGCTTTGACCGCAGACGAAGGTGAGAGGAGGAAGAGAGAGCTGAGGAAGAAGAAATCTCTGCAAATTGAGAGGAGGATCCGCCCAACGCTGCCCCATCTCTCAAAATCTCTGCAAATCTTAAACCCATTTCCTATTCACCCATTTTCAAATCTATTCACCCATTCACCCATTTCCTCAAAACCATCTCTCAAAATTTCTGCAAATCTTAAACTCACTTTCTTCTTCATCTCTCAAATCTATTTTCTTCCTATTCCCATTTTCTTCCTAAACCCATTTTATTCTTCATCTCTCAAATCCATTTTCTTCATATTCTCTGTGTGGGTAGGGGGGGAATGGGGTTGATCCCAAGTTGGGTAAGAGAGAGTGACAGTTTTTGATAAAACAGAGGAAAGAAAGATAAGAGGGGGGAAATCTAACCACCACCACCGAAGATAAGAGGGGGGAAATCTAAGCCGGACTGCTGGTACAGTGAAAATTTTCTTCATAAAATTAATGGCTGAAATCTAAGCTTGAAGACCCCATCAATGGCTTCTTCCTCATCCTCTCTCGATCTGCAAATTCAGAATTTTTTTTTTTTGGGTTCCAAAACGACGTCGTTTTGTATAGGCATCATCTCAGCCGTCCGATCATCCACTCTAGAGGATCACTCTAGAGAGTTACTCTAGAGATCCGGACGCTTTGCAAAAGGAGAGTCCTAATTAGACTTCTTCGCTATTGTCGAAGCTAGTGAGAGGTGATGTGCTTCTTGACTCATGTGGCTCTTGAGATTATATTCTCTCTCTGGCGGCTCCAATGGCCATCACCACTGTCATCCCTTTCAACAAATCATAAGCTAAGTTCGGAGAGGGAGAAAGAGAACAGTTTACACAACAAGGACACTAGCTATCAATTTGCAGAATAACAGTGTATTGTCATTTCCAATATGTGATAGAGACATAGAGACAACGTCATTATCCATAGGAAAGTGCTATAGATCTCAAATAATCTACTAAATTTTTTATTAAATTTCTCACATGAGTGTGAGATCCACACTTGTGAGAGATTTAATAAAAAATTTGATAGATTATTTGAGATCCCTAACATTACTCTTATCCATAAGCCAAGTAGAAAAATTATTAAATTCAAATTACTAGTTCAGATTAGGCCCACAAATGTGAGCATAAAGTAATTTTGGGCTCTGTTTGGTTTTGGAAATTTATTTCAATATCAGATGCAGACTTGTTGTTTCAACGGATAAAAAAAAAATAAAGATTGTGATTGCTTGTTGAATAGGGCTGAGTAAGGAATCTGCGAAATTCGTAATCTGATCTAATTTGGTAGGTTTGGATTGATTTTTTGAATCCGTAATTCGGTTCTAGATTGAAAAATTAAAAATCCGTAGTCTACGGATTAGTTTCGGATTGAATCTCACTATTCTGGATTAGAATTGATCCACACCGTATACAAATAGTCTATATTTTTATTATACACATTTTCGCATAGTATCTTTTTTTATTCCATATAAAACCTAAACTCGCATAATATCTTATTTTATTATTTTTGTTTGTTAATTTTTAGTTTTAATTTGTAATGGTCTAAATACTTTGGTGAAATTAATTTTTTTATGATTGTTTAAAGGGGGATTTGGTCATAGCCCCCTCACTATCTAATTTGTCTTTCAAAAGGACAAGAATTATATAAGTACTTTCAAAACCCCCTGATATTTTAAAACTTGTTTCTTTTACCATATTACCCTCATACAATTTTACTCTGTATGAAAGTAAAATTTTACTTTGTATGAAAGTAAAATTTTACTCCGTATGAAAATAAAATTTTACTCTGTATGAAAGTAAAATTTTACTCTGTATAAAAGTAAAATTTTACACTCTGAAACTAAAAGTAAAATTTTACTCTGTATGAAAGTAAAATTTTACTCTGAATAAGAGTAAAATGTTACACTCTGAAACTAAAGTAAAATTTTACTCTGTATAAAAGTAAAATTTTACTCTGAATAAGAGTAAAATTTTGCACTCTGAAACTAAAGTAAAATTTTACTCTGTATGAAAGTAAAATTTTACTCTGTATGAAAGTAAAATTTTACTCTGAATAAGAGTAAAATTTTGCACTCTGAAACTAAAAGTAAAATTTTACTCTGTATGAAAGTAAAATTTTACTCTGGTTTTGTCAAATAAAAAAAACAGAGCAATGGTTCTATCAAATGAAATTTTATGTTATTTTACTCTGGTTCCATCACATTAGCCGATTTCATAAATCCATTAGGTTATGTTTGATCTAACAGGTCTCTCTTCTACTAAAAAATCATTCAAATCTTCGATCTTAAAGACTCAAAACACACATATATATAGATATACATATATATATATATATATATTGATTAGAGATCGAAATATGTAGATATGTATATATATATTTATTTGAATTCAAATCTCAAAACATATATATATTCGAATTCAAATCTCAAAACACACAAACACACACATATATATAGATATATATATATATATATATATGTATCAGCGCAGATAGAACATGTCAGGCGAGGATCTTTGATCAAATAGCAACAGCGGTGATCGAACAGTGAAGAAATCAACCGAAGAAGGAGATCGAACTCGATGTCGAGGCGACTCATCTTGGTGCTACCACTGCCATTGGAAGACCTAATCAGTTTTGGAGGATTTGGATTTTTCAGATTATGATTGTGCTAGGTTTTTGTTTGTTTGTTTGTTCAGGATGAAATTCATTAGTTTTCGTTGATCAATGTGATGAGAATTTGGTGATTGTCGGTGTTTGGGAATGAATCGGCGATGAGGTGTGAAGGAGAGAGATGGAGTCCTTGCCATTTCTCTGGTTTTAGAGAGAGAAAATGGAAATTGCAATGGAATGGTAGAGAGTGGGGAAGAGAGTGGGTATAATAGTCATATAAAATATTAAATAATAAATTTTGTCCTTTATGCAAGACTTTATAATTATGAGGGGGTTTAGAAAGTATAATTTTTTTCTTAGTCCTTTTAACAATGAAAGGAAGATAAAGGGGGTTTATAGCCAAATTTTCCTTGTTTAAATTCTAGAACTGTATGTCGTTATTATGGAAAGACGTGTTGCTATTGTGATACTAGTATAGTGCTATGTTTATGTTTTTATGAAATTAAAGTGTTATATATTTTTTTGTTATTTAATTATGTGAGTTCGTGGTTCTAAACCAATCCAGTCCGTGTTAAATAGATTGGTTCAGATTGGTTCCATGATTTAAATGGATTGGATTGGTTTCAATTTTTCAAGAACCGTATATAATGAATTGATCCTGATTTTATCCCAATATGATCCAATCTAGACTATGCTCACCCCCGTTGTTGAATTGTTACATAAAAAATCATTTTCAATAGATTAAAAAAATGAACAGATAAAGCTAAAAGAATTTAAACTGATACCCCTATCTCTTGATTAAATTAAAAAAAAAAAACTAAATTGAACCGATAGGAAAAATAAGCTTTCTAAATTTTAGTAGATATATACAAATTTAGTGAATTTCAATAGGTAGGAAAAAAATAATTTTGACAGATAAAAAACATTTGAATAGATAGGTTTTAAAATTTGAACAGATAAAAAATATTTGAACAGATAGGTTAAATGGTAAAATCGAAAATAAAATATTTTTTTAAATAATTAAAATATATTTTTCACTAAAATATTTTACAAAGAGTGTACTTCTTACCTAAAAAAATACTCATATTACATCCTCTTTAGATTAAAATTTTCAATAATTTCTCTAAATTATTTTGTTGTAGATGAGAATAATTATTGCTTAAAATTTTTAATTTTATCCTACTTTTATCTTTATTTTGTTTGAAAATAGCATGTCATGCCCTTATACAAGATGACATACCTTTTCGATGCATGAGGCGGGCATTGACATGTCTCCTCATTGTACTCATACCTCAATTACTCTTTCCAAGATGACCTTTATTTTATTTTATTTTGTTACAGAAAAATCTTTCTTCTCTCCTGCAGGTCTAAGGTAGCACCCCTTGCAGAGATCACCAAGGCGTTCTATTGTTTGTTATGAGTCAGAGACTATACCTTGAGAATTTGTCCCGACCTCTTAAGACAAGTTAAGTGTCCTGTTGTTTGTTCTGAGTCCGAGACTATACCAATCGTCGAGTACTATATGTTTGCAAAAAATCACATTGATCGGATATCGATAACTATATGATCAAATCAGTTATGTACAACAAATGGATGGTGCTATAATTAATGATTGAAAAATAAATAAATCTGATCAGATAGCTATTGATATCCGATTAACGTGATTTTTTATAGGTATATAGTGTTTGACGAGTTACACACATTGAACGGTTCAGATTATTAAAATGGGACCCGTGATGACCCCCACGGGTCAAACAAAACCGTCCTATGCTTTGTACAAAAATTAGCCAATAATTTTCAACTCAAATTCACTCGGTAGGTTGTACTGACCGGTTATGCAGGGCCCTCCTCTAATCATCTCTTACACACTTTTTTTATACAATTTTTTAATACACATTTTTCCATAAAAAGTCAAAAAGTTAACCCAAACCTCCATTTTTTTTTTGTCTTTTTAGTCCAAAAAGACAAAAAGTGCACTTTTTTAGGACACCCCAAACCAGCCCTAACTACGTTATACTAAGAAGATTGACCTAAAAAATTTCGAATTTAAAATCTAAGTCTTAACCCCTAGACCTTTACCAAATGCGGTACATGCCTTGGTTCCTAGATGACCTGTAGTCTAATCTTTCCTTAAAAATCCATTGAAAAGGTTCCTCAATGACGAAGTCATGTGGACAATGAGATATAGAGTGTATGATAGGGTTCAAGAAAGGAGTTAGAAAATTCGAAGATCCTTGAAGAACAACTTCGAATTCTCTAGAAGATGGTGAGATGCTTAGATTCTTCAATAATCTCAACTTAGGAACACAAAAACAAAGGAGATGATGGAGATAAGAGATTGGGTGAAGAAGAAGGCAAAATGGCTAGAGAGAGAATAATGGCAAGGCTCTCCCATAGATCTCCCACTTTCACTCTCAAGATTGATAATGGAGATGGAAAATTAGTTCTTTCCCAAGAGTCATCTCTCCAAAATCCATCATTTGTAAAGCTATGGGTGGGTGCTATTTATAGGCACCTCATGATGTAGGATGGAGCCCATGTGCAAGGCACATGGGGGATATTCTCTCTAACCACCTTGTCCGAGGAGGTGACCTCTCCGAGGATGAGATTTCTCCGAGGAGGTGACTTCTCCGAGGATGAGAAAAAACCCCGAAAAGGAGATCAACCCCTCGGCGAACCTTTCTTCTTAGCCACACCTAACCAATGATCCCTAATCATCCCAAAGGGTCAGGGGTAGTCCCAGAGGACGTCCTGCCGCGAAATATTGCCGAGTCTCAGGGACTCCCCGGGGTCGTGCCACCTCGACCCGGGTATAGGCTAGTTTAACTGAAGAGTGAATTTATCTCCACTCACCGTCCTCGGGATCGGATCCTTTGTTCGAACTCCATTACGTCCATGGTTCTGGTACGTAGATCCCGGAAAGCTCCGAGCCCGCAAGTGTTCTGGAACTCATTAACGGAGCGACTTCTAGATTGCATTTGAATCCGTTCGAAGCCAAGTGCTTCGGACCTCTAGGTTTGTGAATCCGAACCCTTTCGAGTCCGAGTGCCTCAGATCTCGTTGCTCAATACCTTTTCGAGTCCGAAACCGAGTAAGTGTCTAAGTTCGTGGATCCGAACCCTTTCGATCCCGGGCTCGAGTAAGTCTCTAAGTTCGTGGATCCGAACCCTTTAGAGGCTTAAAACGATTCGGCCCGTTTGATGGCGATAAATCCGGGCCCACCAATCTTGGGCTTGCGATAAATTCAGGCCCGCTAATCTTGGGCTATTGGGCCCAGATAATTTAGTGGGCTCAAATTAGTCCCTCTTACATAGAGCAATACAAAATTTTATTTATTTATTTTTTTCATCTGTTGTAAAAATAGGAAAGTTGATGGTGGTGCGAAGAAAAAAACGTCAATGAGGGTCCTAACTGTTATTCTAATTTTCTTGATTTCATAAAAGATAAATGATTATGGAAAATGCATCAGACCCGCACTGGGAGTGACCCCCATTGGGGTCTGATTGGTCAAAATATCTATATATATGTATATATATTTTTTTATTCACTTGTTGCCCCTTACGTGGAGGTGGTGGGTGCTGGGGGTTACCCCCACTGGGGGTCCCCAGGACTGAATGATTATATCATTATTCAAATTGCTCCTTTTTAAAAAAAAAATGTGATTATAGTATTTCACAATGAAGGGAGGGTGAAAATCTATTGTGTTTTAAATTTATAATTGGGTAAAATCTATTTTACCTTTTTGTGTATGACTTAATAGCATTTTAATCCTCTTTCATTTTAAAAATAATCATTTTCTCCCATGTAATTTTGAACTAAAATGTAACCGTTAACTATTGATATGAAATGACTATAATATTTTCAAATCTTATTTTTTGTTATTTTATTTCTCTCTTCTCTCAAACATATAATTTATAATGTCTACTATTAATTTAATTAAATCACAATTAATTATAAATTCTTAATTATTTATTGCAATTCTTAAATTTTAATTTAATTATATTTTAGATCACAATTAATCCTAAGTATTTAACTATTTATTGTAATTACTAATTTTTAATCTAATTTTAATTTAATTATATTTTAGATCACAATTAATCCTAGATTCTTAATTATAATTTCTAACATGTTAATTAAATTACATTTTAGATCAATTCTTAATTACTTTTTATTTTATTTTATATTTTATTTAATTATAATTTATATTTTAATTAATTCTTAATTATAATTTAATTAACATATTAATCTAATTTTAGGTTTGGAGAAAATTGGGGTAAAATTGTCATTTTATTGTATTAATTTCATTCTAATTTTTCAAAAAACAAAACCCACTCTAAAAAATAGTGTGTGTAATGTACATTCCGTTAGTTTGGATAGAAAAACTAACAGTAATACTTTAGTTTAAAATCACATGGGGACTTTCTGACTATATTTGAACGATAGTAAGTAAAGTGCTCCATCCCCAAATCACAAAAGGGTAAAATGAATTTAACCCTTTATAATTTAAAAAAAACATGATATATTTTTCACTCAAAAAAAAAAAAAAGGAAAAATAATGATGATACCCTTTTAAAAAATTTAAAAACATATATATTGGCAAAAGTTTTTAGATTTAAAATAAAAAGAAAAAATTGGTTTAACTTTCCTTTCCAACTTTTAGTAATGGGACACCCTCTAGAAACCTAAAACAAAAAAAAAAAAAACAAAAACTTTTAGTAACGGGAGAGGTGCACAATGTTTTTTTTTTTTTGTAACCTCAAGTCCCTCCACACTTATATCACACACTCTCTCTCCCCCTCTCTCTCTATATATTTATACATATACTAAATCTCTATTTCTCTCTCTCTCTCTATATATACATATACCAATTTTCCGTCTCTATATTTTCTATTTGAAATTTCAATAAAGAAAGGCCACCAATTACTACAATTATTAGGAATCATGTGATTTTAATTGATGCAATGTGCCTTTGGTTCATGGGTGACACATAAATTTTAAAAAGTGGTTGGGTTTGGGTTTGGGTTTGGGTTTGGGTAGAGGAAGGAGTTGCAGTAGGGATTTTGTTGTGGAAATATGTAAAATTGTTTTAGATCTTAAGCCCAAACCATCATAAGAAGGGTTCGCTTTGCTTCCCTCAAAATGTTATGTTTACTTGTATCAAAATTATATGACATTAGAAGAAAATAGGAAAACAGATTGTCGTTTCTTTTTGTCAATTTCCTCAATTAATCTTTGTCTGCATTTCCTGGTTCTGATAAAAATATTTTTTTTCTTCTAAGTTTTAAAAAAGAAAAACTTTGTAACAAAAGAATTGTGAGTCAACTTGAAAGACGTTAAAAATGAGACATAATTTTGGAAAATAGTCAAACAATGAATTTTTTTCTGATGATGTTAGATTATGTCTATAATTTTCTCCTGCATCTGAATTTTCTTTGAGGACATTAGGTTTTGTTATGTGATTCTATTTATAATTTTCTCTTGCATCTGAATTTTCTCTGATGACATTAGATTCACTTTACTTTATGTGTTTGCTTCATCTTGTCGAAGCTAATAGTTTGGTTGAGATGAATTTCTCTGTAATTTCTTTGCCATTAGTTTAGTTGAGATGAATTTTCTTTGACATTTCAATTTATATTGCTTGTTTGATTTTCACTAGTTAGTTTACTCCATGTAATGAATTTTCTCTAGGATCCAAATTTTCTCTGACCACAATTATAATCACGTTAACTTATGTGCTTTGATTGATTTTCTCTAACATTTGAATTTTCCCTAACCCATCAAATTATGTTATTTGTTTAATTTTTACTGGTTAATTGTCTCATTGTGTGTAATTTCTCCCTTGAGATGAATTTTCTCTAGCATCAAAAGTTTCTCTCAACACATTGGATTTACTTTATTCTCTATTTGCCTTGCTTGATTTTCTATGGCTAGTTGTCTCTTTGATTTTCTCTAGCATTTAAATTTTTCCTGACTATATTAAACTCTCACTAATTTGTGTTGTTTGTTTTATTTTCACTGGTTGTTCCTTGAGTTGAATTTTCTCTGACATTTGAATTTTTCCTGAAAACATTAAACTCTTACTAATTTAGATTACTTGTTTGATTTTCACTAATTAGCTGTCTCCTTGTGTGTAATTTTCTTTTTGAGATGAATTTTCTCTAGCACTAAGATATATTCTTTAGATTAATTTTTTCTGAACACATTAGACTATTTTTCTCTCTATGCCTTGATTTTCTCTAGTTAGTTGTCTCTTTGATTTTCTTTAACATTTGAATTTTCCCTACCTACATTAAACTCCTCCTAATTTATGTTGCTTATTTGATTTTCACTAGTTTTCTAACTTTGAATTTTATTTTTGATCTTTTGGGATGTGTACTATTTGCTATTTTTTAAACTGTAATTAGATTTTGTATTATAAGTTCTTTGATGAACTTAGCATGATGTTTTCTTGTAAAAATTATAGAAAAATAGGTTTGTGAGTAGCTCAATTTTCTCTATAATTTTTTCTGGTTGGTTCAAAACATAGAGAAAATTATGAGCAAATCAAACAAAATTGGTCAAAACACAGAGAAATTTGTGAGCAAATCAGATAAATTTAAATTTCAAACGAATTTCAAACCACTCTGTGTTTCAAAATTTATCTGGATCGAAATTTCTTTGCTTTCGAAACTTCTCTGTAAAAATTTGAGGGACCCCAACTACTATAAAAATATTTCATGTCTTTTATGCTATAAAATCTTAATATGAAGGATCTTAAAAAAATTCCCCAAATAAAAATAGCTTGGCTAATTACAAAATTACTGCTAGTAATTTGTCTTTGGTGGGTGAGAGATAATTAACATATTAGCAATACTATAAATCCATAATTATTTACTAAGAATTTACTTAGAAAAAACAATCAATGGTTCAAATTCATTTCATTCGTAGACCACACACTTCATCAATTTAATCTCTACTACACATATCCATTCTGGATAAATTCTAAAACTCTAATTCTGACATGCCAGACTTTTCCTTGACTTATTTGATGGGTTTTATAAATTCAGAAAATTATGTAGCATCAAACTCATTTTTTCCCCATAACTTTATGCAACTCTTAGACTTAAATATTTTTATTTATGAGAAGTAATATGGTGGGGGTAAAAAGTGTGAATCTTGTATTTTATTTATTTATTTATAGACAATGTATCATTTTATTTGCTGCACTGCTATGGTGTATTTGAAGGCAAATGCTTAACATCAGATTGGGGTAAACAATATTAATGAAAACTGCTTTGGAGTAGATAAAATTATGGTAAACACCCCCCCTGGTGAAAAAAGGGAATCTGAGAGGTTTGAGAAATTACATCCTTTGAGGTACATTTTTTTTTTCATAAATTGCCCCTAGGGTTTTATTTTTTATTGATTCCCCATTTTTTTTAATTTTATAATTTGAAATATGAATTTAATTAATTTTGTAATTTTCTCAACTCTCGAGGAATATTTTTTTTACTAAACCTCGAGGGGGTGTTTGTAATTTATCCTAAAATTATTAAAATTTGATCTAAAATTTATGAAAAGTATTTTAAATTTTGTGAAAAATGTTTCTTGTTTTTTATTTTTTTGATTCGTTTTGGTGATTTGAACACTTGTTAGCTACACCTTATTAAAAAATAAAAAAATAAATTTTTTTCAAATCATGGAAAAACTTATCATATATTTTGGTTGTGTTTGGCAAATTAAGGAAAAAACTATCAAAGAGTATTTTTCATATAGGATTAATTGGTGAAAAGTCTATTTCTATAGGGTCATATGTTATTTAATCCAAGATTTAATATTTTTGGTGATAAAGGCATGTATAGAAAAGTCGCCAGTCTATTCCTATAGGGTTATATGTTATTGAATCAAAGATTTAATATTTTTGGTGATAAAAGAATGTATTGAAAAGTTGTCGAAAAATGACAGTTGTGGCCACTTCAGGTTGATGGTGGTAATGTGGACAGATAGATGAATAAATACACATGTATAAGTATAAATAGGTAAGATTTAAACAAATAATTGGATAAATGGCTGACACGTATACATATATATCACATTTGAATAGATATGTAAACTTTGAACATAGGTATCTTTTTAGATAGATAATGTCATTTTGGCTAAAAAAAAAAGATTTAAACTTCAACCTATTAGTGTAACAATTTCTAGACCTGTGGTCTAAGTGCCCTTTTGTATAATGTTATACGTGAGGTGTATATTGACAAAGGGTTTTTTGTTTTCTATTTTTCTTCTAGATCTTTAATAATTATTTTTTAGAAGAATAAGAAGAACAAACTCTTCAATTCTAGAACACAATGAAATTGTACTGTGTTGCGCAACAAACACAATGAACATATTAATTATAACTTTAAACACGTTCATCTATTCTGTTATATGCTTCTGCTATATATAGTTTAAGACTCAGGAACAGGGCATCATCATCTCACAAAACAACTATTGTAGTCTAATATAGCCAATCAAAGGGGATACAAGTTCATCACATCATTGGCTTTCTATGGTCACACGGTCAAATAATTAATTTAGAGAGGAACTAAATGAACGATAAAAGGCTACAAAAAAAAAAGAAAAAAAAGCACAGTTCTGTTACTTCTGATTAAAAACTGAAAGAAAGTTTGAAATCTACCAATGGGCACTAGTATAAACAAACCAAATATGCAATAACAAAGATTAAATACCTAGATAATGTAATTACTTTGAGAGTCGTCACGGGCCTCTTCTGCCATGTCCATCATTGGCCTTGCCCCATGTATCAGCTGGTGCTCCATCTTTAGCAGAGTCAGTAGTTCCTTGGTTCCACCCACCAGCTTGGCCATTAGCAGCTCCACTTCCCAGAGTTCCTTTTGATGGATTCCAACCAGAATTCCAAATTTGGCCCTTGTTACCGTTGTCTTGGTTCAATCTGCCTCCACTATCATTACTCTTCCATCTCTCAACAAAATCATTTTTGCTGCGCCAGTCATTGTTTTGATCCTTCCTCCCACAGCCTCGGCCTCCAAAACCTCCCCTTTCTGACCTTCCTCTACCTTGAAAGCCTCCCCTATCAGATCTGCCTCTCATTCCATAGCCTCCACGGTCTGATCGACCTCTACCTCGAAAACCTCCTCTCTCTGACCCACCTCTACCTCCATACCCTCCACTGTTTGATTGACCTCTGCCTCGAAAACCTCCTTTCTCTGATCCACCTCTACCTCTATATCCTCCTCGATCAAATGATCCGCCTCTGACAAATTGATCTCTACCTCCTTGCCTGCCTCCTCTTCCCCTTCTCCCACCTACACCATGCCCTCCATCAAATGTTTTTGTCCTATCCCAGCTCTCTTGTTGGCCTGTGTCCTCTATTTTTTCCATCCCATTTTTGTTCCAACCAGAAAATCCTTGGTCCCCAACAGATGGCTTAACCCAATTGTATTTTTGATCCGTCCTTTCATTGAACTCATCTCCTGTGTTCACATAAGTTTGCTTAGTCCAAGAAGATCCACCGCTTTGTTTATTCCATGAAGATCCTCCAACACCACCCCAAGAACCATTTTTACGGCCTTGGTTCCAGATTGCCTTTGTTCCGCTAGCCCCATCTTTACTGCTCCACTTCTCCGCAGCTTTGCCCCTAGAATCTTCCGGAACTCCCACCTGGCATCGAGCAAATGATCTTCCTCTGCCAAATTGATCTCTACCTCCCCGACTGCCTCCTCTTCCCCTTCTCCCACCTGAACCACGCCCTCTATCAAATGTTTCTGTCCTAACCCATCTTTCTCGTTGATCTGTGCCACCTTCCTTTCCCATTCCACTTTTGTTCCAACCACCAAATCCTTGGTTCCCACCCAATGGCTTACACCAACTGTCATTTTGAACTGTCATTTTTTTGGACTCATCTCCTATATTCCCACCTGCATTACCCCATCCCACAATTTGATTCCTGGGTTCAGCAAGAGAACCATTCCAAGCTGCCTTGCTTCCACTAAAACCCTCTATATCGCTCCACTTTTCTGCAGCTTTGCCCCATGAACCTTCTGGAATTTTCTCACCAGTGCCTTCATCAACTGAATCAACTGCTTTTCTCCAAATAGATAAATCATTTCCACCACATTTTCCTTTGCCCCGAGAACTCAGTGGGTTTTTACCAGCAGTTGCATTACTCCAGCTGCTTGTCAGGTTTTTAGTAGCATTCCTTCCTTTATCAACAGAATTAAGAGGATTTGCAAAGCTGGATTCTGGCAGAAGCTGGGAATAAATAATCATCATCAGAGAAAAAAAAAAAACAAAACAAAACAAAACAAAAAAAAAACAAAAGTGGTGGACAGAGAGAGAGAGGGAGGGGGGATGAAAAGAGAAGAGAGATTTTGTTAGAGGGGGAAAGCAAGACAAGAGCTCGTGCATAATAAATTTAGACCAAGTTAGAAAACTAACCGAGAAGCTTGAAGATGGGAAAGCAGGACAAGAGCTCCTGCATAATAGTGCCACCAGAATAGCTCAATTTTCAAAGTAGGTGAAATTAAATCAGAGCACAACAACACATGCATTGTTAAACAGAAAAAGAAAAACACAAAAGGTTGAATGTCAAACTGCCATCAATAATGCAATAAATGCACTAAGAAATCTAATGTTACTATCAACTCAAGAATGGCATACTAGCAATCTACAATTTGTGAAATACATTATGCTCCAAAGTTAAAAACAATATAATCAAATAACTTAAGTTACATAACTTTAGTTCCGAATTATATATAGAATGTGTTCCACCACAGGTCAACTGTAACATCAAACAAAGATACACTTACACATGACCCTCCCCAACGAAAGAGCAATATTATGGTCTCCTCTAAATTGGTATCTTCGCAAATAGATAATTTGTTTCCACTCCATCAAGAATCAAGGTTGTCACTTCTCTTATCATAATGATTATCACATCTACGTCACTTTGCTAGGGCAGTCAAACTATATAACTCACAAATTAAAAATTGGAAGAAAGAGAACATCCTATTTGTTCAAACCATCAATGAAATCTATTCTACTCCTTATGCCGTGTTTGGTTGGAAGATTTGGGAAGGTATTTGGAAGGGAAACGGAAAAGATAAGTGAAATATGAATAAAATATACTTACATTTCGCCTAGTTTCACACACCTTTTCCATTTCCATTTCATAAATCCCCCAACCAAGCACAGCGTTAGAATTTACAAAATGATGCACACAATTAAAAAGCATTTTGGAATAATAAGTTCCAAATGTATTTTTGTTAGTTTAATATAAGTATGTGTGCACCCAACAAAATGCTCCCCCCCCCCCCCAGCCCTTTCTCTTTGAAACAGCACTCGCACACAAAAGAAGAGATAGAAAAGCAATAATCTCTGTGTTAGAGGTGTGTTTCTAATTACCAGTTTCCTAATAATATGATCTTACTTACAAAAAGAAATAAATACAGCCCACAGTTTCCGTTGTACAAGGCCATAACAGGTTTCTTTCATAATTCTTTTTTGGTTATCTATAAATTCAATTATTTTGTACAATAATAGTACAGGAATGGCAACAGCAGAGAACAGAATGCATGAGCAATTTATTACCTGTTATTTAGAAAATTACGGATGATAATATTTTCAAGAAAATATCGAGCTTAAGATATGCTCAATAATGACTACAATGACAATTATTAACAAAATAAAGTGCTCTATATGTGTTGATAAGGAGAAATCTTTCTTCTTTTACAGTTCTTTTAGGTTATTTTGTAACTTCAATTATTTTGTACAATAATATTAGAACTACAGATAGCAAGTTCACATTCAGAAACTAATATGATCTTCCATCAAAGCAAAGGCATTTTTCATATAGATGCAAACAAAAATAGCCAATATCTTTGAAAAGTTAAGCATGATCATCAAATCAAAATACTCAAATTGAATGGTGAAGAACCATTGAAACTAAACTCTAAAATTCGAAGAGTTTTCACTGACATATAAACCTTTAAATGATAACACAAGATGAGGAGGTGCACGAGTAAATTAATAATGGACATGCACAATTATTTCAAAGAGTTTTCACTGACATATAACCTGTAAATGAGAACACAAGACGAGGAGGTGCACTGATAAATTAATAACGGACACGCAGAATTATCCAACCTTTCTGTAGACAGTCCTCCTGCAACCCACCTTTTGACCTTCACTAATGTTCCAGCTCCCGCCATCCGATCTTCAAAATATACGACCATATATTACCACCAAATAAGATAAAACATCGCTCAATTTAAAAAAATACATATGCAGAGCATACAAATCACACTCCACTATGACTATATTGATTGACACAGTGTAACTGTAACTTTCAAGTTAGAAAAAAAGGTTCCAGTTGAGTCTTATAGAGATTTACTAGACAAAGGAAAATTAAATGGGAAACTATGCTGATAAAACTGAAAACAATATTCAGCGAAGTACCACAGATTCCTACCTCCGGAGCAGTCTTTTTCATGCGGATCAAATGGTTTTGTAGATTCTGCATCAACACTTTGAAAGAACCAGCAACACATCAAAATGGTATCAAGAAACTGTCACAAACATTGAACTTAAAAACATGCTGATCAAAAGAGTTCAGAGTTATATGAAATGATACCCCAAGCAAATGGCAGAATGCTTTCCATGAACCTTGGAAAGATGCTCGCATTTAACTGCAAAATTAACATATACCATAAATTACAACAAAGATTTACTCTACCACCAAAGGGTTGTGTTACAGTGCACACCGCATTTTGAGTGTATACCATATGCACATACCACTGTGGGGCATAACCAACATCACTTTCAGTCATAACCCCCCTTTGGGTCCCAAAACCACCACTTTGGGTCATAACCAAACACCACTTTGAGTTCCAACCAAACATCACTTTGGGTCATAACAAAAGTTGGCCCACTTTGGCCCACTTTGATTTGACATAGGAGGATTCCACCACCACTTACAAATCATAAGCAACACCAGTTTGAGTCATAAAACCCTTACTTAGGGGCATAACCAAAACCACCACTTTGGGACATAACCAATACCACTTTCAGTCGTAACCAAACACCACTTTTTGGTTGTAACCACAGCTGGCCCACTTTGATTTGACATAGGTGGATCCGACCACCACGTCAAATCATAATCAACACCACTTTGTGGCAAAACCAACATCACTTTAGGATTTGATTCCATATAATACACACCCTTGTAAGGAATGTGTACAATAGATTTGGCCACCACCAAAACAGAACCTGACACAAGCAGCCATCGCCAAACCTGTAAGAAGTTTCTGCTGAGAATCAAGCTTTACTGTGGCATCAGAACCACGTACAGCCAACACATGGCACAGGTATCCCTTCAGAGGACCCACTCTAATTCTCAATGATTGACCAATAGAGAAAATTCCGTCTTTATCTTCTCGGTTGACTGCATTCATAACAATAGTCCCATAGGGAGAAAGGATGTCATTATCTTATATTGTCAGTTTGTATATAAAAGCATTAAAGACTTCTAAACATACAGTTGCTGTTATTTTCCCTCATTTTCTGAGGCTTTTTAGGTGACAGAGGGGATTTAGGACATGCCAAGAAATTGTCCATGGCTGGAGGCCCTGATTTACCACCCTGATTAAAAAACAGAACAATACATTAGAAAGAAGAGAGGGGGGGGGGAACCTAGTACACTTGAGTAATAAGACGTACAACCTTTCCATTACGTGCATCATCAGAAAGTATAATTTTCTCACAAATCTGAGATTTACAGCAGATATAGCCACTGTTTTCCTGTTTATTTTCATCATATAAGAACATTGTTCCTCTATAAATTTTCTTAACAATCCCTTGCAGACCCTGAAATGCATGACAAAGTGGAGTTGTAAGAAAATCATTAACAGTATATGACATTAACAGAGATAGGTCAAACTCCTAATCTAAAACTAGCTTCAAACCTGTAATGGACCTTCCAAAACCTTGACAGTATCGTTAATCGATATTGTTTTCATGCGATGATCTAGTGCAATGAATTTCTTGTCAAAGGACCCATTCTTCAACTGTTTCAGTTCAACAGTCACCACCTCTGGTCCTTCTGGACCCTCTTTTAAAATCTGGAACACATCAAAATGTGTAAGAGGCCAGAAAAAGAGAGAGATGAAGCACGCAAATTAATTTATATACCTTGAAGTTATCATCATTCTCTGTGCCTACAATAACCCCAAAACCCTTCGGACTGAAATGGAAAAAATAAGATAAAATTAAACAATAACTGAGCAAAGAACATAAATATACCCAGTTGGGATAAGATCTCTGACTCAAAAAGTGCAGGTCATGGACTTACTTGAAAAACACAAGATCGTGCACTTCAAAACTACTTGCCATGCTAGAGCTTGTCGAACCCTTGACTTTCCCACCACATTTGTCAGTCTTTATAATGCATTTTTCCTTTTGTTCACCATAAAGCTGGGTAAGCCACTCTTCACAATCAGATTCTTCTTTCTTAGAAGTTTCAAACTTCAAGAGCTCATCATCTGAAGGCATTACACCCCAGAAGGTTAATGAATCAATTGATACTTTTTTGTATAAATAACCATCTTTGAGCATTAGCCCATTAAGAACCTCAAAAGTTTGGCCAGTATGACGATCACGTCTATGTTGTATGAATGGCCGGAACTCCCTACACCAATGTCATGTAAACAAATGTTACACTCACTGTGACATTCCAAACTGACCAAAATAAATAAATAAATGTGAGTATGCATATTACTCAAGTTCAGTAGGGCTGATTAATCTCGGTGGTGGAACAGCAATCTTCTTGGAAGCAATTCCTCCACCCTGTACACATGTATGGAAAAAAAATCTCACATATCTGATGAAATATACAGATTTTAGACTATATCACGCAACTGACAATAAAAGGAACATAACGGGTTTTTGGTACAATCTTTTTGAAAATTAGTAAGAAAAAAATGAGGCGGCCTCTTCACTGTTCTCAAGACTTTTCAGAAAATTGAGCTGAAAAAGAATAGATCTTTGCAATATCTGTATCTGTTTTCTGTGTCATCCAGTCGAACACACAAAAACAACCAAAAACACAATGCTTTCAAAATTTGAAAATTTTGTGCAACTCACTGTCTGATTTTCAGTATCATCATGATCCACTCAAAAAAATATTTGGACAAAAATAGTCAAAGAAGAATCACAGCGAAGTTTCACCAAATGGGCATCCAGAAGAATAGCTACAGTTTCTACTTCTACTTCTACACTATTGTTGGTAAAAAAAAAAAAAATTCTTAAAAAAGGAAAAACAATTACTCTGTAAGGTAATTCCTGCAATATGCTAAAGTAAAAGAATATATATATATTATATTGAAAACAAAAGAAATCCCATCTGAGATAAGAGAAACTCATTACAAGATTTTCAGCCATTGCATGCATATCAATTCTGGGGATCAGCTTCACTGTAGCTTTTTTCCGTGCATCATTCACAGCTATAACCTACAGAAACATGATTGCAAGAGATAATAGAATATCAAAAACCTGCTAGAATAGCAGTAATTCAATCAAAGAATATAGCCAGAGAAGAGATAAACATGAAAACCAGCTTGTAAATAGCTTTGTCCAACAGACAACCATAATACCTGTGCGAGGTCCCCCTTGTATTTCCCATTCTTTACTCGGACACAGGTGCCCACTGAAATTTCATTGTATTTTCTTCGGACACAGAACGAACGAGAAACTTCATTCTTTGCGACAGGTACTAGTTGGCTTGAATATATAGTACAAATCCCTTTGCATGCCTACATTTAATAATAAAATGTTTCCATACTAGTTTACCTACAACGACATTGCCAATAGGACTATAGGAGCAAATATACCGGTGATGCAACAAAAACTTTCATTTTTCCAATAACCAGTACTCAAAAGTCAAGGAAGAAGAAGAATACCTCATTAATATCAAATTGCCTTTCAGCTTCAATATAAATAAAACCCCTCACATGCTCAAGCGTAAATGCAGAAATTATTTGCAGCTCAGTTCCAAGAGCGTGCTTGTCCACATACTTCTGCATTAAACAGAAAACAGAAAGCCTCTCACGCCCAACCTACATGGAAGAAGTTTCTCAGGAAGACACAAAGAAAGACTGAAAGGTAAGTGCAGAGAGGCAGTTTGGAACATAACCACTAGAATAATTGAGAACTATACCATGCATTTGACTTTCCAGATGGTTGGATCACTAGACAATGGCCTGACTGCATTTCCTTCATTCAATGTTTTACACTTATCTTCTGCATATGTAACAAAACTGAAGCCCGGTTTGTAACGCTCTTCCAGAATTTTTTGTAGTTCTTCCTCACTAAGCTTTTCCTCTTTTAGAAAAAATGGAAGGTGATGAGCTTTTCCTGGTTCATTCTTGACTTTATCCTCTGTTTTGAATTCATCATCCAGGAAGTCTGTTTTGGTAATTAAAAAAACAAAAACAAAATGGTCAGTCTGAAGACTTCAAACATCAAACGAAATTCTAAGGTCATGTTCGGATGACAAGTAAGCCAGTTGAGTCCCCATCAGATGGGACTGTAGGAGGGATAGATTGGGTGCAGACCTAACCTTTGACATAAAATACACAAAGTGGATGACAGATTGGATAAATAATGACGGAAATTGTAATCCTAGGACAACTTAGATTGAATTGAACCAATGACGGGAACTGGATATCCCAAGGCTGTCCAAATCCAACATTTGGTTTGCAAATCATACTTGGGTATAAAATTAATATTTCTAAAACACCCTTCATTTATGGGTTATGGATTTATGGAAGAGAGTGACAAAATCAAAATGTTGAGAGTAAGAATGGAATAATAGGTTTAAATCTTATAATTTTTCCTTGTCCAGTGGGCTAGAATTAAAAAAACCAACCCCATTCCCACCCTATTTAATAAAACAATGATATTATCAAGTTAGAAAATGGGACCTAAGAGTTTTCTTTCAATTATGCTATTTTCTTTCATTTGTTCTAATAAATAGGGCCTCAAAGGTACTCCAGAAAGTAATTACCCATCTTCAACGAATACAAAATAATCAGTAAAAGAAAAATTAAAAGATTACTCAACTAGATAGCACAAAATGAAATACTAAACCACAATGACAAAGGAGTCCTGCCAATAAACCAGCCGCACAAAATGGCACATCAATTTCAACAGTTTTCATATTTTCTCAATTGAATACAGAACAGCAACAAGTAACAACAATCAAAAAACATTGTTTCAGACCATGCACCCAAACTAGAAGATGCATTATATCAAATTAATAATTTCTCTTTGATGATTTTGAAAATAGTTAACGTGCACTATCATTATTGACAAATTTTCACTTTATTTTGTTTTAGAATGTTACCATGTAACTCAATCTGATTCTACGAAATCACGCGTAACCAAGTGACATTCCTCTGTAATACATGCACGCCCCATGATTAACCTCACTCATAGCAAATGGACCCTCATTCTAGCTAATGTGTAATTAACCAGCTCAAAAACCCCCCATTAAAAGCCTATATTCATGCCATATCAAATTTATTCAAGCTATATTTTCAACCTTGACTCAAACTCATAAGAAATTTTAATTTGGGTAAAAACACTCAAAAACCTCTCTCTACTCCTTGTATCAAACTTATATCAAATTTTCTCTCTAAAAAACACTTACATCAAATTGAGTTTTATCCATTTTTTTTACACAAATCAAGTAGACTCAAATGTTTGCTCAAAATTTTCAGGACCATTTTGTTACTTTCTAGTTTACAACTCTGTCATTACTAGTGAAGCTTTTACTCAAATTTATGCTTAAATATAAATTTGTCCATTGAAGTGCATCATATCAAATAAAGCTTTTACTCCAAAAAAAAAAAACTAGCCTAACCGAAAAAGAAAAACCCTCTCACACACAAGCTCAACATCATTAATCATCACAACCAAAACACACTCAATCATTCTTTTCTCCCTTTTTTTGGACAAACATAGGATGTTACGCTCCATTATTTGGGCAAAAAACATTTTCCAAAGAAAATATTTTTTTATGTTTGGTGGTGATGTGGTGGAACAAAGGTGGAGGTGGAGGTGGAGGTGGAGGTGGGAGTGGTGGTGTTGGTGATGGTAATATGGTATGGTGACGTTAGTAAAATTTTAGTCCGGAAATTTTTTTCTACCTTTTAAAACTGAAAAACATTTTTAGCCCAAATAGGTTTGTTTTTCATTGACCATAAAAAAATATTTTTTGTTAACTTTCGTTTCTATTGTATTAAATACCAAAAAATGCGAAAAAAAATTTCTAAAAATATTTTTCATCCAAATAAACAGAGCTTTAGTGGAATAATAAGTTAGATAACAACTAAAGAGTCACAGTAACTCTATCGCCTTCATCTCTTGGACTTTTGATCTTCTTACTATCCAAAAGACAGCTACATAGACCACTGTACAATCTACTCTCAATCATTCAAACACAAAACAACCATACATTTGTTAGAAAAAAGCTATGCACTAATATAATTTAATTAATAAAATAGATTTACGATAAATAAAATATTAAAGCAAGTAAATTCACAAAGAGTAAGAAAGAATTGGCCTGTGAGATTGAGAGACGTGTAGTCACTGCCCTAAAGCCGTTGTTCCTCCCCATGTGAAGGTACAATTGGAGTGCAACGGCTCCAAGATACAATTCAAGCGCTCACAGCCTTCCTCATCTGATGTTCACGTCCACCAGGAGGATATGAATGAGTCACGAATCATAGTTGCCTAAAAATACATAAAATAGATAGAGTACTCTTATGTTAAAACTCAATATCACATATACAAATGTCTTATTCCGATTTTTATCCATCATCCATCTTTAGAAAACACAGGAATATATATATATATATGAGTGAAAATCTCATAACATTTAATCATTACATAATTATTATAATAAAACTTAATAATATCTTTGTAACTGAAATATTTAAAATCAATTTTAATGTTCATAACGGTCAAACAAATTAAATAGAAATAATTGATTTTATTTTTATTAAAATTCCAACATTCCTCCACTTTTAATAAAAATAAAATTTTTAATACTTCCATAATGTTTATATTATACCCCCACAATGTAGAACTTTATATTCAAAACAATATAAATATATATAAGGACAACTGCATATTGTGCAATAGATGTGGGAGCCTTCCGGGCTTGAACCACACTTAGTGTTGACAATTTTTATCTGAAGGATCATAGTGAAATATATCTTGAACTGGACCCTTTGAGCCAGAGTTCAACTTGTCACACACACAGCATTGGTATTGGACATCAGTTCGCAAGTTAGTGCTCTTAAAGGCCATGCACTAGATCTTGATTCTCATGGAGTTACTAGAGACTAGCCCAAGTCTCTAAGTCGCAGCCTCACGACAACTCCCACTTAGTAGAACCCTCCAAAGGTACAGTGACGGAATGCACCTTGCAGGAAATTGTCTACCTTGAATTCATTCAGGGTAAAACCCTTTCTAACCAGTCACTTCTTCAGCACTACTGCCTTAGGGATGAGCAGGAGATCAATCTTGATATGGTGTCTCCTAAAAAATGAGTGCTGGAATCAAGTCACGTTATGTGGATTGTTTTTACCCATTGAATTTCCTTCATGGGATCTCCAATCACAGAAGATGGGTTACCTCCTTGTGTGACTTCCTAATGGGCTTACACTCATCCCCCTCGACAAATAATAGATCTAGCCTCAATGCTAGTCCAGAGGCAAAATTCCTCTTCTGGCTTCTCAAGCCTAACTGTTGATCAACAATGCATTTCTTCATCTTATGGAGTTTACAATCGTTAGGCCTTTTCCATTACAGCATTCGTCTACTTATCTTTATACACCTATAAAACTTTCAAACACAATTCTCCAATAAACAATGTTAACATAGCCTCTCAAATATCAATTATACTAATATACGACACAGTGACAATATATATAATTGTCATGCCATTCAATTATCAAATCAAAACCTTATTAAGTGTTACGAATGTCTCTTCTAATTCATGACTTATGAATAAAGAATTTATTTTCAAATTACACTGAATTAAATAGACACAACTTCTCACAATTATCAGATATAATTCAACCAAAACAAACATTCAAATTTGTTTTAACCACAATAAAAAAATTCAATTATAGGCCCTAAGTTTTACATAATATACATATAAGAATTCTTCAAGACACAGATATTAGTGTAACCTCACAACACTTCTCATTTCATTTTTTTTCATTTCACACAACAAGAATATTATAGTGCTTTTAGATATAGCCACCTCATTTTCCTTTTCATTTTGAGTTTAAATAGAAATTTTGAAAAAAGCTTCAATTATATAAGCAAACTAATTTCAGAATATTTCTTACCTTTAAAATTCTCCACACCATGTCATCAATAGAAATTTTTTTAAAACCTCAAATTAATTCAGATGATCAAATATATTTATCTTTTAACATTTGTAGACGGTATCATAAAATAAGAACAACTAAAGTATGACAATAATTGCACAGAACCCTCATATATTCACATTTTTTGAACCAATTTTAAACATTTAGTTTGAATTATTTTTATACATTTGAAAAAGTAAAATTTTCACAAAGTAAGCTCTTGTCAACTATACAAATAAAGATTTAACTTCACATTAGCAATCTTCCCAAAGACTTTAAAGAATTTTAACAAAATCTCAACTTTAACAATTTTTACTACAAGGCTAAATGGTAAGCATGCAATATATATTGAACATTTTCTGTAACTAATAATCTGGGAACAACCAATGAGATGCAAGCCCACACTCAATGACCGTAAGTTACAGAACATTTATAATTCTTCATTTAATTATTTGACAACAATTCATTAATTAGTCATAAATTAATCATACAATACAAATAAATAAAACAGAAATCTAAAAGAATATTGATCAAGAACATCCCATCTAATATATAAGATTCTTGCAAACACATCATGAAAACCCTTTTATGAGCACACAAAAGTGGGCACACTTTCATTTTAAATAAACTTTAACTAAAAATTACAAAACCAAGATTAATGGTATAATAATTCAAAACCATTTCCCACACACAGAACTAACTTGTTCACACCACGAAAGTTACATGTAACACAATTAGACATAATCAAACGAAATTGTTTCATATGAATATTGAACAAAATAATTTTTACCACTACATTCCAATCCAAAATATTTTCCACCAATAAGGGTTGAGGCAACTAATTTGAGCAATAGGTATATTAAACTGCTAACTATTATAAAGAATTAAAACCCATGAATACACATTCACACATTATGTTAAATCATGTAATTTTATGGAATATAAAAACACTCAAATATTGGTAACTCATAAATTCAGTTTACCACAGTTAATAAGAATGATTTCAGAGTGAAACCTACAAACATTGATCAAGATCCAAACTAACTATTCAAAATAATTTCCCCCCACATTGCAATCCTCATTATTTTTAACAAAATAAAATTATTAATTTACATCACAACAACTCTTTTTCCTTTTCGAAACCAACAATTAATTATACTAAATAATGATGCAAGATTAACATTATGCTAGTACCTAGAATAAACCAATCTTAAACTAAGAATTTGTAAACATACAAATAATTTCAGTCACCACATTCCAATCTCTCTCTCTCTCTCTCTCTCTCTCTCTTTTAATTTTTTTTTTATTTTTAAAATTAAAAAAAATAACTTAAAGCGAAAAAGACAATGACTCTACCAGCAATTATAATTATGTAACTTGCTCAAACAACACAATTGAATTTATCTCACATTTTTCAAAATTTTAAAATTCCCAAAATCATCAATATTCAAATGATATATTTCATAACCAATTAATTGTTTTAATATATATAAATTCTTTGTACCTCTTTACAAAAGCTATGAGGCTAATCAATTTACAATTCAAGTCTCCCATTACATATTAAATGACATTTATGCTGAATTCTAAATTAAACTATGAAATAAATATTATGGCATTTACCCATTGTAATCTAATTTATATTTTATAAATAGCAAACCTATGGCAAAATAGCATCCGATCTTATATGTACAATAATTGATTACGTAATAAAGTAGAGCTAAATAAGTCATAAATATATGTATGGCTGTGATATGACCAAAATGATTAAACAAAATCAAATAAGACTAATCATACTTACAAACATCATTGCTTGCACATAATTTGTTTTATTTTTTTTAAATAAAAGAAACCACATAAATTTCCAATCACATACTACATTAAACAATATAATTTACGGGATATAGTAAACCCTCAAAATATTTGTAACCACAACATTAACAAGGCCAATGGCATTTAATTCACTAATTGTAAAATTCATGAGACACTTTAAAATTTTAGCAGTTACAAAAAAATTCAAATCTTAATTATGTCAATTATGAACCAACTACAAATCACAAACAAAACAAGTAATCTAATATTATCAAACTTTTATTATTTATCTACTCATGTCAAACCTATTATCACACACAGAATTGCATACATTCTATCATGTCTCAAAAATCACAATACACTTTTAAGTTTTTAACAATTACAAAATTTATAACACATTTATTCTCATAAATCTTTATTTCCATTTAATTAACATTAAGATCCAAATACTAATATTCGACAGTCACATGCTATCACTTACATATAATAATGGTAAATCAAAGATTGAGCAATAAATTAAATATGCAACTATTTCACGTACTACTTGGCAACAAATTCGAAATGTTATTTGATAACAATAATTATATTCCATTTCAAGTTATTTTAATTTATAATCCTTGACTATTACTATTATTTAACATTAACATTGCAATACAATATCCTCAATATTAACCACCAATGATTAAAAGCTACCAATTGTGTATACAATAAAAATTTCAAATATGCTATAATATTATTTATCATAGAACATATGACAGAATTATAAAAGTCACTTAACCATCATAAAAGTCTAATTTCAAATAACCCTACATATGAAATTTGTATTAATCATTCTCTAAAATGTTTCACAAGTTAAACACAAAACTACTTTTCCCTTATATATATATATAAATAATTATAATAATTTTTTGTCGCCAAGAGATAAGTATTAATTTTCTACAAATTAGAGGAAGGCTCAGAATTACATATAACAGAAACTCATGAACCAAATAATTTAAAAAGAATTACTTAACAAACCAATTTCAAGTTACATATCTAGTAATAAATAATTTACAACAAAAAAGTGGAGATATATAGTTGTGAGATTCTAGAGTCGTTTTGATAACTCAATAACTTTTACTTGGATGAAAACAAACAAATTAGACAAAGATACCAACTAATTTCACATATGAAGAGTAAGGGAAGACTTTAAATTCAACATGTACCAAAAATTTGTTTTCCTTGACATTTGAAATAGATATTTTTCTTAAAAAAAAAAAAAAAAAAAAAAAAACTCAACGGTTTTAGATTGTTAGAAAAAAGCTATGCATTAATATAATTTAATTAACAAAATGATTAAGAGATTTATGATAAATAAAATATAAAAGCAAGTAAATTCACAAAGAGTAAGAAAATATTGGCCTTTGAGATTGAGAAGCGTGTAGTCACTGTCCTAAAGCTGTTGTTCCTCCCATCTCCACACGACGGTACAACCGGAGTGCAACGGCTCTAAGATACAACCCAAGCGCTCACAGCCTTTCTCATCCGATGTTCACGTCTACCAGGAGGATATGAATAAGTCACGAACCATAGTTGCCCAGAAATACATAAAATAGATAAAATACTCTTATGTTAAAACTCAATATCACACATATATATATATATATATGTCTTCTTCCGATTTTTATCCATCATCTATCTTTAGAAAATACAGGAATATATATATATATATAAGTGAAAATCTCATAAAATTTAATCATTACATAATTATAATAATAAAACTTAATAATTTCTTTGTAACCAAAATATTTAAAATCAATATTAATGTTCCACGTTCAAACAAATTAAATAAAAATAATTGATTTTATTTTTATTAGAATTCCAACATCATTTCCCTCAAACCCCTCATTTCAACAAACCCCATTCAACAATCCGTCAAAATTGAAGCAAAACAGCACAAACAACAAACATCAAAACCGTAGAAACACATGAAAAAGCTATAAAACACACACACACACACACCCACACAGTGAGGAAAAATGTGTTTTTTTTCCCTTTACCATCCCCAAAACCGCTGTCGTCGTCGTCATCATCGTCAACCTCTAACGCAGCATCCTCGAAGAACTGAAGAACGGCGGGGTTCTTCCTCTTCTGCCGAGGGCCGGTCTTGGCAGTGTCGCTGCGCTTTCTCTTCCCCGACAACGACGAGTTCTCTCCGGCGACTTCTTTACCCTTCTTCTTCGACGCCATTCTCACTCTCACTCAGCTCAGAACGTGAACGTTGTGATCATATAGGCACACAATCAGAATGGTGTGTTACTGTCTCATGTCAGACAGGTGGAATATTGTGAATTATTTTTAAACTCAAGTCCCTCTTTTTCAAGTTATTCAAACTCAGACCAGCATGTTTTTAATATTTATTTTATGGAAAAGATATTTTCCCACTTACCCTAAAAAAAGATATTTTCCTACTAACCCTAAAAAACATCAGTTTGGTTTTAATTCATATATTTTTTGTTTATGGTAATTTTTTTTTTACTTTTTAAATTTACTTAATCTAGATGTATTTAAAAAGTAAATTATTTGTGAAAAAATTTAAAAATATTTTAATAAATACCAAAAAAATAAAAAAAATAAATAAAAAACAAAAATGGAATGAACTCTTTTACTTTTTCTTTCTTTCTTTTTTTTTTTTGTATATAGAAAATTTTTTAAAGATTTTTTTTTCCCATGAATTTTGTACTTTTTAACTATATCTAGATCACATGAATTTAAAAAGTAAAAAAGAAATTATTAAATATTAAAAAATATCACTAAAAATAATAAAATGCTAATGGAAAACGCAACAAATTACTTTTGAAAACTCCAAACTGAAAAAAAAATTTCATTACAAAAATTCAAAATTCAAACACAAATTTACTTTTGGTGACAAAGCAATATAGTTCCAAATATCTATCAAAAGTGAAAAAAATAAAGATAAATCTAATTACACCCTCTGGCATTTCCACCTAACTAATATTGGTACACCAAAAAAAAGTTTGTTTATTGGCTTATTAATGTCGGAAAAATATGGTTTAAATGCTAATTTTTTGAAAACTTTATGCTAATAATTATGTAGAACTCATAAGCCGATTTTGGAGGGTCCAAGTAGCAATATGTTCGTTGCCGTGTAGTGAATAAGATTATGTAATTAGTGAGTCAAAACAATTTATAGGTAAATGGAAAATTGACTCTTAAGTGAGGTTCATAAATATTAGACATGTGGGTGAAAATTCTCAAAATAGTATTGAGTGTTCTTGTCCCACATAGGAAAGTTAGAAACAATTTGAAGAAGATATAAGGTCCTAGATTGAACCTTGGGCATGGGCCCAAAGGACACCCAAAGTGTGAGTTGGGTTGGCCCGTTACTTCTTTTCTTGAGCCAAAATTATTTGAAGTTATTTTAAATTGTTTGCTCGAAAAATTTGAATTTTATATTCAAATTTTGCAACGAACATGTCTTTTCTGAAAAGGTTTTTCCATTGTCTATATTAAGGCAGTCCTCCATCTGGGTTTTTTTTAAAAAAAAAAAAAAATCAAATAACAAATATTCTGTCACGACCCAAACCCCCTATAGGTTTAGCATCGTAACCGACCGGTAATCCTAGGATTACCGAAGGCCTCTGAGATAGATTAACATAATATTAGGGGCTAGCAGAACCAAATAGCAAATATACAACGTCTATTGAGCTGTGCAGACTTATGTGAGACAGAAAAATTTTAAACTTTTTATATACATATTTACACATCATCATTACGTCATCATATATATACAAATTAGACAAAAAAGGATTTAGCCCTATATACAAAATAAATAAGGACTTGTTTAACCAAATAAGAAAATAAAACTTAAACTTTAATCATATAGCCATAACCACTTGACATATCCGAAACCTCCAAGGAAGGCACATAGGTTGGCTGATAAAAACAGATTCCAAGCAGACGCCTCTAAGCTTGGTTACGTTCCTGATCACTGATATATATAAATAACATAGTGAGTTGAAGCCTAGTGAATAATAACAAAGTAAAAGGTTTTAATGAATGATGTCCATACCAAATTCAAAAATCAGAATTTAAATTCAAAAATAGATTCATATTCATATCCAAATCATACGTGGCACATCCATTAGCATTAACATATCTCTTTGGTCAAGCATATCAAGTTTCATAGTAGAACTTTCGGTACCGGGTAACATATCTCATACGTGGGCTACGATACTGTTTCCCTCGGGTGAGGGCTTGTACCACGGTATTGTTTCCCTCGGGCGAGGGCTTGGGCCACAATATTATTTCTCCCGGGCGAGGGCCTCATGACCATAAACCATATTATTATGTCTCCTGGGCGAGGGCCTCTGCTAAGAATACCACAAATACATTTAAAAAATATGGATCATTATTCATGGAAACACAAAATAGCCTTTATATCAATCAGAAACAATTCATATCATATCATATTGTTTAGAAAGTATTTCATAACAAACATAGCTTTACTAAGTTATTACTCATAGATAGCTGCAGAAGCAGATTAGACAAATCAGACAGACAATCGCACATGACCTACACAAACACATAACATATATATATTGAAACACAATATCAATTTCCTTGATGAAATTTGACTTTTCTTGTTTTCTGTCTAAATAATTTGAAGGTCTACTACGCTTATTCTTCTTTAATCAAATGAATCGGGTTCTCATTTCACATATTCTTTCATTACTAAATTATTCTTTTATGAATAAACCAATTTCTTACTTGGCTTCTTAATTACTTACTAGTAAGTTAATAACTTTTTCTTTAATTAACTAATTTATGTTGATTGTTAGCTTATTAATCTTCATTGAGTCATAAATCATGTCTAGAATGCTTTGGGAGGAGATGAGATGAAAATATAAACAAAGTGTGATTTTTCAAAACATGCTGAAAATAACTTTGCTGCTCGAGCCACCACTTGGTCGCTCGAGCGTACTGTACTGCCTGTAAAAATATTGGAAGCTCAAAATGTTTGCTCGTGCCGCTTGTAAATTTTTTAAGTTTCAAAACTGAAGATTAGCTTCCGAGTTTCAATTCAAAACTTAGATTTATGCATTTTTCAACATGTAACATCATTAATAAATATGAACACATAACTAATTTTCAAATCTTAATGCAAAAACCTCATTAATTTGACAAGATTAAAGCTATAACTTCATGAATACAATGATTCAAAACTTTTCTTCATTTTTCTTACAAAATATGAAATTAAAGCTATAAGGCTCTTAGAAAAATATTTACATATATGAAATAAAAATTAAGATCAAATTGTCAAATTCAAATTATAATTTATTTCTTAATTTGTCCAATTTTAGATTTAATTCATTTTATTCATATCAAACTCAATTTCAAACTCATAAATTCTAAAACATAAATTAAGCTTTTAAAACCCAATTTCATGTCCAAAACTTATGCAAAATTTCATCAAAACATGAAAATAATTATGAGCCATGATCAATAAATTTTTGTTGCATGTAATTTATGGAGCTTAATTTAATAAAACATTGAATATATGCAATTCAAATAAAATTAACTAATTTAATATATTCCAAAATTTGTTTAAATTAAATAAAACTCTTAAATTGTATTACATGCATGGGTTAATAATCAAAATCAAAACTCATATTTTCATGAACTCATGGTTTTCAAACTTTTCTTCAACAAATGTATAATAACTTGTATAGCTCAAATCCTTTCAAAACTCATGATGCATGCAAATATACATCTCATATATATATATATATATATCAAGGTTCACAAATCCAAGCTCAATTTAAAGAATTCCTACAATTATTTCCATATTTATTCTTTAATTCTTCCAAATTACATACATGTAGAAATGAAACCCAAATTCATGCAAGATATTCAACATCAAACAAAAAATAATCAATTTCCATTATTTCCATAACCATGAACCTAGCTTTATTTTCTTATTCAAACCCATTTCCTTACAAATTTCATGAAATTGATTCCATAACTTTCTTAATTTATGATGTATGGAGGATTATCTACAAAATTTAGGCTTAGAATTCTTACCTAATCTTCTGGTTCTTCTTTCATACTTGGGTTCTTTAGTTGCATTTCCAACACCTCTCTCTCTCTCTCTCCTTTTTCTTCTTTCTTCCAGCAAAGGAATTGAAGGCATCCCTCAACTTAATACATATACATACACCCTCATCCCTTGACCCACACAGGCACACGTGCACACACACAGATTTCTCTACACACACACACACTTCTCAGCACACACACCCACATATATCTTCAACCTTTAAATCATTCTACAATTTAATTTATGGTTAAGATTAATTTAATTAAATAACATTTATTCTTAATAAATCTTGATTAACACATAATTAAATTAATCATGACTAATCACAATCTCACATAATTAATTAATCTAATTTTATTTCTATTAGAGCCTAATTAATTATATTTAAATTTACTATTCTGAAGCAGATTTTTAATCAAACTCCCAAAAAACTCCAAATATTAAATTAAATTTATTTCCATATTCAATTTTAGTTTCTTAAATCATTAAGGCCTTCAATTTCAGCTTAACCTTCAAAATCTTCGTTAGTAAATCATATATTCAATTGAATATCTCATAAATAAATTTAATTCATAATAATTTTAAGTCCCAATCCTCATGACTTAATAAACTCCAATTCGGACCCACTTAATAAAATCTCAATTTTACTAATCTAAATCGAATATTTGATTAAACTCTCATATGGTCCGATATTCAAAATTAAAATAATTCAATTCACAATTTTGAGCCATTTAGGCTTTCAATTTCTAATTCCAAAATAAATCCTCAATAGAATCATATACGAATCAGTCTCCATAATTTTCATAAATCCTAGATTAAATTAGAATAATTGTCAATTAAAATTCAAATCTCCTTAATTAATTAAGTGCTAATCATTATACACGGTGAGGTCGTCACATATTCAGATTTCTATTTTCTTCCTCTTCCTTTTCTTCTGTTCATCTTGCATATTCATATTTTTTAGAGTATAAGTTTGAAAGAGTGCAAAGTACATACTTTGGTTCGCTGTATACATAGCATTAGTGTGAATTCTGTGTGTGGTGATTGTTGTATTTTGGAGATAGAACGCCTATTATTCTCGAGCACCAGTGAAGAGGGTGTTATTCTGTCTTAAAATTGTTAGAGAATAATTTCGGTAAAATTATTTAATTGCGAATAATAAGTAAAATAAAATAAACTTACACCTTTTAGAAGATCAAACTATTGAACGAAATTGTGATTGAGGCCAATTTTTTTTTTTTTTTCCTTTTGCGTTTGAAAATATCAGTCAAGAAAACATAATCCAATACGTTAATAGGAAAACAACCCATAATATTTAACTTATGTATTAACCAGAAAGTACATAATTTACAGAAAGAAATTCTGTATTAAAACAAAACCAAAAAAAAAAAAGAGTAGCAAGCAATATGACAATAGAAACAATGCAAAAACTGTAGATTGGTTACTAGTTTGGTGTTTTTTTTTTTTGGAAAAAAAAAAAAAAAAAAAAGAAAAACAAACAAACAAACAAACAATTTGTTGGTATACGTTATTTGTGGACTGCACAAGACCACCTTCTTGTTATTTGTATTTATGCTTTGTTCTACTGTGCCTCTGTGTGTCTGTTAAACAAAACGTATATATATAGTTTGTGGTGTGTTCTACATGCATCACTACTATTTTGTCTTCTATATTGGTTATTGGTTTTCTGAACTTTGTGATTTAATATCTGATTTGAGTTAGTTATTGAGAAATCATATTTTATTTATTGTGAAAAGATTTGTTTTTGTTATTTTATTTTGATTAGAAAGTTTAAATGGCAATTGAGATTGTAAATAGTGCTGGAAATGCAAACCCAACATCTGCATATGTCGTGGTTCCTACTCCTATAGTTACTTCACTTCCCACCACTGTCCCGGTTAACCGCAATGAAATGCCAGAAAAATTTAATGGGATAGAGTTGAAGAGATAGCAGTAGAAAATACTGTTTTATCTTACAATTCTGAATTTGGCAAGATTTGTCAAGGAGAATGCACCCGCCTTGAGCGAGGACGAAACTGAGCGGCAAGCAATGGCCGCAGTTGAGGCATGGAAGCATTTTGATTTTTTGTGTTGAAACTATATTTAGAATGGATTGGACAACACGTTGTATAACGTGTATAGTCCATTGCAAACGGCTAGAGAATTGTGGAAATCCTTGGACAAAAGTACAAAACAGAAGATGCAAGAATCAAGAAATATGTGGTTGGCCATTTTCTTGAGTACATGATGGTGGACTCGAAGACCGTAATTAGTCAAGTCCAAGAGCTTCAATTGATTTTACATGAAATTCATGCAGAGGGTATGAGTTTGAGCAAATCTTTTCAAGTGGCAGCTATCATTGAGAAACTACCACCATCTTGGAAAGAGTTCAAAAACTACTTGAATCGCAAACGCAATGAAATGAAGTTAGAAGACTTGATTGTCCAATTACGGATTGAGGAAGATAACTGTGATGCAGAAAAGAAAAGAAATCCAGGATTTATTTTCAAAGCAAAGGCTAACATATTAGAGCAAGGACAAAAAGAGAAAAAGAGATAGCGTCCTAGGCAAAACTCTAAACAAAATGCTGGTCAGAGTTTTAAGATTGAATCTATAAAGTTCAAGGGAAAGTGCTTTGTGTGCAACAAGGTAGGACATCGGGCCAATAATTGTCGGAATTGCAAAGATCAACAAGTTCCTTCCAAAAAGATGAAGTATGAACAGGCACACATAATTGAATTCGAGACTTTGTTTGATGGAGTGACTGAGATGAACCTTGCAGCAGTTGTGTCTAAAGTAAATTTGATGGGGTCAAACTCCAAGGAATAGTGGGTAGACACCGGGGCAACACAACATGTGTGCAGATAAGAAAATGTTTACTACCTATCAACAAGTTAAGGATGACAAGCAGCTCTTCATGGGAAACTCCTCTACTGCAAAAGTTGAAGGACAAGGGAAGATTATGCTCAAGATGACTTTGGGCAAGGAGTAGACGCTTAACAATGTTTTGCATGTTCCAGAAATTCAGAAGAACTTGGTGTCTAGATCATTGTTAAGCAAGAATGGTTTTAAATTGGTCTTTATTTCTGATAAATTTGTTCTGTGTAAGGATGGTGTTTATATAGAAAAGGGATACCTGTGTGACGGGTTATTCAAAATGAATGTATTGATTGTAATTCCGAGTATTAATAAGAACACCACATCTTCTGCTTATTTGTTTGACTCTTCTCATTTATGGCATGGTAGATTAGGACATATTAACTATGATTCATTGTGTAGATTAATTCACTTGGACTATCTACCTAATTTTTCTATTAATTCAAATCATAAATGTGAAGTGTGTGTTGAGGCAAAATTGACCAAGGCACCATTTAATTCCGTTAAAAGAAGTATTGAGTCATTGGATTTAATTCACAGTGATATTTGTGATCTGAAATTTATTCAAACGTGAGGGGGCAAGAAGTACTTCATCACTTTTATTGATGATAGCAAGAGATACTGCTATGTATATTTATTACGAAGTAAGGACGAAGCCTTAAAAAAATTCGTTGAATATAAAAATGAGGTTGAAAATCAACTTGGCAGGAAGATTAAGGCATTAAGAAGTGATCGAGGTTGTGAATATGATTCTCCTTTTGGAACATTATGTTCACAACTTGGAATCATTCATCAAACTATTGCACCTTATGCACCACAACAAAATGAAGTTGCTAAGTGGAAAAATTGCACATTGAAAGAAATGATGAACGCCATGTTGATTAGCTCAAGTTTACCCCATAACTTGTGGGGGGAAGCAATTCTTTCTGCAAATTATATTTTGAATAAAATACCTCACAAGAAGATTCTTAAAACTCCATATGAATTGTGGAAAGGTCGAGATCCTTCTTACAAATATCTGAAAGTGTGGGGGTGTTTAGCTAAGGTGGTCATTCCCAGTTCTAAAAGGATCAAAATCGGACCTAAAACTATTGATTACATATTCATAGGATATGCACGTAATAGTAGCGCTATCGATTTTTAGTATACAGGAGTAATAATCCAGATGTGCATGTCAATACTATAATCGAGTCAAGAAATGCATCTTTTTTGAATATATATTTCCTTGTAAATCAATACAAGAGTCAAATTCTCTAAAACGTTCTTATGAAAGTGCATTTGATTATAGTCAAGAACAGATTGACGAAAATCAAGAAGGAACGAATGAGGAAGAACCTAGATGTAGTGAGAGATCTAGGACTAGTAAATCCTTCGGTTCTGATTTCTTGACTTATCTATTGGAAAATGAGCCTCGAACATTTAAGGAAGCGATGTCTATGCCAGAAGCTCCTTTATGGAAGGAAGTTATTAATAGTGAAATTGATTCCATCTTATAGAATCATACTTGGGAATTGGTGGATCTTCCACTAGGATATAAGCCTCTTGGATATAAATGGATATTCAAGAGAAAAATGAAACCTGATGGATCAATTGAGAAATACAAGGCAAGACTTGTAGTTAGTTATAGGCAAACAGAGGGAATAGATTATTCTGACACTTATTCGCCTGTAACAAGAATAACATCAATTAGAATGTTGATTGCCACAGCAGCTTTATACAATCTTGAAATATATCAAATGGATGTTAAGACTACATTTTTAAATGGAGATCTTAATGAAAAAATCTATATGGAACAACCAGAAGGTTTTGTAGTTCCAAGGCAAGAAAAGAGAGTGTACAAGCTTGTAAAATCTCTTTATGGTTTAAAGCAAGCTCCAAAACAATGGCATGAAAAATTTAACAATGTTATGATGTCAAATGGATTCAAAATAAATGAATGTGACAAATGTGTTTATGTGAAAGACACAAAAAAGGGATATGTCATTGTTTACCTATATGTAGATGATATGCTTATTATCAGTAATAATAATGAAATTATAAAAACTACGAAGAAAATGTTGAACACTAAGTTTCACATGAAAGGCATGGGAGTAGCAGATGTAATTTTAGGAATTAAAATTACTAGAACATCTGATGGAAATGCTTTGTCTCAAGGTCATTATGTGGAAAAAATCCTTGAGAAACTTAATAAACATGATGACTGTCTTGCGAAAACCCCTGTGGATGCTAGTCTTCATTTAATGAAGAATATGGGTGAAGGTGTATCACAACTAGAGTACTCCCGAATAATTGGAAGTTTAATGTACCTCATGAATTGCACATGTCCTAACACAACATATGCTGTCAGTAAATTAAGCAAGTACACAAGTAATCCAGGGAAAGATCATTGGATAGCCATAATTAAAGTGCTTAGATATCTGAGATATACTTGTAACTATGGATTGAACTATAGAAGATATCCAGCAGTATTGGAAGGGTACAGTGACGCTAATTGGATATTCGACGCTGTCACGACCCAAACCTGCCCCTATGGGTTTAGCTAGTAATTGGCGATGTCCGTGATTACCAAAGGCACGCTAATACGATGTCTTGATGTCTGAATACAGGGGCTAGCAGAAGCCAAAATAGTAATAAAAGATGTCCAATGAGCTGTGCCAGTCTGTATGCAAAAAAGACTTTTCATAACAAATTCACATCATAACCAGAATAGTATATACATACAGTGCAGTGCAGACATTCAGGTTAGGGACCAAATCCCTACCATAACAGTACAGTGCCAGTCTCAAACAGTATTACAAAACAGAGACAGAAGAGTGAACTGAGACACCCTAAAGAGCCTAAGCTTAAACACGCTTGGAACCTCGCAGTCAGGCACGTTGGTTGGCTTGACAAAAAGGGAGTTTCACCTAACGCTCCTAACTCCGATCTGGTGCCTGGACACCTACATATATATATAAACAGTGAGCTAAAACACAATGAATAACAATTGTGTAAAGAGGTTAAGAATGAATGTCCTTTCAATATTTAAAACAGTCATTTGAACGGTATATCAATTATTCGATCATAGCAGTCATAAGTGGTACATCCAATAGCAACAGTACAGTAGGTCTTAACAGACAGAACAGTCAATTGATGGCCATCATATCAGTAAACCGTAGTGGTTCCAACATGGGAGCCAACAGAGATCTCCGTAACAGTAGTAGTGACAGTACAGTAACAGTATATTGCTAAGGATGCCACGAATACAGTTCGCAAATAGGACAAACATTCAACTAGTAAGAAATATCATTTCAAAAAGCAGTACAGTTGATCATTCAGAAAATATTCATGATTGAATATATCTTTACAACATTGTTACTCACAAAGTTCTGGGCTACAGATAGGCTAGTGAGCGTCCTCGGATGCCAACCCTACGATTCTGAGGATGAACACACACTAAGTTGCACGTTTGGGAAACAATAACTTAGTCCCTATCTTGACTCGATGTGGTTCTATAGCATTATCCTCATTAAGATGCCTTAAACTAGGCCTAGGAATGCCTAGGATGGAATGAGGATGCAAAAATGCACTTTAAAACACTTTTCAAATTTTTGCTGAAATAGGGGTCTCGCTCGAGCATGGCTTTCTCCGCTCGAGCGGACATGCAGACAAAAGAGCTATGCTCAAGCGTGACTTTCCTCGCTCGAGCAGACTGCAAAAGTACTGGATACATGAAATTCACGCTCGACGGGCACTTGACCCCGCCGGCGTGAGACCTAATTCTCGTTCGGCGTGCATTCTCGCCGGCGGATCAGTAAACACATGCAAAGTACTGGGTACACGCATTTCACGCTCGAGTGTTACTTTCTCCGCTCGAGCGAACTGCATGAACTCAGAGTGTACGCTCGAGCGTGGAGTTCCCCGCTCGAGCGTGGATCCAAAATCTGGAATTTCCAGATTTGTCTCCAAGCATGAAATTTAACAATTAAAGTATCAAATTCGATCCTTTTGGGCTAATTTTCTGAAAAACACTTTAAAACTCATAATATGACATGTTTCGAAGATCAATTTGCAAAATCAAAGCCCAAAGGTAGTTCAATTGAACCCAAATTTCAACTCAAAATTTAAGAACGTGAAGAACAATGCAAATTCAACACATGCATGGGTTCCTAGGAACTCCAATGTTCTAAAACAAGATCAAATGCAAGATTTAACTTCAAAACATGGTGAGTTCATGGATCAAGACCCAAAATATGAACATGCAAGTAGAAATTCTCATGAAATAACTTCAAAACTTCAATATAAGGACATGCATACATGATCTAGCTCTCAATTCAACATTTAAAACCATAACTTGGCTCTAGACTTCAACATTCTTCTAAACCATGCATGAACCAACTCAACTCATAAACAAGAAGGTAAAAGCTCTACCTTAAGTCTTTAAGTTCAAGAAGGGAAGCTCAATTTTTGCAATTATCCTCCAAATCTTCTAGACCTCCAAGTCAAATCTCAATTGAAGCCAAACTTTCTCCTCACTCACTCTTTCCTACGGTTTTGGGTCTTGAATAATGGCTGAAGAGGTGCTAATGCTAGCATATAAGAGTCAACTAAATGGTCCTAGAATTGTCCACCAAGTGGCAATTTGGTTAATAAGCCCCCTAATGTAATTTAACATTATTAAATCCAATTTAATCATACCAAATCAAATTTCAATTAATTCTACCATAAAATCACATAAATTCTAATAATCATGAAACACTAATCAGTTCCGGATTCGACCGCCGATAAGGCCTTCAATTTGTAGTTTAAAACATAAAACATGAATATATTAATTAACAGTCAAACAGATAGAAATGCGTTTAAACTAATACACTTCAATCAATCAATCAAAATTTCAGTCAATGAGTCACTTAACATGCTTAATCATAGATTAGCATTAATTAGTGGTATTATCAGTAAACAGTGGTGAGGGTTGTCACAGTCTCCTCTCCTTACCAAGAGTTTGGTCCTCTAAACTCGAATTACCTTCATTTTGGAAGAATACCGGATCCAGTGGGAACAGTTCAGGATATCTCTTGATTATATCGTCTTTCCTTTCCCAAGTGGCATATACGCCACCACGGTTTTGCCAAGCAACTTTCACTAATGGAATTTCTTTGTTCCTTAACTTCTTGATCCGTTAGTTTACAATCTGAATAGGCCGTTCTTCATAAGTGTAGTCATCACTTAGCACTACACGGGTAGGCTCAATCACATGGAAGGGATCCCGGAGGTAGTCCCTCAACATTGAAATATGGAAGACATTATGCATATGTTCCATTTCAGGAGGAAGCGCTACTTGATACGCCACCGGATTGACTTTCTCGATAATCTCATACGGTCTGACATATCTCGGCGCTAGCTTGCCCTTGACTCCAAAGCGAGTCTGGCCTTTCATCGGTGTCACTTTAACAAAAACATGATCACCTATTTCATACACTCTGTCTCGCCTTCGGACATCCGCATAACTTTTCTGTTGGCTTTGTGCGGTTTTCAATCTCTGTTGAATCAATTTCACTTTTTCGGTGGTTTCCTGTACAATCTCGGGCCCAAGCAAAGGCCCATCTCCAACTTCTGCCTAGCAAATCGGAGATCGACATTTTCTGCCATATAAAACCTCGAAAGGCGCCATACCAATGCTCGAGTGAAAGCTGTTGTTATAGGCAAATTCAGTTAAAGGTAGATGACTTTCCCAATTTCCTTGGAAATCGTGAACACACATCCGCAATAAATCTTCTAGAGTCTGGATGGTTCTTTCTGACTGGCCATCTGTCTAAGGATGGTACGCACTACTCAGTCTTAGTTCAGTACCCAATGTTGTCTATAGGCTTTGCCAGAATCTCGATGTAAACTTCGAGTCCCTATCAGAAACAATAGATATAGGCACTCCATGCAATCTAACAGTCTCATCAATGTAGATTATGGCCAACTTGTCCGCATTATAGATTGTTTTGACAGGTAAGAAGTGAGCAGATTTAGTCAGTCTATCAACAATAACCCAAATTGAGTCCATACCTTTACTGGAGCGAGGTAAACCAACAATGAAATCCATAGTGATATGTTCCCATTTCCATTCTGGTATCAGTAAGGGTTACAGTAAGCCTGCGGGTCGTTGATGTTCGGCTTTGACTTGTTGGCAATGAAGACAATTCGACACAAAATCAGCAATTTCTTTCTTCATTCCCGGCCACCACAAATTCAGTTTCAAATCTTGGTACATTTTCGTATTTCCTAGATGGATAGATAGTTTTGAATTGTGGCCCTCTTGCAGAATTCTTCTTTTTAGTTCAGAATCACTCGGTACACACAACCTTCCCTGAAATCTCAACACATTGTTCTCAAATTTAAAATCCAGCCTTGGTTTAGATTCCCGTTCATCGATGATCTTTTTCAAGAAGTCATCCTGTTGCTGTTTTTCTTTAATCTCTTCGATAAGTGCCGGTTAAGCAGAAATAGCAGCTAAGGTTTCACCTTGTTTGCACAAAACAATCTCAACTTCAAATTTTTCAAGGTCACCTAGCAACTCTTTCTATCCAGTGAGTAAATAGGCTAGACTTCCAATCGATTTCCGACTCAGTGCATAGGCAACGGTGTTAGCTTTTCCTGGATGGTACAAAATTTGCAAGTCATAGTCTTTTATCAATTCTAACCATCTCCGTTGTCTCATGTTCAGTTCTTTCTGTCTAAAGAAGTATTTCAAACTCTTGTGGTTTGTATACACCTCACATGTCGCCCCATAAAGGTAGTGACGCCAGATTTTCAGTGCAAACACTACTGCAGCAAGTTCCAAGTTATGGGTCGGGTAGTTCTTTTCATGCGGTCTCAGTTGTCGGGAAGCATACGCAATCATTTTACCATTTTGCATTAAAACACATCCCAAACCCTTATAAGAAGCATCACTAAATATGGTAAAACCATTCGTACCTGATGGTAGGGTAAGAATCGGTGCAGTCACAAGTCGAGTCTTTAACTCTTGAAAAGCTGATTTTCTCTGGTCGGTCCAGTCAAATGATACCCCATTTTGAGTCAACTGAGTCAATGGTAAGGCAATTTTGGAGAAGTCTTTGACGAACCTTCTGTAATACTCGGCTAAGCCTAGAAAACTTCAGACTTCGGTAACATTTGTCGGTCTAGGCCAATTCACTACTGCTTCAATTTTCTGCGGATCAACTGAAATTCCATCCTTACTAATTACATGTCCCCAAAACATAACCTTGTCAAGCCAAAATTCACATTTTGTCAGTTTAGCATACAATTTCTGTTGTTTTAGGGTCTGTAGGGCAGTTCTCAAATGACATTCATGTTCTTCCGTGCTTTTGGAATAAATCAAAATGTCATCTATGAAAACAACTACAAATTCATCTAGGAATGGTTTGAAAATTCTGTTCATAAAATCCATAAATGCAGCAGGTGCATTGGTAACTCCGAAAGGCATAACTAAGAATTCGTAATGTCCGTATCTCGTTCGAAAGGCAGTCTTTTCAATGTCCCCTATCTTGACTTTCAATTGGTGGTATCCAGATCTAAGGTCAATTTTGGAAAACACTTGGGCACCCTATAACTGGTCAAATAAGTCATCAATACGAGGCAATGGATATTTGTTTTTCACTGTTACCTTGTTCAGTTTGCGGTAGTCAATGCAAAGTCTCAATGAGCCGTCTTTCTTTTTTACAAACAAGACTGGTGCATCCCATGGTGAAATAATGGGCCTGATGAACTTCTTATCTAACAATTCTTGCAGCTGAACTTTCAATTCTTTCAGTTCGGTAGGTGCCATTCTGTACGGACCTTTGGAAACTAGTTGTGTATCCGGAATCACATCAATGGTGAACTCAATCTCCCTATCAATCAAATCCCCTGGCAAATCATTTGGAAAAACATCTGGCAATTCTCTGACTATAGGAATACTGTTCACATCAGTGTTAGCATCAGTAAGTACAGTCAATACAGAACATAGATACCCTTTACACCCCTTTCTAATCAGTTTAAAAGCTTTCATGGATGAAATCAGATATAAGGGAGGTACTACTCCAACTCCGTTAAACACAAATTCAGGCAGTCCAGGTGGACGGAAAACAACTTGTTTTGTTACACAGTCTATGGTAGCATGAAATTTTGTTAACCAGTCCATTCCCAATATTACTTCAAAGTGATCAATATTCAGAGGTAGGAAATCAATATACAAATGAACATCCCCAACAATAATTTCACATGCAGGGTACATATAAGCACAAGTCATAGATCCTCCAACAGGTGAAGATACAGCTAACAGATAGTTCATAGGTTCCAGTGGTCCATTTAATTTTCGTGAAAAAGCATGCGATACATATGAATGTGTAGACCCCGAATCAATCAGAACATAAGCATTTTGAGTACAGATTGAGAGTATACCTGACACAACGGTCTCGGTATTCTGTATATCTCCCGGTACGAGTGCGAACACTCGGCCTTGCCTTATAGGCTCTTTTCCGGTAGCTTTCGGATTAGGTTTCGGTACAACAGTTGATGCTGCGGTGCTGGCTGCAGCTTTACTATTGCCCTAAGGAGCATAAGGGCAATCTTTGACCATGTGGCCCACCTTGCCACACCTGTAACAAGCACCTGAAATTTTATAACAAATTCCTTTATGCTTCTTACCACATTCAGAACAGGGCGGTATGAAACTGTTTCCCTGATTGGAACTGGTTGTTGACCCCATATTTTGCTTTTTGTTCAAAGGGCTGTTCCGGCCTTTCTTAAATTTAAAACCCCGTCTCTTACCGCGCCATTCAGTCGCTGGTGTTTCAGCCTGTTTTAATGCCTCGATGTTTGACTCAGCCATTATTGCTCGGTCAAGAACATCCACGTATTTCAGTAACTTCAAAACATTTATTCTGTCAAGGATTTCAACATTAAGGCCGCCTTCAAACTTTCTGGCCTTTTTGTAATTGGTATCCACCATGTGTGGTGCATATCTGGCGAGTTCAGTGAATTTCGATTCGTACTCAGCTACGGATATAGTGCCTTGTTTCAGTTGTTCAAATTCAGTCACTTTTCGGTCCTTGAGACACTGAGGGAAGTATTTCTCAAAGAAGGCTCCCTTAAACTGAGCCCAATTCATGGCAGTATTGGTGTCGCGGACCAGGATCCACCACCTTCTGGCCTCCTCTTGCAAAGTAAAAGTGGCCAATAGGACCTTGTGTGCTTCAGAACACGGAAACACTTCAAATAATTTCTCCGTTTCAAGAACCCAGGCTTGGGCCTTTAATGGTTCAAGGCCTCCTTGGAATGATGGCGGTTTCATTTTACTAAACTTTTGTGTTAGAGCAATTATGTCATAATTCACATTCGGTTCCGGCTGTACTGGAGGAGGTGGGGGCTGTTGGTTCTGTTGTTGCCTTAAGGCCTCAGTTAGCAATTCAACTGTTCTTTCTAGCCTTGCCATTCTTGGCCTCAGATGATTCAGATTCATCAGCACTTCTTGCGTTATCCATTTCACTATAGACAATCATGGCAATTATAAACATAGACAGTTGCATACTTAACATATTAACACATTAGCACATATATTCATGTCATTGCCACACATACTTTTTCAATGTTCATGCAATGCCCTATTCACTTTTCTAGGACATCCTATAGCTCATTTGGACACGTATGTGCGGTATAACTCGTGGTTTGATATCGCTCTAATGCCACTCTGTCACGACCTAAACCCGTCTCTATGGGTTTAGCACCGTAATCGGCCAATAATCCGTGATTACCGAAAGCCTGCTTAACAGTAATAACAGTAATATAGAGTACAGGGCTAGCGGTAGCCAAAACAGTAATAAAAGATGTCCAATGAGCTGTGACAATCTGTATGCAAAAAGATTTTTCATAACATATTCACATCATAACCAAAACAGTATATACATACAACTTATACAGACATTCAGGTCATGGACCAAATCCCTACCATAACAGTACAATGCTAGTCTCAAACAGTATTACAAAACAGAGACAGAAGGGTGAACTGAGACACCCCAAAGAGCCTAAGCTTGAATACACTTGGAACCTCGCAGTGAGGCACGTTGGTTGGCTTCACAAAAAGGGAGTTTCACCCAATGCTCCTAGCTTCGATCTGGTGCCTGGACACCTATATATATATATAAACAGTGAGTTAAAGCCCAGTGAATAACAGTTGTGTGAAGAGGTTAAGAATAAATGTCCTTTCAGTATTTAAAACAGTTATTTGAACGGTATATCAGTTATTCGATCATAGCAGTCATAAGTGGTACATCCAATAACAACAGTATAGTAGGTTTTAACAGATGGAACAGTTAGTTGATGGCCATCATATCAATAAACAGTAGTGGTTTCAACATGGGAACCGACAAAGATCTCTATAACAGTAGCAGTGATAGTACAGTAACAGTATATTGCTAAGGATGCCACGAATGCAGTTCGCAAATAGGACAAACATTCATCTAGTAAGAAATATCATTTCAGAAAGCAGTACAGTTGATCGTTCAGAAAATATTCATGATTGAATATATCTTTACAACATTGTTACTCACAGAGTTCTGGGCTACAGATAGGCTAGTGAGCGTCCTCGGATACCAACCCTACACAGTTACAGGATGAACACACACTAAGTTACACGTTTGGGAAACAATAACTTAGTCCCTATCTTGACTCGGTGTGGTTCTATAGCATTATCCTCATTAAGATGCCTTAAACTGGGCCTATGAATGCCTAGGATGGAATGAGGATGCAAAAATGCACTTTAAAACACTTTTCAAATTTTTGCTGAAATAGGGGTCTCGCTCGAGCGTGGCTTTCTCCGCTCGAGCGGACATGCAGACAAAAGAGCTACGCTCGAGTGTGACTTTCCTCACTCGAGCGGACTACAAAAGTACTGGATGCATGAAATTCACGCTCGACGGGCGCTCGACCCCTGCTCGAGCGTGAGACCTGAAGTCTCGCCGGCGTGCATTCTCGCCGAGCGGATCAGAACACATACAAAGTACTGGGTACACGCATTTCACGCTCGAGCGTTACTTTCCCCGCTCGAGCGGACTGCATGAACTCAGAGTGTGCGCTCGAGCGTGGAGTTCCCCGCTTGAGCGTGGATCCAAAATCTGGAATTTCCAGATTTGTCTCCAAGCATGAAATTCAACAATTAAAGCATCAAATTTGATCCTTTTGGACTAATTTTCTGGAAAACACTTTAAAACTCATAATATGACATGTTTCGAAGATCAATTTGCAAAATCAAAGCCCAAAGGTAGTTCAATTGAACCCAAATTTCAACTAAAAATTTAAGAACATGAAGAACAATGCAAATTCAACACATGCATGGGTTCCTAGGAACTCCAATGTTCTAAAACAAGATCAAATGCAAGATTTAACTTCAAAACATGGTGAGTTCATGGATCAAGACCCAAAATATAAACATGCAAGTAGAAATTCTCATGAAACAACTTCAAAACTTCAATATAAGGACATGCATGCATGATCTAGCTCTCAATTCAACATTTAAAACCATGACTTGGCTCTAGACTTCAACATTCTTCTAAACCATGCATGAACCAACTTAACTCATAAACAATAAGGTAAAAGCTCTACCTTAAGTCTTTAAGTTCAAGAAGGGAAGCTCAATTTTTGCAATTATCCTCCAAATCTTCTAGGCCTCCAAGTCAAATCTCATTTGAAGCCAAACTTTCTCCTCACTCACTCTTTCCTACGGTTTTGGGTCTTGAATAATGGCTGAAGAGGTGCTAATGCTAGCATATAAGAGTCAACTAAATGGTCCTAGAATTGTCCACCAAGTGGCAATTTGGTTAATAAGCCCACTAATGTAATTTAACATTATTAAATCCAATTTAATCATACCAAATCCAATTTCAATTAATTCTACCATAAAATCACTTAAATTCTAATAATCGTGAAACACTAATCAGTTCCGGATTCGACCGCCGATAAGGCCTTCAATTTGTAGTTTAAAACATAAAACATGAACAGATCAATTAACAGTCAAACAGATAGAAATGCATTTAAACTAATACACTTCAATCAATCAATCAGAATTTCAGTCAATGAGTCACTTAACATGCTTAATCATAGATTAGCACTAATTAGTGGTATTATCAGTAAACAGTGGTGAGGGTTGTCACAGACACTAAAGATTCTAAGTGTACTAGTGGCTATGCCTTTTCCTTGGTAGGTGTAGCAGTCTCTTGGAAATCTTCCAAGCAGACGTGCATTGCCAGGTCCACAATCGAATCCGAGTTTATTGCATTAGATAAAGCTGGGGAAGAAGCAGAATGGCTTCGACATTTTCTGGATGATATTTTAATGTGGCCCAAACATGTGCCCACAATTTGCATCCATTGCGATAGCCAAACAGTTATCGCTAGGGCACAAAATAATATGTGTAACAGTAAGTCTTGTCATATACATGTGTAGACATAATACCGTTAGGCAACTGCTCTCAAGTGGAATTATTTCCATTGAATATATAAGTTCAAGAGATAACATTGCAGATTCGTTAACAAAAGGTTTGACCAGAGGACAAGTCATGAGATCATCGAGGGGAATGGGATTAAAGCCTACCAATTAAGAACCGACTTAATGGCAATCCAACCTAGCTGATTTGAGATCCCAAGATCTAGGTTCAAAGGGACAACTGAATTAAGTATGATTCCCGACCATCACTAAAGAGAAAATCTCCTACCTATTTCTATGATAACAAGTGATGTCTGCAGCGAGAATTAGGATAAGTTTTACTTTTAGTGAAGTTCATATCTTGGAAAACCAAGTGGGGTATAGCAGAATACTCTTAATGAGCATCACCTATATGAGTGTGAACTGTGCCGGTTCTATGAGAATGCTAAGGCTACATTCTCTAGAGCACTTATGAAAACCAGGTATTGCCTAGGGCCAAAACGAGCACAATCGAAAGAACCAAGTAGTGTATGAAAACAAAACTGTGTGAAAGCTGTTTTCTCGGTTTACACTAACGACAGAACAGTTCAAGACATCATGTTCACTGATCAGCCAGTAAACCCGATAGCTTCTCACAAGGGAAGGTTCAAGGCCAAAGGCTACCTATCTTATGCAAGATGTTTTCAATTTTGTACTTTCTCAGGTTGCATGTTGTTGCATGTCCTTTTCATCAATTTTATTCCTGTGGGGAATTGTTGGAAAAAAATGATTTAAATGCTAATTTTTCGGAAACTTTATGCTAATAATTATGTAGGACCCATAAGTCAGTTTTGGAGGGTCCAAGTAGCAATGTGTTCGTTGCCATGTGGTGAACAAGATTATGTAATTAGTGAGTCAAAACCATTTATAGGTGAATGGAAAATTGACTTCTAAGTAAGGTTCATAAACATTAGACATGTTGGTGAAAATTCTCAAAATGGTATTGAATGTTCTTGTCCCACATAGGAAAGTTAGGAAAAATTTAGAGAAGATATAAGGTCCTAGATTGAACCTTGGGCATGGGTCCAAAGGACACCTAGAGTGTGAGTTGGGTTGGGTCCACCCGTTACTTATCTTCTTGGGCCAAAATTATTTGAAGTTTTTTTAAATTGTTTGCTAGAAAAATCTGAATTTCATATTTGTCTCTTCCAAAAAGGTTTTTCCATTGCCTATATTAAGGTAGTCCTCCATCCAGGTTTTTTTTTTTTTATAATAATAATAATAAAAAAACAATCAAATAAAAAATATTCAGATTTCTATTTTCTTCCTCCTCCTCTGTTCATCCTGCATATTAATATTTTTTAGAGTCTAAGTTTGAGAGAGTGCAAAGAACATACTTTGGTTCGCTGTACACATATAATTAGTGCGAATTCTGTGTGTGGTGATTGTTGTATCTTAGAGACAGAACGCCTATTATTCTTGAGCACCAGCGGAGAGGGCGTTATTCTATTTTAAAGACACAGTGTCCATACACTGACCTCAATCACAATTTCATTCAATAGTTTGATCTTCTAAAATGTGTAAGTTTATTTTATTTTATTTATTATTTGCAATTAATTAATTTTACTGAAAATATTCTTCAACTTTTAATTTATTTAGGTTACATTATCTTTCTATTTTTTTATATGCTTTTTCATAACAAGTAAAAAAATCAACTAATAAGTCATATCTAAAACAACCCAAAAGACAATAATAAATGTAATCTTTTTAGGAAAAATTCTCTCATGTTCATGATTTGAATTGGAGGCACTATATGGATCATGAGGCTTACTATCTTTTTCATTATATATTTATATGGAGAAATTTCATTATATTATCTAACGGTGAATATAATTATATTTTTTAATTTAATATAATTATAAGTTTATATTTATATTTTATAATTATAAGATATGAAATGAAACTCTTTCATTATACAAATGGAATGTATGGAATGTAAATAATCAAAGTCTTATTTGACTAAAAATGATTTGGTTGACTTGAGAGTCTCTGCCCATTTCTTTATGGTTGCCTAAAAATCGCAACTGCATTAATTGAGACAATACTAAATTACATTTATTTATTTGCAAAGGAAGATATTTTGGATATTGAGATTCTAATTCAATAAAATAAAGTAACAATGAGAACTGACTATGAAGATCACTACTTCCACTAGTGGACCAAATATTCACCCGATCCGCTTAAACCGAGTGTTCCAAAATAATTCGTAAATGAATAGTTTTTGATAGTGTGAGTGGATACAGATATGTTTTCTTAATTTGCTTAACTTTGGACAAATGATAGATAGGAGGTCGTTTGATTCAATCCAATATGTATACACTTATAAAAAAATGAAATTATACTTTTATATTTTGTGTATTAAAATTAAAATAGACGATTCTTAAGTGTGTAAGTTCATACTATATGTACTTGTGTAAGTTCTCACAAATATACGTAAGTTATTTTACAAAATTGCATAAGTTTTCACAAACATGCGTAAATTAACCCATAAAAATTTGAGAAATCACAACTTACATATATTTGTGAGAACTTAATTTTATGAGGTAACTTATGAATATTTATGAAAATTTACGCAAGTGCATATGGTGTGTATCTTGCATACCCAAATACTGCCTATGTAATTATATTTGTTATGTGTGAAATATGAAAGCTATGCCCAAAAAAATGAACAATAAAAAATTTTGAGTACAAAATAATAAAAAATTATTAGAAAATAGTTCAAAAAAATGCCCAAAAAAATAAAACCCAAACAGCTAAACCAATTTGTATTCACACGCCAACCCACACAAAATATGAAAGCTATGCCCAAAAAAATGAACAATAAAAAATTTTGAGTACAAAATAATAAAAAATTATTAGAAAATAGTTCAAAAAAATGCCCAAAAAAATAAAACCCAAACAGCTAAACCAATTTGCATTCACATGCCAACCCACACAACTTGCTCAACCTGTATCTGCTAACTAAGTAGATGGATGCGGATTGATTGTTTTTTAATCCGCCAAAGTTTAGGTGGATGACAGATGAGAGATCAACCGATCTAACCTAATTCGCAAGCACCCCTAACTTCCACAAAGGAGGGGAAATATTAGACCTCTTAAATTTAGTGTTTTTATTATTTTATTATTTTTATGATTCATATACTGTAGAATATTACAATGTACTTCAATAAATTATAATAATAATACCCAAAATCAAAGATAAAATATAATATATAATTAATATAAAGATACTGTCAAAATGATAGAAATATTAGACCTCATCCATTTAGGGTTAATTATGTTTCAAATGATGTAAACTTAAAACAACAATGTTAGGAATCCAACATATTTACTCAAAAAATGTCTACAAAAAGCATTGAATAGTTGAGATGTATTATAAGAACCGTCCCATTATACAAAATTGAATTTACATACACCATCCAACAACATTCTAAGTACTTTTAGACTATTTTTTCTACAGCATAGCAAAGTTTAGAATGCCTATACTAAATGTAATAAAAGAAATTATTAATAAATAATTTTTAATTTTTATTATCAAATCTTAGGAAATGGGTATTAAATTTCTCAAAAAAAAAAAAAACCAAAACAAAACAAAAGTAATAATAATGAATCCGGCAGTGATAGGTAGCTCGAAACCAAGCGGCTCGAAATGGCTCGAATCAGGGGAGGGAGGAGGGGAGGAGGAGGAGGGACTGGAGGGGGCCCAACATTTGGAGCTGGAAGTGGGTGGCGGGGGGCGGAGGCGAGGCAGAGCTGGCGATCGCTGGTGTTGCGACGATCGGCGGCAGCGAGGCGACGGCGGTGGCGGTGGCGAGGCGAGCAGCAACGATCCTCCCTCCTCTCTTTTTCCTCTCTTCTCTCCCTCTTTCTCCTCTGCTTTTTCCTCCTCTGTTCTTCCTCCTCTCCTCCTCTTCCCCTCTGTTTCTCTCGCCTGTGTTCAACAAAAACGAAGAAGAAGAAGAAAAGAAAGAAAGAAAAGGAAGAGAAAAAAAAGAAAAAAAAGACAGCCCAAAACGACGTCGTTTTGGGCTGTCGAGCCAAAATCAAGCCACAGATTCGAGCTACCAGGAATTATCCTAATGAATCTATATGATTTTGAAATATTCATAACTAACACTGCTATATTTAAGGGAGTTTTAAAGCTTTAAAGATGTGGTCATTTCTACCATTTCTCTTTATACATTTTGGACCGCATTTCTTCTATTCATATTCGGATTAGAGAGAGAAGTTTGTTTCCTTTTAGATTCTCAGTATCCATTAAGTGCAGGTTTGGAATTTTTTTTAGCAACTTTTTCATTGTCTTTTTATTATTTCTAGCAAAATTTTAAAATTGTCAACAGTATTTACTTGTAGGTCATGCTTTATTATACAGACTCCAAAAAATTAAGAAATCAATCAAATTTAAAGAAACTTATGAAAATAGAGAGAGTCAATTTTCTTGGATTTTTTTGACTTTATTTGTTATTAGCGAACTTTTTCTTTTCTTTTCTTTTTTTTCCTCTATAAATAATTTGGTCCATTTTTTTTTCTTTAGGTACTTCTACTCTAAAACTTAAAAAAATTTAACAACATTTTTAAAAAAAAAGTTTAATAAAATATAAAGTTTGAAAAACAAAATATGTGGCTTAACAAGTTGTTGACACATTTATTTATACATAAACTAACAACCCATGTGATGTACAAGATTTTAAAAAATAGGTGTAGACAAATTACAAAATATATATGTATGTAAGGGTTCAGAAATGTCGTTGGAAAACTTGTTGGAAGTTTCAAAAGCTCGTCAAAAAATTTGAAGATCGTCAGAAAATTCAAATTCTCTAGAAATGATGAGGGAGGCTTAGATTCTTCAATGGTAGCAACTATGAATACAATAGGAAGAGATGATAGATATGAGAGATTGGGTGAAGACAAAGGCAAAGAGATTAGAAAGAGAATAATGACAAGACTCTCCCATGAATTTCTTATTTTTACTCTCAGGGAAATAATAGAGAATGGAGATTAGTTCTCTCCAAAATATCTCCTTATAAAATTATGCGTGAGTGCTATATATAGGCAACTCATGATGATGGAGCCCCATGTGCAAAGCAGATGGGGAAATATTCTCTATAACAACTTTGTCTGAGAAAGTCATCTCTCCAACAATGAGAAAAATCCCACAGAAGAGATAAAGCTTTTTGGTAAAACCTTCTTCTTAGCCATACCTAACCAATGATCCCCAATCATCTCAAAGGATCAGAAGTAGTTCAAGAGAACGCCCTACCAGGAATATCGCCAAGTCTCATAGACCTCTTAAGTCATGCCACCTCGACCTGAGTATAGGTTAGTTTAACCGCCAAATGTTCGGATCTCTAGGTTTGCTCAAAAACCTTTCGAGTCCAAGCTCAAATGGGTATCTAGGTTCGTAGATCCGAACCTTTTCGAGAATAGAGCAATCCGGCCCATTCGATAATGATATCTTCAAGCCCACTAATTTTGGGCTTTCTAACTGGGCTCGAATTGGGCTTAATCAATTAGATGGGATTAAGTTAACCTCTCTTACGCTTTGCCCCTTACATGTACGAGAAGTCTATGATCTTTTCAAGTATGCACATTTGATCTTCTCGGACGGGCACTCATTGTAGTGGCTTGTGTTCACCATGCTTGCTCAAAGTAAGCTGTTGTCAATGTTCCTCTGAAGATGCTATCATTCTCATGTGTTGTCAATATGCCTCTAAAGATGTTATCATTCTCATGTGCCTCAGGTTTCATAGAATCCATTCTCTCGGCGATAGTTGCTAGTTCTATCTCGAAAAGCCATCTTCCTTTTGGTTGTGGAAGTCATTTTAGGGTATTGTCCTTTTTGGATGCACAAGTTATCCTAGGGCCTTTGCTCCTTTCTTATGTAAAAGCTATCTAAGGGCATTGCCCCTTTTGGATGCACAAGCTCTCCTAGAGCATTGCCCTTTTTGGATGCACAAGCTATCTTAGGGCGTTTCCCCCTTTGGATCGGAAGATATCCTAGGGCATTTGCCCCTTTCGGATGTAAAAACTATCCAAGGGCATTGCCCCTTTCTGATGCGAAGACTATCCTAGGGCATTGCCCCCTTTTGGATGCATAAGTTATCCTAAGGCATTGCCCTTTTCGGATGTAGAAGCTATCCTAGGGCATTTTGCCCATTTCTGATACAGAAATGTCTTTTCTTCCCATGTTCTGATTTCAAAGACAGCTTTAGAATAGCTTCAGAGTGTGGTTCAAGAGGAAATTTCTTTAGTGCATTTTCAAGGAGTCAAGACCTTTGCTGATGTCCAAAATAGAGATAAGAAATTAAGGTCATTGTAGAATAAGAAAGTACTAACTAGGAAAGACCTATTTTGGCTTGCTCTTAGACAAAGGAAGTTAGCGAGGAAGTTGGCATAATCCAAGAGTTATTCCATTTGGTCCATTCCGAGAAAAATGCAAGCATATGACATAAAAACACAAGTGTCATCCAAGTAGATGGTATCTCCAATTCGATTGATAGCACGACCTCTGACCCAAAGATAAGAGAATAAGATGTTGTTTGTGCTGTTTTTGATTAGAAGTTTGATGAGCCCAAAGCATAGTTATCAATTGATCGGACCAAGTTCCTCTCTAAGATCATATGGTAAGTTGTCTTGGCTTCAATGACATGAAACTTTGTGGCCGAAAGGATTTCCCTGATGGTTAGATCAACTGTCACATAGCCAAGATTAATTCTCAATGTCCTTTGAGCCTCATAATTGCAATGGGTTGATTCACAACGTGTTTCTTAGGAATTCTGACCTTCTCAAGTGTTGTTCGAGTCATGATATTTACTAAAGCCCCTCTATCAACGAAGGCTTTCTTGAACTCAATCCCATTGATGTAATTTATAACATAAAGTAGATGATTATAAAAGAATGGGTAGTTTTGATTTTCCTTAGAGAAGGTTATAACACTCGATTTTTTCTTGAACTTTTCTCAAGACTGAACCCTTAGTACGTGTACATTCTTCGTGGTGTGTTTCGATGATACTGATAATGGCATTGGTAAATTCAAACCTAGCCATCTCAGATAACCCAAGTTGGTCAAAGAATTTCTTGAACTTCACACAATTTGGCAAACTTTTACCTTTTGTGGTTCATAGTTGGTAACTTCTTTGATTTCACCATAGTAATCCCCTTATGAATCGAAGGGTTTTCTGTAATAATCACCTTTTTGATCAAAGGTTTCTTTGAGAAACATATCATTGTCTTTATAATGCTTCATCTTCTGCCCTCTGAATCCCTCACCCTGCAACTTTCGAATCGAAGACTAGGAAGTCGTAGCGACATAAGGTCCTTTGGATGACTTGTACTAGCCTTGTAGGTGAAGTTGAAGCTGCACTTTTGAGCATGAGGAGTGTTGATATTCTGAGCCTCTTTTATCACTAGTGAGAGTATTGGCAGCTTATGATTGACAAGAAGTGCTTGTAATTATCAAGTGCCCTTTGAACATAAATTTGAACCAAATAGCTCTCCCATAGGACCTTGTGGTAATCCACTGCCTTGTCTTGGAATCTCTTCACATAATTAGAGATGTCATTTCCTTTCTGTTGAACTTCTTAATGTAAACCCGTTCAGTAAGGGACTTAGAGAATTCTCTCAAGTGAAGGAAGTAATTGGATCCATGAATACCTAATGTTTCGTTGAACCTTACCATGTGCTCTCAGGTATTGCCTTGCTTACAGTCAAACTTTGCGAACTTAGGGGTAGTTTACCCCTCAAGATATAGGTAACTTAATATTTTTAACAGGTACGGAGGCTTGATGTCTAGATCAGATAAGGAGAGAAGAGTCCTTTTATCCTGCTCTTGATCGAACATGACTTCATATATAGTTTTCTTGGACAGGACTTTCTCAGGAGCAACATCCTTGTGAGTGACTTCCTCGAGAGGAATATCCTCAGAAATGACTCTCTTAGGAACAACATCCTCGGACAACATGATACCTTTGTAGCTTACTTTTCGTGCTCCTTTCAGATACAATAGCCGTACAGTTCGAACTCTCGTGGTTTTGACTCTGATTCCATAATGTAATGTGAAATAGATAAACACAAATGAGTCTAAATCTGGCAATTCTTTTGAAAAATCTAATTTGAATAAAAAATGTCAAAAATGGACTGCATTGTCAGATTTTAGAGTCGTCACCTAAATGTTTTTTGAGAAATTTAAGAAACCCATGACTCTTGCCAAATGCCACTTATCCGTCATCACCAAAGTTTCTCGGCTCGGGAACTTAGGTATGAAAGGGGAAGGTCGTGAATTGAGCACCCCACTCACCCGATCAAAGATCAGCCTCTACTAATCATAATGTGATTCTTATTAACATTGTATGCTCTTGTTTCAATTTATTAGACTATCTTTACTAGGTGATGCACACAAGTATAGACTAATTTGCAAAAGTTGGAATACTTTGATTTTGTGTGTGTTTTGAAAAGTGTTTGAATATGTATCACTTGAAAAAGTAATCTCATATGCACATTTAAGCAAATTATCCCAACTTAAGCAATTAGCCTTCATCCGCAGGCATTCCAACAGGTATATCACTTAAGTACTTAGCCTCATGGTATTTATGCTTGATAGGACAATAATCACACGCATGCAAAAAATACTCACCTAGTACTCCAAGGCAAGCCGAAGAGAATGAAATAATTAGAAAAAATGCATGCTCCTAATCAATGCAATATGACTAATGCAACACATAAAAATGCAAATAATAAGCTCGGTTACTAACATGGCATGCGAATCAATTTGATAGTATACAGTTAAACACATTTTCTTGGATAATAAGCAACCACAAGATTAGAATGATGCGCTGAGCCAAATGTATGCAAAAATGGATAAAGTAAGCATAGCAAGGATATGAAAAATGTAAAACATGATACTACCATTATAAGCGGGTAAATAAAAGGGAGAAAGAAATGGGGGTTGGAAGACGTACACAATATTACAATTTTGCCCTCACGCAGGAGGGTCTGAATGAATGTCTTAGCTAATTACCGACTTATAGCTAACTATTACAATACCAAAATGAATTAACTACACTAGCTAATTATTACAATTTAGAATTGAACTAACAAATTAGTTACAATATGGAATTAATTAACTAAGTAATTAATTATTACAAATCCACTGCTTTAGGTACAACATACTACTATTAAACATAACTTTAATAGGCCCTGAGAAGTAAGGGATGGTTCATGCATGAACGCGAATTTCCACCTGAAAATGCCTCTGTTCTGCTGTCAGAATGGTTCTATTGTGCAGTCCGAAAATTGAACTATTTTTACCCCAGCCTCTATTTTGTTTTTCCATGAAAATGGCACTGCTAGGCCAAAATGAGGTGGCCAGCCGGCCAGTAAAAGTGGTCGGCCGTACAGAGAGATGGCCGACTAGCCACTGGTTTTTTCACTGCCCTACTGCAATAGACATGAAATAGATTATTTTTAGCAGATGTTTGTTCACCCTGCCTCTTCTTATCATCTAATAGATCAAAGGAGGGGTAGGCTTAATTTGCAAGCCATTAATCGACGCAAGCTCATTGAATGATAGTGTACAAATCAAGGGACACGAGCACAATAAATAACAATGAAAGACCCATAAACCTCCTCCCTATCATGGAATTGATTAAGGGAAGTGGTAGACCTTAAATCTTGAGCCATTATCATCACTAAAAGTATGAAATGACTCAAGACTCAGTGGCTTTAATTAACGTTTGATTGAGCCCCAAACTTGATTTTATTATGTTGTTCCATTTTAATCCAAGTTTATTGCCTCTTTTAATTACCTTTCCATTCATTAGTCATTTAGTCCAAGAATGATAGTTAAGTCCACTAAATGGAGAGAAGTGTCAAACAAGAAGTTGTTTTGGGCATGAGAGAGAGGGTAATGCCTTGGTAATGAACCTCCGAAGAGATTAAATCATTTAGCATTGAAGGGTCTTTTTCTTAAGCTTAAACAACACTCGGTTGGAACAACTCTCAAAGAAATAAAATGCCAAGAAAGGAGGGAGGTTGCAGAGGTGATTATATGTGAACACAAGTATGAAAAACATGAAATAAATGCTATCAACTCAAATAGGTTTGTGGCTAAGGCCTAAACCACAAAACATATGAGGACCACTACACTACAAACCTACCATACAAAGCATAAACCAAATGAAAAACCTAAAACAGTCCTAAAATAGCTAAAAACAGTGCTGGAAATAACATGGAAAAGCTTGAAAAAGTTAGCTAAAACAGTAGAGAAATTAAGCTAGTAAACAAGCATAAGGAGGGGTGGCTAACCCCTCCACTTTGTGGACCTTAAAACAACATTTTTAGCCTCTCAAAACCTCTGAAAATTAGTGGTAAAAAGTTGAGAAAAAGATGGAAAACATAAAGGCAAAAGCTTGGGAAATAAGGTTCAAAGAAAGGTGGGTTACCCCTCTACCTTTGATAGCTTTAAGCCACAAGTTTCAGCCCATAAAAACAGTAGAAAAACAGTCCAAAAAAGCAAATAAAAATAAGAAAGAAGTAGTGTAAAATAGCTAAGAGTTATACCTCTTGAAGAGGAGTAATGCTTTGAATTTCAAACTAACAAATTCCCATCCTCAAGAGCTAAATTCAAGCTCAATAACCTTAGCAAAGAGCCCTAAAAACTTGGTTTAGGAGTCTAGGTAAGGTGTATATATGTTACAAGATAGAGAGAGAAATATTTTTAAAGAATTTTGCTTCACAAAATTTTTCTAACCTCATTTCAAGAGAGGTGGTCAAGTATTTATAGAAAAATATGTTACTATCTCGGAAATATCTATATAGAGATAGCTAGTGCAGTACATGCACCTGTGGGAACAGCTGCCACAGTTGGTAGCAAAATATTTCTTCTACTGGAACAATTGGCTGGCCAACCACTAGGGGGACCGCCGGCCACTCATTTATGGCCAACTGGCCACTAGTTAGCCTGTAGGCCTTTGAGTGTTCAAGCTTGGAAAAATTCTGTTTTGGTCCAAAAGTGATGCAAGGTTTTTAGGCTTCTGAGACTCCAAACTAAGGCCTCCTGCTGAAAAAATCAAGCATTTGCACAACGTGTAAATTCATTATCGGGTGAGCAATCGGAGGCGCCCAAGTCTTAAGGGCGGTAAAAAAATGGGGTGTCTACAGTTGCCCCTCTTTGACAGAGCTCAAAGTCATGAAATGACGTGAGTGAATGTCAAAGTCTAGAGACAACCCATTTTGACAAGGCTGTAAGACTTGGGCAAACAATCAAGACATAAAAGTAAATTGGTTGAACTTGAAAGTTGCCTATGTATCTCTTTGCAAGGAATCAAACCAGCGTAATTTAGGGGCATAATGCGACATAAGGAATAATGCGATGCAACAGTTGAGAATACAGATGAGATAATGATGCGATGCAACTTGAAATCAATAAACGAGAAATAATCCTAACTACGCTTCTGCGTACAAGACATAATTCAAACTACACTTCCGCACAAAAAAGGTAACAAGAGACATGCCATACTACACTTCCGTGTAGAAAGGTGAGAAATGATCCTAACTTCGCTTTCGCGTAAAGAGAAACCAAAACAACCCAAACTACACTACCGTGTAGAGAGGACACAAGAACTACCAAACTACACTACCGCGTAGAGAGGTGATCCTAACTACACTTCCGCGTAGAGAGGACACAAGAACAACCAAACTACACTATTGTGTAGAGAGGTGATCCTAACTACACTTTCGTGTAGAGAGGATAACAGGAAACAAACCTAACCACACTTCCGTGTAGGAAGGTATACGAACAAACCAAGCCACACTTCCGCGTAGCAAGGTGATCCTAACTACACTTCCGTGTAGCCAAACTACACTACCGTGTAGAGAGGTCAAGAACGAACCAAGCTACACTTCTGTGCAACGAGGTAACAAAACAACCAAGCTACACTTCCGCGTAGCGAGGAATGAGAACAACTAAGCTACGCTTTTGCGTAGCGAGGTGATCCTTACAACAGTTCCGTATAGAAAGGATAACAAAAACAAACCAAGCTACACTATCGCATAGAAGCGTGATTCTAACTACATTTCTGCGTAGAGAGGATAACAAAAATAGACCAAGCCACACTTCCGCATAGCGAGGTTAAGGGAAGAAAACCCAAATCACACTCATGTAACAAGGGTGGGTACAAGAATTGAAAAGCACAATGCACACGAATGCGACACAATGCGATATAATTGATGTAAGTACAATGACGATGCATGCTCCATGTAACATAATAGATAATAGAAATAAGTTGCAATGCATGTTCTATGCGAGATAATAGACACGCGAAAGCAAAATGACAGAGAGAAAGCGGTGTTTCAAGACACCTTGCAACGATCTCTGACTTACTACTCAGAGACTCCTCAAAATGCTTAAAAAGGATACACCTTGCTCATAGATGAAATTGGGACATATTCATGCATTCTGAGAAACAATGGGAATTTGAACGATGCAATCAGAACACAATTTCGAGGTCCTCAGAATCCGAACCAACTTCAAATACCTCAATTCTCCTTCCCAAGACCAAAACAGGACCTCCCATACACAGATTAAGTAATAGAAAAGCAGAAACCAGCTTTGGACCACAAAAGGGGCCGGCCGGCCACAAAAAGTGGACGGTCGGCTACAAAAGTAGACGGCCAGCACCCGTGAAAAATTAGGGGCAATTTGGGGTTTTTGGCTCGAGTCTCTTTAAATACACCACCAAACTTCATTTTGCATACAACCACATGACCGAAAATCCTCCCTCTCTCTTTAGGTGTTTTCTCTCTCTAGATTTGCGCTTCATACACGTATCCCAATGCCCCACGCAAACTTTCTTCGTAAAACACTTATAGTCCTCTACGTTTTGAATCGATCAGATTTTGTTTTCATTATTTTTTTGTGTTTTCATCACTTTGGGCTTATTTCCCTTGGGTTTTTCTTGGGTTTCACACTTTTCTTGGGTTTTGACTTTTTCTCTCATTTTCTCTCTCCTAGGGTTGACCTTTTCAGGTTTTCTACCCTTTTCCCTCATCTTCCCATTTTTTACCACATGTTCACCCACTCTTCTCATGGTAGAAGATATCCCACATAACGGCGCCCCTCCCAAGGTGCCCGTACTTCCACCTATCGCAGAGGCAGAGGAACCGATAGTTGATGAGGCCGGCAGGGTGGCGGAGGACATTGTCGTTGATTTTGAGGCAAAGGAGGTCTTTCCTCCAGGGCCTGAGCCAGAGCTATTGCCATTAAGGTTGAGGCCATTTGACCTGGCCACTTATCACCCACGCACGCACGCGATGGCGCCTGGAGGCATGCTGCGATTGGAGGACTTTATTAGCGGCGTGCCTGAGGATGTTTTGTTGAGAGAATTGGGCCTCTCATTTTTCTCACGACGCTATTAAGGTACAAACTTTGCTTTCTTGCACTTTACTTGTTTTTTCATTTCATTACCGCATTTCATTATTATTTCTTTCATCACTGTTACATAACTGATGCTTTCTTGCCTTATTGGGTGACTCTCGCTCTTGGAGAGGATACGAGGTGGTGATCCCTGCTCGGGTCCGCAAGTTGGTCGATGAGGCAGGCTTCGGCCTATTCTGCACCGGGCTCTTATGACACTTGGCCAGCCGAGCCTTACTCAGAGCTTTGGTAAAGAGGTAGTGGGACACTACTAACTTGTTCCACTTCTCTTCTATCGAGGAGATGACGACGACCCCCTATGATTTTTCGATGATCATTAGTTTGAGAGTAGGGGGTGATCCGATCCCTTTTGACATGGATATGGGCCAATGGGAGGCAGCATGGATATATCTACTCAGAGCATGCCCTCCACTGAACAGACCCACTATGGTGCGCGACAGCTGGTTTTACGACCGCTTCCACGGGAGCCAACCAGAGACATAGGAGGAGATCGAACAGTACACCCAGGGGTTCTTGATCTATCTTCTCAGTACTACCTTGTTTGCGAGCAGATGGAATAACATAAGGCTGTACTTGCTGAGTGCCCTCGTGACATTGCCCCAGGTGTAATTCTATGACTAGGGTGGAGCTGGTCTCGCCACACTCTACGAATACATAAACTCCAGTTCCCGCATGAAGGGGAACAAGGTCGGCAGTTATTGGCGAGCTTAGAAGGTACACACTGCGCTTTCCATCTCAATTTTTGTTTGCTTATTATGCTTTCTACTTTGCATTTTCTGTCTCTATACTGTTTATACCTGTGCTTTCTGTTTTGCACTTTTTGTCTTTATACTGTTCACACAAGTTGACTCACATAACTGATCTCCTCTTACAGTTATGGGTTTATGCCTATTTCCCTACTTGGCCCCGGTGCCAGTGAACGAGATAGCATCGGTCGTACCCTACTCTCGATGGTACGATAGTAGATGCCACCACAGGCGCCGCGATGACATGACTTTTGCTTATTATCGCTGATATTTTGACACGGTGGTGGCTCGCGAGCTAATCCGAAACTCACAGTCGTTTCTACTTTATTTCTATTGCTACTGTTCTGATCCATACCCTGACAACTGACAATAACTAACCACTTGTAAATTCTCTATTTGCAAATCACATGGTAGCCGTGGACAATGATGCCGGCTGGAGTACGGGACCAATACGTTGGATCTTGGGCTACCTCCTGGTATTGGATCCTTTAAGAGGGCCTATTTTGCTGGGCTTGGTTTTCGAGTGAGCGTTTCGTACGCCACTTCATGGGCTTACCTGCCTTGGTTGTTCTTGCTCCACTTCTAGTATCCATGAAGATAGCCGATAGCCTCCTAGTTGAGGCTATCGTTCAGTATATGATGGGCCTGGACACCGATTTCTTCAGAAGGGATAGAGATTAAGCGACCTTCATCCGGACACATCTCATGCCGCTCATGATCGGAGTTCGCGCGGGTAATGTTGTAGGTGCCCCTTTAGCTGGAGAGGCTGTTCATGAGGCCGAGACTAATGTTGCTATGCATACAAGTGGTTGGCTAGTGATTCCTACCGCGATTCCCTGCCGGTGGCCGAGTGGGATAGCCTGTCAGATCCCAATAGAGCCACTAGAGGCAGAGTATGGATATGTTAGGGCTCCGGGCGCATCGCAGATACAGATCGTGCTTTACAACTTACATCCTGCATTTTTCCTTTATGAGATACTGATTGTTCAAATTCACTTGCAGGCATATACGTTTCCTCTAGCTGGTTGCCTCTCTAGTTCACATGGTGTAGAGGAGAAAGACATTGGTGGTGTTTGGGAACTTGGTTTCCAAATTTTTTTCTCATTTTTTCCACTAAAAGACAAAAGTTTTGCAAAACTAAAAAAAACAAATCTAAACAAAATATCACATCCAACCCCATAATCATTTCACTTTTTCTCTCACAAACATCACATCCAACTACAAAAAAACCCAACTATCTTCCCAAACACTAAAATTTTTTTATCCAACAATATCCTACAACTAAAAAAATCTACATAAAAACCCACTTCCCAAACACCCACATTGCTTGCTATTCACAGCATTCAGGTAGTTTCCTTTTTTCTTGTGCATTTCATTGCTTACCCATACTGTTGCATACCACACTGCACCGACATGCCATACTCAAACTAATATGCGATACTTACACTATATACTGACATGCATTCCGATACTGCCTTACACTGTACTACCACACCGCACTTATGCTGAATTTGCCTTCTGCACCATACTCATACTGCATACTACACTTTGTAACACACTCACACTGTAACTGATACTCTGATGCTTGTTTTTAGATTCCACATGTACCGATGGCACCAGTAACACCAAAAGTACTAGCGACATCAGTGGCACCTCCTCTAGTGGCGAGGAGCAGAGGTAGACAGGCCCTAGCGCATAGCCGGGATGAGCGTCGAGGTCGGGGTGGAGATAGGGGTGCTCGGGGTCGAAGTAGCGAGTCCTAAATAGAGGAGACCTCCTCCTCTTCAGAGTCGATTTTGAGTAGGGATGACGCTGAGACCAGCAGCACCGAGGAGGCAGTGAGCCAATGCTCTGAATCATCTAAGAGCAAGGATGATGCTGCTACCCCGGGGTCAGGAAGTGAGGAGGATGCTAAGACCGGCTTTGAGTCAGGGAGTGAAGATGGTGATATTGGCTCTGGCTCGGAGTCTCATTCTTCTGGCGATAGCGGTACCAACGGAGATAGTGCCTTCGAGTCCCCTCCGAGGAAGAGGACGAAGAGGGCCTCTCAAGCTTGATGCGACCGACGAAGATTTTTGTACTTTTTGCTTATTTTCATTTGTTTTGGTAGCTTAACACTTGTATAGATTCAGATAGGTCTTTACTTTTACTTTTGAAAAACTTATATTCCCTGTTTTGTAAAAACTATGATCGGGGTAAAACCTTGCAATTTTATAAAAAGAGTTTTGTTTTACATCATGAGCATGGCACCACACTTGCATAAAACAAAAATGGAACTGAATTTGAAACTGAAAGCATTTGCATTAGAATAATGTTCGTAGTTATTGAGCCGACGATCGACTAAAATACAAAATACAACTCGATAAATGGAAAACAAGGTAAAAATAACCTAAACACAACTATTTACACTTATTAAAAACAAAAGACTCAAAACAAGACCGTAAAGCACAAAGATCGGAACAAAACTAGACTGTCGAACTACCAGTCCAACAAAAGGGGACGGCCAGCCACAAAAGGGGCCAGCCGGCCAAGAGAGATGACAGGCCAGCTAGGTGTCATGGTTGGACAACTAGTTGATAGCTAACATCCACTCATAAGAGGTCTTCCTCCGCTGCTTTTTCAACAAAACCTCATTTTTGTTGTTGTCTCTTCTAAAAATAGAGATATTTCTTACTAAGAGGCTCAAGGATTGGATAGCCACTTTGGAAGGCACGAAAAAGGTAAATTTCTAGGGTTTCGGCATAATCGCGCTTTTTCCGTTGAGCCGTACTTCACTTTGTTTTCCGTTCCTTCATGCTGCGGTCCGATGTTGGAACCCAGTTACACATGTATTTCACTTCGGAGCATAAGAAATGTGTCCGACTCTTGAAGAGTTTCAAGCATTGATGGAATCCCGGCGCGAGGAGAAGATCATGCCTCAGCCCCGTTTTGGCCATGCACGGGCTTTGGAACGGATGTGTGGACTCACTTTGCACGAGGTTTGATCCTTGGCTCATGATAGGGGACTAGTTATACCTGGCTTGATTCATCGATTTTTTGATATTGGGGACAGAGGTGACCTTCTCTGGCGAGCTTATCGCCAACATGCCCTCTGTTTATGTATGCTTGCGCACTTTCTTCTTGCCCCTAGTTACGTCAGAGCCAACATTAGGTTGATCGAAGTGGCTCAATGCCTGAAAGAAAGTAAGAGCTGCATTGGTTTGGCATTGGCCGAGACCCTGATGGGTTTGGATGCTTTTCATCAGCGGGAGACTGCTCGGTTTGCAGGGAGTCCATTGCTTCTCCAGGTATTATTTCCTATCATTTCTTATTTATGATTTTTATGTCGCTCGGCACTCATTCTCTATTTTTCTCTCAAGCGCCTTTCCTTGCTTTTTCTCTCTACGCACATCTTTCTATTCTTTAATCTCTCTTATTTTTCATCCCTTCGCAGGTGTGGCTAATGGATAAGTTGAAAGTGGTGGACCCTTGTCTCAAGTATTCAGCCCGAGCCTACTTCTTCCTCCAGTAGCTAGTGGACTTTCCTTCAGAGGGATGGTGGTGTGATTAGATATGCAACAGATTTGTGGCTAACATAGCTTGGCGTTGCCCCTAGCTTAATTTGACTGAGATAAGTTACAGCATCTCCCGACAACTGGGTATACAGTTGATTAGCCTCACGCACTGCGTGTTCTATTTTTCATTTCAGTTCAGAAGCCAGCTTGGACATTATCAAACCTATCTAGAGGAAGGGATAGAATACCTAGCTCCATTTTCCATTCATGGTTCACACTTGCCTCGGTACCTCACTGTTTGGAAGACGAGAGAGCTTCTGGCCCCTGCGGCTAGCTTCAGTTATGGCCTTTCCCATGAGTGCTTGGCTTGGCTTGAAGACGAGGCACAGGTTGGGCCAACTTTGGTTGTAGAGACTTTTACAAGCACAAGCAGAGGACGTAGGACCACCTAACTTATCTGTGCCCCTAATTTATTGCTTTGACTTTTCTTTTTAAGTTTTTATGATGTAAAAGCAACTTTGATTTAATTAGAGAGTTGAAGAATGTACTTGTGTTGAAATCAATGGAATTAAAGTTGTGAGCACTAAATTTTTTTCCTTTTGGTCCCAAAAATGGTCTAAGTTGTAAAAGGTAAAATTTTGAGAAAAATCAAATTTTGTTAAAACTTTTCAAAACAATTTTCGGAAATGGTCACCACCTGACACACATGGAATCAACCCGTAAGATGTACAGCCTTGAATCAGAAGATCATAACACTACCACTGCACTTCATTCCAACTGGCCCTTCTGCTAAAATGAAGATAACATAACCAAGCATAAATGATGGACAAAGATGGCCCGATCAGGCAAAAGGATAGGATAGTTGAATTGGAGATGGTTATGGCCAAACTTCAGGATGAAGTTTCCAATATATCCCAAAGATGGGAATCAGGCTTTACGTAGTTTAGTTCAGGTTCACTCGAATATTAAATCTCTCCTTTTGCGCTCTAACTTTTGCCAAAGCTGCCTTTTTCAAGTTTTCAACCTTGCGAGCTCAATTTTTCTTTGTTTCTAATTTTTCATGCTGTAATTTTTGCTAGGTCGCCCTTTCGGGTTTTCGGCCTAGCAATCATCTTAGGGATAGTATTTTTTCAACTTGTCCATATTAATCGACTATGAAAACACCAAGCCATCTAAGTCCATGAGGATAATCGCCCCTCCTGACTAGATAGATTTGATAATCTAAGGACCAGTTCAATTGGTTTGGAACTTGCCACTAGGGTCATGGTCGGGAGCTCAGTTGTCTTTCAGCACCATATATCCTTCCTTGAGATTTCTAGACTTGACTTTCTTTTTAAAAGCCCTAGCAATTCTGTGCTGGCACCCCTAGATGTGATATAATGCCTTTAACCTCCTCTCGTCAAACAACATCAATTCTTCAAACTTGTTTTGCTGCCAATCCACCTCTACTATCTGACACTCAGCCATAATTCTCAGCGACGATACGTCAATCTCAATCGGTAGAACAACTTCCATCCTATACACTAGAGAATAAGGGGTCGCCCTTGTGGATGTTTGAATTGATGTTCTGTAGCCCCAAAGCGCAAGTTTATTTAGCTAGTCCTTGTAGGTCTCCACCATCTTCCACAGGATGTTCTTAATGTTCTTGTTAGCGGCCTCGACAGCTCTGTTGGTTTGTGGTCTGAATATTGATGACTTATAAAAAGCCACGTTGTATATCTCAAGCAAATCCACCACCTCTTTCTTGAAGTGTGAGCCCATTATCCGATATGATCTCGTTCAGAACCTCGTACCGACAGATAATGTTGTTTCTGATAAACTTGGCCATATGTGATGCCTTCAACACAGCATAAGACTGAGCTTCCACCCACTTCGTAAAATGGTCAATCGCCACCAAGATGAACTCATGTCCATTTAACCCCTTTGACGAGCCTACACCAATAACATCGATTCCCTAGACTGAGAAAGGCCATGGTGAAGTCATGTTGTAAAGCTTTGACCCCGGGATGTTCATGAGATTAGCATTGATTTGGCATTTGTGGCATCACCATACAGAATTGATACAATTCTTCTCCATAGTTGACCAATAATAGCCTTGTCTAAGGATCTTCCGATCTAGCATCACACCATTCATGTGTCCTCTACACTCTCCCACGTGGATGGCCTCTATGAGACGCTTCGATTCTTCTTCTTCAACACAGAGCTTATGTATTCCCAGATGACCTTTCTTATACAGCTTGTTTTCGCAGATGATAAATTGGACGGCCAAACGCTGTATTTCCCATTTATCCTTAGCATTTGTCCCTGGTGGATACATATCATTTTCCAGAACATTTCAAATGTCATATGACTAGGGGGTTTTATCTTGAACCTCATCTATTGCGGCAATGGTTTTACAGGCAAGCATGTACTTTTGTTCAATGATGATTGGACGCATCTTGACTCCCAACGGGATGTCTACCATAGAAAATAGAGTTGCTAGCGCATCAGCGAACCAGTTGTTCTCCTTCAGCAGATGTGCGAACGTTAGTTTTTCAAACCTCAGAATCAAAATATCCAAGGTCTAATGGTAAGCCTTCATTTTCTCCTCTTTGACTTTCCAATCTTCATTCACTATAGAAACAACCAAGTTCGAGTCTCTGATGACATTCAACCTTATTGCCCCTAGTTCTAGGGTAGCTTCCAAACCAGCAATACATGTCTCATATTCTGCTTCGCTGTTGGACACTTTGAATTAGAGTTTGAAAGCTAAGGGTATATGGAAATCATCAGGTGCTATCAGCAACACACTTATCCCATAACCTCATTGATTAGACGCTCTGTCAAAGTATATTGTCCATGTTTCCTCTTCTACTTGCAGAATGTCTTCATCTGGGAATAGATACTCTACTGCCTCATCTCCTTCTACTGGGTGGTCTACCAAAAATTCCGCTACAGCCCTCTTATTGACTGATTTACGCGTGACATACTTGAGATCAAATTCAGAAAGGAGAAATAACCAACGAGCTAGCCTACCCATAAGCACCGGTTTCTCAAAGAAATATTTAATGAGATCTAATCTTGAAATCAGGATTACGGAGTAAGCTAACAAGTAGTGCCTCAACTTCCTGGTAGCCCATACCAAGGCTAAGCAAGCTTTCTCGAGGGGAGTGTAGTAGGTCTCATAGTCCAGCATCTTCTTGCTCAAATAGGAGATGGTCTTCTCCACTTTATCTTCAGATTCTTGAGCTAGCATGTACTCCATGGTCAAATCTATTACCGAAAATACAGAATCAAAGGCTTCCCCAGCTATGGTGGCGACAACACAGGCAGATTCTGGAGGTATTGCTTGACCTGCTTGAAGGTGAGTTGACGTTGATTATCCCGTCGGAACTTCTTCCTTTTCTTCAGGAGACCAAACAATGGTTCACAAGTTAAGGTTAATTTTGAGATAAACCGTCTTATGAATTGCACTTTACCTAGAAAGTCGCACACATTCTTTTTAGTCCTTGGTGGTGGCATTTCTATGATAGCCTTAATTTTGGAAGGATTTACTTCAATTTCCCTCTATATGATAAAAAATCTTACTATTTTCCCTACCGTCACCCCAAAGGTGCATTTCTGTGGGTTTAACCTCAATCTATATTTCTTGATCCGTTGAAAGAATTTTTCTAGTGCGGTGTAGTGGCCTTTTCGCTCTTTGGATTAGACAATCATGTCGTCCACGTTCACCATAACCTCTTTGTGGATCATGTCATGTAGAATAGTAGTCGCAGCCTTTTGATATGTGGCCCTAGCATTTTTCAACCCAAAAGGCATGACTCGGTAACAGTAAGTACCCCACGGTGTGGTGAATGCAGTTTTCTTCCTGTCTTCTGGTGCCATCATAATCTGATTATACCCGGAGAACCCATTCATGAATGATAATAATGCATGGCCTGTAGTGAAGTCTACCAACTTATCAATGTGCGACAATGGAAAGTCGTCCTTCGGACTAGCCCTGTTCAGGTCCCGAAAGTCGACACAAACTCGGATTATGCTATCTTTCTTCAGAACTGGAACGATATTGGCTAACTAGGTCGGATACTCAGACACTAACAAGAATCCTACATCAATCTTCTTGGTGACCTCTTCCTTGATTTTTAGTGCCTAATTAGGACGAACTTTGCGCAGTTTCTATTTGACTGGTCGGGCCTCAGGGTCAAGAGGGATTCAGTGCTGTACAATCTCAATGTTGATTCCAAGCATGTCTTCGTAGGACCATGCAAAAATGTCTTTGAAATCTTTTAATAAAGGATTAAACGCTCGCGTTCCTTCAAAAACAGCGTGGCACAGATATGGACCAAGTGTGGATCTTTCTCAGTACCCACATTAATGGCAATGATTTCATAATACAGGGCTTAGCACGCCTCTCCTCATCTCAATTAATCAAGTTTTTCAAAGTCAGAGGAATTTCTTTCTCTTCGTTTTCATTAAAATTTTGAAAATCTTGGTCAATGCAATAAATCAGCGGCACGGAGAAGTACACAGAATTTGTAGTGTTTTCATTCATAAGTTCCGACTCTTCGGTTACAACAGACTCAAAAAAGAATGAAAAAGAGTACCTCAACATGACCTTGGCATCCAGGTTACCACCTCCAAGAATGCCAGACTCAGACTCCTCGGACTAACTTGAATCTGATTTCGACTCTATAAACTTAGTGGAATTAGATTCGGGCTCATCACCCGATTCAGAACTGGAAAGAAAGCCTTTCTCCAGCTACCAAGTAAGATACGGTGCCCTCGATGCATCCAAAATACCACTAGTGGGATCTACACCTGGTTCTTCTCCGATCATAGAGATAGTAATGTTATCCCCCAAGTTCTCTGTGTCGGTGGTGGGATCTGTCAAAAGATCAGCCAGTGTTGCCCTATGTTAACCTCACTATTGTCTGAGTCATCTTCTTTGCTCCGGCCAGTGTTGATGCTTGGTTCAGCCCTTTCTTCATCACTGTCTTGCAACTGATGGTCAAAGAAGATCTCGAACCCGGGAACACGCTTCTTTGAGGAATCCACCCAAGGCTCAGGAAAGCCATAAAAAGGGAAATCCTATCATTCTTTAACAAAACGCCCATTCAATGTCTCTCGGATTGGCTTGTAGACGAGCTTATGGTGTTTCCCAGCTCTCTTAACCTTGGCTCTGTCCCTTATTTCTTTTCCCTTTCTTATCCAGTCCTCTTTGGTGGGTACATAGCCTAACCCAAAGGCATGTGGGTTGTGTGGCACCTTTGCTAGTGCTGTAATACCTTTCTGCCCACTCATTTCGAGCCCTATTCCCGGAATATGCCGCAGCTTGTTCATGAAGTAGATGGACTGGGCACTGACGTACATGTCTTTATTCACGGCTAATATTGTCTGCATTACCCAGGCTTCTACCAGAGTGAATCCCAAGAGAAATACATCCTTGTTGACATGATTGATCTTTAGAAATAGTATAGTCACCTCTGGTGGTGGATGTATGGACGAATTTCCAAAAATGGTTGCTACTCCTTCCTTATGAGGATACTTCAGCATTTGATGGAGGGTGGAGGACACAACCTTCACATGATGTAACCAAGGCCTCTCTAACAGCAGGTTAAGGGTAGCTGGCACATCCAGTACGTGGAACTCGATCTCTTGCTTGGATGGGCCTACCTAGACTTGCATTTTTACTATCTCCATGACCTCTCTACTTGTGTTATCATATGCTCGTATCACCTGGGCCGTAGGGATGAAGTCTACCAGTTTGAGGCCTATTGCATAGGCAATGCGAGATGGACAAACATTAATGGCAGAACCAGTATCCACCAACACTACTAGCACCCAATTCTCTCTACACTTCACGAATATGTATAACAACTTGTTGTGAGCCGACCTTTCCGGCGGTAGCTCCTTGTTAGAGAAAGTGAGCATTGGCTTGGCACCACTTGGAAAGACTAAACCCAAAAGTTGCTCGGGCGTTGTATCAATGGATAATTTAGCTTTATCCATTGCCAACAATACTGCCTGTCGGTGCACCCGTGAAGCCATGAGGAGTCCCCAGATAGAGATATTGGCTTGGATCTTCTTGAACTGCATCAGAACTAGCTCCTTTTCTAGCTGCTTCTCCTTCTCTTTTTCGACCTCCTGGTCCTTTCTTGATGGCTCTGCTTGATCCAAGTGTGGAGGTTTAAAATGCTATCCATTTCTTGTGAGATGGTTTATCTCCTCAGAATACCATGTATTGTTCAGAATACAGTCCCTTCAGTCTTCGTCAGTATGGGCCAGATACAGATCACTATCGTCCCACCACTCGCCATCAACTGCTGACAAACAATTGTCCGGCTCTACTCGAATTATCTTTACAGTACAAGTGTCTCCCTTAGGACAACATATTGTTGTGGTTTTTTGGCTGTCTTCAATTCTTTCTTTCTCAAACTACCTCAGCATAGCTTCCTGTTCAGCATCTGTAATCTTCATGACACCCACTTCTTGGGTTGGTTTTCCCGCACATGCACCCTTTGGCATTTTTCCTTTTCATCAGCCTTTCCGGCTACAACAGCTATCTCAACTTTCTTTCCCTCTAGTTTAATCCCAGTTTCTTTTTCCTTGTCTGACTCATCACTCAGCCACTCGACATTATCAGTTGATCCATTCAGATCGAACCACCCGATCTGTACATCACCTTGGTTTTGTTCATCGAAGAACTGCAAGTTATCCAGATCTTCTTCTAGGTCTGCCAAATCATCTAACCCTTGGTTCAGACTATCCTTCCTGACCACATTAATGTCCCCTAAAGTTGGCAACATGACTTCTGGTTGAGTTGCGTAGCATGGACAATGTAATGGCTTGGATCGTACGCTCTTTCAGATGAGTCCTCGGGACATTCCGATAGCAGACCAGCACTTTCTTCCGAGGTCAACATCCTGTCTACTACAGGTGTTGTCACCACTAATCTGTGAAGCTCAGTTTGTAGGTTAGATGTGTCCATCATGCACAATTCTGTGCCATCATGAATGAACAACATCGGTTTTGGTAGGTGGGAGGGGGTAATATAGATACTAGGGTCATAGGAAGTGGACAGGGTATGGATAAGGTGAAGATTTTGAGGTGGAGGGACTTGGTTATGGACAGGGAACGGGTTGGTAATTATATTTGGTTTCTGGGGTGGAGTGATGACTTTGTTGTCAATGAGATCTTGAATCTCATGACACAATTGGAAGAATCGGTCGGTTTCATGGTTGTGCTGCTGGTGGAGTGCACAGTATTTTGTGGGGTCGTGCTTAGGCGGATGAGGGTCAGGAAGTGGATGAGGTTCTAAGGGTTTTAGGTGCCCTTTCTTGATCAGCACCTGTATGGCTTTGGATAGGGTCATATAAAGTGGGGTAAAAATTCTACCTAAAGGTCGGGTAGGGTTGGATAGTGTTTGTGGTCCCATGTTGGTGAAGGGGTCGGCAATTTTGATCATGGTGACAACACTTACTTCGGACCGCCTCACAGTTGTGCTACCACTGGCAGCGTTAGAACTACGAACAAAAGGCCTCTTAGCCGGCTCCTTATCATCAGTAATATCCCCCTATTTCATGGCATCTTCAATTTGCACCCCCATTTTATGAAGCTCTTTGAAGGTAAATAAGGAAAGAACAATCATTTTCTGCAGCAGCTTGCCATGCAGGTTCCAGGCAACCATTCTGATCTGGTCCTTTTCTGAAGGTTGAGTGGTCATAATGGACTCTTTGGCCCTTCATCTTGTCACAAACTTAGAGAAACCTTCATTTGGCTCTTGACGTGTCACCTCAAGATCACGAGTTGTGACCTCGATTTGCATATTGTAAGAGTACTGAGTAATGAAGGACTTAGCTAATTTCTCCTAGTTCTGCTTTGTAGAATCTTCCAACTTGGTATACCAGATGGCCGCTATACCTGACATAGGGCAACCAAAGAGAGATAGCTTTTGCAATCTAGTCAAACACATCGGCCACAAGATATCTGAAAACAGTCGTGAGTGAACCATCGGGTCCCCGGAACCATCAAAGCGGTCAATGTGCAGCATCTAAAACCGCTTAGGTAAAGTAACCACAGATTCGATGTACCCATCCTCTATGTTAGGAATAGAGTTAACCCCTTGGGCTTTTTTGAACAACTTCTCTAATTTGTTGATTTTGAATGCGGTCGAGTCAACCTCAAATTAAATGGTGCCTCGGTTTGATAGACCGGGGCTCTGAAAGCTTGTGCTGGGACGAGTTCTGCTTGGACTGGGAAAATCGGCACACCCTCGGTTTGTGGATCTTGAGCAGTGGCAGTGGCACCCCACAAGGCATAGGGATAGTCGCGGTGGGCACATGTGATGTAGAGGCCACAGCCGGTTGCGGTTGCTATTGCTGTTGCGGTAGCCTAGTTATGACCCTTGCCTGACCAGCCACATCATGCTGTAGTGTATCAACTGCTTATTGTAGATGGAGTATTAATTCCTGTATATTTACCGGGGGTTACTACGCCATTGGAATAGGTGGCTGTTCTTGAGCTGGACTGGAAGTAGATGATTGTTCTTAAACCGGACTAAATATAGGTGAGTTAAGAGGTGATTGCTGTAAGAACTGGACTAGTGAAATTTGCCTGATACTCTTTCGCCTTGCAACTGATGACAACGAGGCAACCACAGGCTATCCCCAAAACAAGATCTCTGACCTTGCAAAGTCTTCCGACGCGGGTCCAGAGTACTTGGGAGACATTAGAACCTTCTGAAGCTATGATTTTAAACTACCTAGCAAAACAAATAAAGAAATAAAATAGTAATTAGAAACCGTACAACACCCCAACTAAGATGTTATCAACACAGACATGATGAAAGTTGTAGGACTGTGCTCCACATTGAATTTTGCCCTAAAACAAATACCTACTGTGCCACTGATACGAACATTCCTGTACAGTTTCACTATAAAGCACATACTAGTTCAAAGAGAACTAAAACACCCCTATGAGGGGGTAGGGTTACCTTGTCCTGGTTTTGTCATGAACTAGGGTTTCACGCAATCCTGCATACGGATGGGCATCATGTCATACTTTGGAATAGTCACTATGGCTTACTATATGCAGCTAGGCCAAATGGTCAAATGTGATATTCAGTAAGACTACCTAATATACCTCTCACTAGGAATGGCAACGGGGCGGGGTCGGGGATCACACTCCCCATCCCCTATCCCTGATGGTAAAATCTTTCCCGTCCCTGGTCTCGATCCCCGACGGGGAACCTATCACCATCCATATCCTCGTCCCTTAACGGGGATTGGGTTTCCCCGATCTCGAAATTCCCCAAACCAAAAAAAAAAAAAAAAAAAGAGAGAAGAGAGATCATCAACATCACAAACAATATCATCAAACAACATCATTAACATCAGAAAGAGAGAGAGAGAGAGAGAGATCTGCTCGTCATTAGAGGTGGCGTCGATTCAAACCGTCGTCCTTACATCTCTCTGCTCGTCGTAATCGGAGGTGGCACTCGTCGTCATCGTGGTAGTCGGAGGTGGCGTCATCAGAGACAAACCGTCGTCATAGTTGGAGGTGGCGTCTCAGACGGTGAGGAAGAGAGAGAGAGATGCTATGAAATGAAACAAAAAAATGAAATGAGAGCTAAAATGAGAGAGATAGAAACAAAATAGATAATTAAAAAAATATATTTTATATATATATATCAGTTCGGGGGACAAACGGGGCGGGGTCGAGGTTTGGGTTTGGGCACTTATCACCGTCCTCGACCCGAAATTGATCTGGGATTGATTTTTGAATACCATCCCTATCCCATCGGGGGTATTTTTCGGGGAAAACTCGTTCAAATCGGGGTCAGGGGATCGGGTTCCTGTCGGGTCGGTTTCAAATTTCCATCTCTACCTCTCACACCTAACACCGAGAAATGAAAGTAGGATCAAGAGGTATATCGGTAATCTAGATCCAAAGGTTGTGTTTCCAACATGACAGAGCCCACGACCGGTTAGCCTTTTGGCAAGCTTTTTAGGCGTCCGACAAACCGTCTAGGAATAGCAGATGAAAAACACAATGACTTAGATTAACAATGCAAAGAACATATAAGTGTAGATAAAAGTTCATATCATAAAATTCAAGTCAAGTTCTCTAAATTTCCCCAACAGAGTCGCTAGAAACTGTAGCATGCTTTTTGTGCCCCTTTCGGATATGACAACCCTATAGTTCGGACCCCGTGGTTTTGAATCTAATTCTACAAGTACAATGTGAAATAGATAAACACAAATGAGTCCAAATCCGACAATTCTTTTGAAAAATCGATTTTGAATCAAAAATGTCAAAAATGGACCGCAATGTCAGATTTCAGAGTCGCCACCTAAATATTTTTTTAAAAATTTAGGAAACCCATGACTCGTGCCAAAGGCCACTTATCTGTCTTTACCAAAGTGTCTTAGCTCGGGAACTTAGGTATGAGAGGGGAAAGTCATGAATTGAGCACCCCACTCACCCGATCAAAGATTGGCCTCTACTAATTATGATGTGATTCTTATCAATATTATATGGTCTTGTTTTAATTTATTAGACTATCTTTACTAGGTGATGCACACAAGTATAGACTAATTTACAAAAGTTGGAACACTTTGATTTTATGTGTGTTTTGAAAAGTGTTTGAATATGCATCACTTGAAAAAGTAATCTCATATGCATATTTAAGCAAAATTATCCCAATTTAAGCAATTAGCCTTCATCTACATGCATTCCAACAGAGCATCTCCAATGCACTAGCCATATAATACTTGTTAGTTAAAATGCCTAGTGTGATTCACTTTTTTTAATTCCAATGCACTAGGCATATGATTATGCATTTTAGCTCAACTCATATTCACTAGCTACATGTAGCTAGCCTTCAACGCTAGGCAAAATGTATTCAATCATTATGATCATTTCCCTCCATTTTTATTGTTGACGTGACATTCTATAAAATTAATAATATTTGGGTAAATAGCTAAAATAAAGAGCATGGTTGGAGTAAAAACATAAAACAATTGATAGGCAAAATAAAATATATACTTTATAGTAATATTTAGATAGGTAAAATACCTACTACCGTTGGAGATGCTCTTAGTCTCATGGTATTTATACTTGATATGGCAACAATCATGCGCATATAATATGCTAAAGCAAAAATGCTCACCTAGTACTCCAAAGCAAGGTAAAGAAAATAACACTACTAAAATTTTAGTTTTTTGTGATGGTAAAATGCCGTCGCTAATACTCTTAATGCCGTCGCAAAAAACTTTTTGCGACAGCAAGAGGGAGTCGCAACTGGGGGTGTTGCAAAAGAGTTTTTGCGACGGTACAGTGCCGTCCCTAATGTTTTGCAACGGCACTTTGCAGTCGCTAATAATGTTTGAAATTTTGTGACTTTTTGCAACGACACTATTTTACCGTCGCTAAAAAAGTTATTTGAGACGGCAAAAAATACCGTTGCAAATAGTCTTTTTTTTTTTTGCAACGGCAAGAACACTGTTTTTGCGACGGTATGGTGCCGTCGCAAAAAGTATTAAAAATATGAAAATTTCTATTTTTGCGACAGTGTACTACCATCGCAAAAAGTATTAAAAAAATAATAAAATTTCTATTTTAAATAATAAAATTTCTATTTTTTGCGACAGTTTAGTGCCGTCGCAAAAAGTAAAACCTGTAACAAAATCAATAAAAATATTAAAATTTTCTATTTTTTACAACGGTGTAGTGCCGTCACAAAAAAAAAAAAAAAACATCCTGCAATAAAATTATTAAAAATATTAAAATTTCTCTATAATAATTACATAATAATATAAAAATTTCTGTATAAAAATAACAATTTTTCCATAATAAAATATTCTTCCATTCATAATTACACATCAACAAAATTATTCCACTACATAATATTCCATAATACATATATAATGTTTAAATACATGATTTTGTTCATAATTCAAAATAACATAAACCAAAATTAAATGTTTTTCTTATCATTCTTCGTAGATAACAAAAAACAAAAACAAAAGTTCATCATGCTAATCCTTCTCTATTTGCTCTAACATCATCTTTAATCTTGCATTTTCTTGTCTCACTTCTGTCATCTCAACTTTTGCTGATTCAAGTTCATCATGCTAGAGGAACAAAAAAATGTTATGTATAAGTTAATCAATTATGGTAAATTCAAATGTATATTCCAAGTTTCCAACATACAATCTCACAAACCAGAAAAGAACTAGAGTATATATAAGAAGAACAGATTTAATTTATGAGAAGTCAAAGAATTCAACACACAAAAAAAAAAAAAAAATGTAATGAAAGACATCATTTACCTTTTTTGACTTCGGCTAAATAAAGAATTTAGTCCACAACTTATCTAATGTGTGTTTAAATGTTCCAAACACCTCCTTCCTTTCAAATTTTATAACCGAAAAGAGGTACTTTGGTTGAAATTTAGATAAAATTTGGATAGAAACAGAGTTGGAACCATTTAAATCAATTAAATTGACATAATTGAAATATTATAAACCAAAATGAAACATAAGGCATATTTTAAGGACAGACAATATATTTAACCATTTTTACTTTTGTGGTCTGCAATAAAATTTGAGGAATCAATCACTTGGGAAAGATAACCCTTCAATTTAATGCTTCAATTACTTATATCAATTTATCTAAAACTTGCCTAATGATTCAAACATCTATATAGAGTTGATGGGCTCTGAAGACCTAGGGATCCTAAGATCACAAGAATTAAAATCAAACAAATTTTTAATACATAAATTCAATATTCTTTTGGTGAAAAAATGGACACAAAAATTTGAAGTCATCACATGGCAAGATTAATTAGTATATTCAGATTCCTAGAGCATTCAACAATGAGATACCAAGAAAAAGGGTAATCAATGGCTTTGGTCAATTATAACCTGTTGATAAATAAAATATGAGACAATTCATAAATGTTAAGGTTTTTTTTATTGCAATTGAATTGGACTTTATCCATTTTGTCTAACTATTTTTTACATGTTATATTATCACAATGTTAAAACAAGTTCTTGATTAAGGCCCTTCTTGTCTTTTTTTTCAACGCACATAACTAATTACAAAATGGATTACAGAATACTATAGTCATATACATCAGACACACGCCACGGAAAAGGTTCACTTCACCATTATGTTCCGTGATTCTGTGTCCATAGAATTATTGTTCCTCTTTTTTTTCTATCAATCTACTTGCTACCTAAATTATGAAAACATGTAAATTTATTGTCTGATTTCAATAATTTGTTTAGGGTCTGCTTGAATAGAGTGAAAAATATGATGAAGAATGAAATAAAATTTAGTTTCACACGTGCATTTGGTTAAGATGAATTGTTTGTGAGAAAGTAGAAAGAAAATTGAGACGATAAGAACAAGCTAGAGAAGAAAAAATATATATGTTGCAGGAAACTAAAAGCCAAGTTACAAAGGCCAAACTTTCAAGTGCATTTTGAGGTTTAGTGAAGATGGTTTCGTGTCATTGTACTAGCAAATTCTGTGTTTAATTACCTCTTTCCTAGTGCCTGAGCTCTTGAGGTTTGGTGAAGATGACTTTGAAGTGCTTTCTTCACAGAATTGTCCTCTTGTTCCACCCTGAAAACACGTAAATGAAAATTTTATGCCATTGATCTTCAAAACATTGATATACAAAGCACTTTCTTTTTTTCTTTTTTCTTTTTTTCTATTACAATTAGTAGAAAGGGAATAGGAAAAGAGAAAATTGCATCACTTCAAACGCACTTCAAATATACAACCTTTAAATAAGATGGCAATTAAAAAAAATGAAATAAAAGACCTAGGAACAAGCAAGGAAGATTTTTAACCCCCAACAACACGTTTGATGGGATCAATTTGTATTGTCTCTAAAGAATGCAATGATAATTTCAAATTTAAATGGCCTTAAATATCAATCAGTGAGTCCAGATCAAGTTTAAACGAAAATTTAAATTGAAGAAACAAAACCACTTACAAATTTCAGAAGGCTATATCATATTTTTTAGATAACAACAACAAAAAAAAAAAAGAGGAAATACCATGGAAACAGATATCTCTCTAGCAAAAAAAAGACTATGGATAGCATTTCATGGAAGTTGAAATGATTAGAAACTTCAGTGAAGTACCATATGGATAGCATTTCACAAGTATCTATCTTTACTTTCAATGTGAAATATAAATTTGACTTTTCTAAGACAGAATGAGCAACAAAGGAAGAGAAAAATACAAACTACCTCTTTGAGGTGCCATTCCCAAATGTGATTGAAAGAGATGATATAATAAAGAAAATATATTGTCTTTATCAAACAAATAATAAGAATCATAATAATGAAAAGACACATGCAGATAGTTGGAGTAAATGGAACACCCAAGTGTGAATATCATTGATACCCCTAGTATCATAAAGTTCACGGGTATTAGTACATGGAGAATTTGAACAAAAGAAGGGTACTTTGCAACTACCTAGAGTCTGGAAAATTTGAAGCTTTTTTATGGCATGTTTTGAGAGATAAGATTTAAAGATATAACAAGGTTATCCATACATGACTCCACACTTGACGTCAATATTAGGGGATAAAGTGATTGCAATGTGAGTAAGAACTACCAAAACGGTGAAGAGTAACAAGCCAAAATATGAAGATGTAACCAGAAAATAGAGGAAAAGGAAATAATATTAACCAGAAAATAGAGGAAAAGGAGATAATATTAGTAATAAATACTTATATGTCAAGCTGTTCAAGTTTAAATTAAGGATTAAATTAACGATTTTGTTTTTTTCAGTAGCCGGTATCCTATCTTTGATGGATTTCAATGTGACTCCAACATGGCTTATGTATCTTTTACAAATTCTTAGTCATCCTCATACCAGTGGCTTATGTATCAAACAAAGAGTTAGAAATCAAAGAAATAAAATACCTCACACATTTTTACAAGGTAAATAATAATAATAATAATAATAATAATGTTAAGCAATAGTCTAGCATTAACATAACAAGTTTTGAAACACACAATTCTCCAACCAAAACCCACAAATTTTTTAATGCCAACCTATTCAAAACCTCTTAAAATCAACAGTACGCCCACTTCTTGAAATGATTTCCTAAACCCCAAATTGGACTAATTTTATTCTATTTTGATTCATTCCTTCTTCCCCCATAGAATTCAGAGAGCCCATTAGACCATTTTCACAAACACACTCAATTCCAATCCAGAAGTAATCAAACAAAATAAAATCAAACAGTTTCAGAATACAAATCGCATCCAATCCAATTTGTTTCACAGAGAGAGAGAGAGAGAGAGAGAGAGAGAGAGAGAGACCTTCTGAAAGAAGGATGTTTGCGACGCTTTTCACCGGACCCATTGCCCTCCGAACTACCCTTGGAGTCCTCTTTCTGCTGCTTCTGCTACATTACCGATGCTCGCAGAAACAACCACCACCACTAATAAGCTGCTATGGCTATGGCGGTGGGGGCAACATAGAGATATAGAGGAACCATTTCAACCCAGTCGATAGAGGAACCGACTGGAATGAGAGAGTCGAAAAAAGAGTCAAAAGAAGCGTACCGTCTCGCCGCCGAACTAGTTTCGCCGCTGCTGAACCAGTCTCGCCGCCGATTGAAACCCTTCCCCTTCAACCCCAGTCTCTCTTCAAACCCTCTATCTTGGGGGTTGGGGGTGTTTGTGGATCATTAATAGCACTAATGAATTAAAAAATAAAAAAACAAACAAACTCAAGTTAAAATATTACATCACTTTAGTGGGACTTACTGTATAATGCTCTAATGCTCGTAATTTAGAGCTCTAAAACATTATTGAAACTTGAAAGAAAATGAAAAAAAAACGGGAAAAAGGCAAAGGGAAAAAAAAAAAGGGGAAATTAAGGACTGGTTTGGCTTATACTAAATAAGTCAAAAAGTCAAAAAGTCACTATCTTATTTAAGTCACATCATCCTATTTAAATCACATCACCTCTCTCACACATCACATCAAACCCAACCCAAACCCACCAATAAGTCAAAAAGTGTACTTTTTTAGGACATCCCAAACCAACCCTAAGTTTGGGCGGGCCGTCAAGTGAGTCAGTGAAAAAATAGGAAAATTTGTTTTATTTTTATTTTAATGAATTTTTTTTTTATTTGGTAGAAGTAAGGGTAATATTTTAATGAAAAATATTTTCTATTAAAATAAAGTTAATTTTTTATGGTCAATGAAAAATATTTTTTTGTGACCTATTTTTTTTTTTTTTGTTATTTATAATCAAGAGCTAATTTTTTGTGGTAGAGAATAGGGAGCAACAATAGTAGTGAAGGTGATGGATAAGAGGATGCGGTGGTGGTGGTAATGGTGGTAGTGGTGGTGGTGGTGATGGCAAAGGAGATTAGTGGTGAAGTTGTAGTAGTGGTAGAGGAGATGGAGTGGCGGTGGTGGAGAAGAGGTAATAGTATTAGTAGTAGTAGTAGTAGTAGTAGTAGTAGTGGTGGTGGTGGTATCAATGGTGGTAGTGGTAGTGGAGTGGTAGCGATGGTGGTAGTAATGGTAGTCATAGAGGTGCAGTGGCAACAGTGATAATAATGGTGGTAGTGGAATGACATTTGCAGTAGTGGTGAAGGTGGTAGAGGAGATGGGTGATGAGAGAGAGATGAGTGAGAGACAGATAGAGAAGAGATATAGAGAGAGAGATAGAGTGATGAGCGAGAAAAAGACAAAATGGTCGCTAAAAGTGCATTTTCTTGTAGTGGAGAGCTCGGTAAATAGAGAAGAGGAAAGGGAGAGAGTGAGCAAGGTGAAGAGAAAGAAGAGATATGAGAGAGATAGAGAGAAGAGAGATGAAAGAGATAGAGAAATGAGAGATGAGCGAGAGACAAAGACAAAGACAAAGACTGACAGACAGAGAAAAGTGATGAGTGAAAAAGAGAGAGAGAGAGAGAGAGACAAAGAGAGAAAGAGATAAAGAGTAAGAGACAGAAAAAAGACAAAGAGAGAAGAGAGATGAATGAGAGAGACATAGAGAGAGAGAGAATAGAGATAAGTGAGAGAGACATAGAAAGAAGAGAGATAAGAGAGATAGAAAGAAGAGAGATGAACGAAAGCGATAGAGAGAAGAGAGATGAGCGAAAGAAATAGAGAGGGAAAATAGATGAGAGAAGAAATAGATGAGTGAGAGACACAGATAGAGAAAGAGAGACAGATAGGCAGACAAACAGACATACAGAGAGAGAAGAGTGATGAGTGAGAGAGAGAAAGAGAAGAAAGAGAGGAAAATGAAAAAATATGTAAAAAGAGGTAGACATATGAAGAGAGAGAAAAAGAGCAAAAAAAGATAAACGAGAGAAAGATGAGCGAGAGAATGAGAGAGATAAAGAGAAGAGAGATGAGGGAGAGACACAGAGAGAAAGAGACAGAGATAGAGACGGACAGAGAAGAATGATGAGTGAGAGACAGAAAGAGAAGAGAGACAGAGACACAGAGAGAGACAGACAGACAGAGAAGAGTGATGAGTGAGAGAGAGAAAGAGAAGAGAGACAGAGACACAGAGAAAAAGATAGAGACAGAGAAGAGTGATGAGTGATGAGTGAGAGAAAGAAAGAGAAAAGAGACAGAGACACAGAGAAAAAGAGAGAGACAGACAGACAGAGAAGAGTGATGAGTGATGAGTGAGAGAGAGAAAGAGAAGAGAGACATGGATAGAGATAGAGAGACAGGAAGATGAAAAAATGGGTGAAAAGAAAAATATTATATCAAAAGAGTAAGACGACGTCGTTTTTTTTTTTTTTTTTTGCGACAAAAAAATACTGTTGCATTTATTTAAACCATTTTATGACTATATATATATGAAGGCATCTCATAGCCACAATATATATATATATATATTTTACTCTTTTTTTTTTTTTTACAATTTCTATTACGATCATAAATTTTTTTTTTTGCAAGCTATGACTAGTCTTAAGAAAACTCTATTTTTTTTGCGACGGCAATCTCTGCTGTCGTAAATACTTTATTTTTTTTTGCGACAGCATTTTCTGCTGTCACAAATACTCTATTTTTTTTTTTTTTTGCGACGGCAAGTTGTGCCGTTGCAAAAAGTCATGTTTTTCGCGACGGCAAGTTGTACCGTCTCAAAAAGTCACATTTTTTTGTGACGGCAAATTGTCCCGCCTCAAAAAGTCACATTTTTTTGCAACGACAATTTGTGCCGTCTCAAAAAGTCACATTTTTTGCGACGGCAAGTTGTGCCGTCGCAAAAAGTTCCGTCTCTTATGCCCATTTTTCTTGTAGTGTAAAATAATTAGAAAAAATGCATGCTCCTAATCAATGTAATATGACTAATGCAACATATACAATATGCAAATAATAGGCTTGGCTACTAACATGGCATGTGAATCAATTTGATAGTATGCAGTTAAGCATGTTTTCTTGGATAATAAACAACAACAAGGTTAGAATGATGCGCTAAGCGAAATGTATGCAAAAATGGATACGGTAAGCATGGCAATGATATGAAAAATGTAAAACATGATGCTACCATTATAAGCATGTAAATAAAAGAGAGGAAGAAATGGAAGTTAGAAGACATACACAATATTACAATTTTGCCCTCATGCAGGAGGGTCCGAATGAAAGTCCAAGCTAATTACTGAATTATAACTAACTATTACAATACCAAAATGAATTAACTACACTAGCTAATTATTACAAATTAGAATTGAACTGACTAATTAGTTACAATATGGAATTAATTAACCAAGTAATTAATTATTACAAGTCTACTACTTTAGGTACAACATACTACTATTAAACATAACTTTAACAGGCCCCGAGAAGTGAGGGATTGTTCATGCATGAATGCGAATTTCCATCAGAAAATGCCTTTGTTCTACGGTCAGAATGGTTCTATTGTGCAGTCAGAAAATTGAACTGTTTTTACCTCAACCTCTATTCTGTTCTGCCATGAAAATGGGATTGTTGGTCTAAAATGAGGTGGCCGGCCGGCCTGCCAGTAAAAGTGGTCGGCCGTACAGAGAGGTGGCTAATCGGCTACTGGTTTTTTCATTGCCTTGCTACAACAGACATGAAATAGAGCACAAACAAACTATTTTTAGAAAATGTTTGTCCACTGTGCCTCTTCTTATCATCAAACAGATCAAAGGAGGGGTAGGCTTGATTTGCAAGCCATCAATTGACACAAACTCATTGCATGATGGTGTATAAATCAAGGGACACAAGCTCAATAAATGACAATGAAAGACCCACAAACCTCCTCCCTATCATTGAATTGATCAAGGGAAGTAGTAGACCTTGAATCTTGAGCCATTATCATCACTAAAAGTATGAAATGACTCAAGACTCAATGGGTTTAATTAACGTCCAATTGAATCCCAAATTTGATTTTATTATCTTGTTCCATTTTAATCCAAGTTTATTGTCTCTTTTAATTACATTTCCATTCATTAGTCATTTAGTCCAAGAATGATAGTTAAGTCCACTAAATAGAGAGAAGTGTCAAACAAGAAGTTGTTTTGGGCATGAGAGAGAGGTAATGCCCTAGTAATGAACCTTCGAAGAGATTAAACCATTTAGCATTGAAGGGTCTCTTTCTCAAGCTCAAACAACACTCGGTTGAAACAACTCTCAAAGAAATAAAAGGCCAAGAAAGAAAGGAGGTTGCAGAGGTGATTATATGTGAACCCAAGTATGAAAAGTATGAAATAAATGCTATCAACTCAAATAGATTGGTAGCTAATGCCTAAACCACCAAACCTAAGAGGACCACTACACTACAAGCCTACTATACAAAGCATAAACCAAATGAACAACCTAAAACAGTCCTAAAATAGCTAAAAACAGTGCTGGAAATAACATGAAAAAGCTTGAAAAAGTTAGCTAAAACAATGGAGAAATTAAGCTAGTAAACAAGCATAAGAAGGGGTGGCTAACCCCTCCATTTTTTGGACATCAAAACAACATTTTCAACCTCTAAAAATCTCTGAAAATTAGTGGTAAAAAGTTGAGAAAAAGATAGGAAACACAATGGCAAAAGCTTGGGAAATGAGGTTCAAAGAAGTATGGGTTACCTTTCTACGTTTGATAGCTTCAAGCCACAAGTTTTAGCTCATAAAAATAGTAGAAAAACAGTCCAAAAACAGCAAATAAAGATAGGAAATAAGTGGTGTGAAAGAGCTAGAAGTTATACCTCTTGAAGAGGAGTAACACTTTGAGTTTCAAACCAACAAATTTCTGCCCTCAAGAGCTAAAATTCAAGTTCAATAATCTCAACAAAGAGCCCTAAAAATTTGGTTTAGGGAGTTTAGGTAAGGTGTATATAGGTTGAAAGATAGAGAGAGAAATATTTTTCAAGAATTTTGCTTCACAAAATTTTTCTAACCTCATTTCAAAAGGGGTAGTCAAGTATTTATAGAAAAACATGTTACTATCTCTGAAATATCTATATAGAGAGAGCTGGTGCAGTGCATGCACCTGTGGGAACAGCTAGCACAGGTGGCAGCAAAATATTTGTTCCACCGGAACAACTGGCCGGTCAGCCACGCATTTCTAGCCAACCAGCCACTAGTTGGCCTGTAGGCCTTTGAGTGGTCAGCCTTGAAAAATTTTTGTTTTGGTCCAAAAGTGGTGCAAGGTTTTTAGGCTTCTGAAACTCCAAACTAAGGCTTCTTGCTGAGGAAATCGAGCTTTTGCACAATGTGTAAATTCATCATCGGGTGATCAATCAGAGGCGCCCAAGTCATAAGGACGGTAAAAAATGGGGTGTCTACAACCCCCTGAAAAATATGAATTCCTTTGGAAATGGAAAAAGAAGGCAAGAGATTGTTGATAATCAAACTAGACTCACTGAGAGATTAAGAAAAATTGTGTTTGTATGAAAGATTAAAATAAGCAATGTAAAGAGAAAAAATGGTAGAGAGAGAAAGTGTTGTGTATGTCATCAATAGTTGAGTTATGGGTAGGTGTGTATATAGCCATAGAAGCATGGTAGGTGCTTGGACTACTTTGCCCGTTTGCATCTAAGATGTGTAATGGTGATGAAACAACAAAGTGGGCTTATAATGGTGAAGAAGCAACAAAGTGGATTTGTAATGGTGATAGAGCAACAAAATGGGTTTGTCTATTTCCACCATGTGAAAAACTATAGGAAGCCATTTGAACACTAACTTGGGCATTTGGAAACCCATATAGGTTTGAAAAAACACCATTGCTATTGCTCACCATTTTGAGGATTTGGAAACCCATTTGGGTTTGATGGAATACCATTCCCAATCAATTGCACACCATTTTGAAGATTTGAGAACCCATTTGGGTTTGGTAAAAAAGTAGCGACTATTACCTGCTGTGCGCTTTGAAACCCTTGAATAGTTTCCCTGAAAATAGCTTGGGCTTGAGTTTTGTCACCACCATTGAAGAAACCTTCATGTTAATGAACTTCTTCTTCCATTTTTGCCAGAGTAATATGTGTTCTGAACATTATTGCTACCATTAACCAACCCGCCTCTTCAGTGAAGTCACCAAAATGTATGAGAGGATCCAGCAATGTGGTAGAAAAACTCACTAGAAATTCGAATTCTCTAGAAATGTTGAGAGAGGCTTAGATTCTTCAATGGTAGTAGCTATGAGAGAAAACGGGGATAAGAAATTTGGTGAAGAAGAAGAATATAAAGAGATTAAAGAGAGAATAATGACAAGGCTCTTCCATAGATCTTCCACTTTCACTCACAAGAAAATAATGGAGAATGGAGATTAGTTCTCTCAAAAAATTCTCCTTGTGAAACTATGGGTGAGTGCTATAGATAGGCAACTCATGATGGTGGAGCCCCACGTACAAAGCACATGGGGAAATATTCACTTCAACAACTTTGTTCGAGGAAATCGTCTCTCCGAGGATGAGAAAAATCCTACGGAAGAGATATAGTTTCTTAGCAAACCCTTCTTCTTAGTCATGTCTAACCAAGGATCCTCAATTATCCCAAAGGGTCAGGAATAGTTCAAGAAAACCACGAATATCTCCAAGTCTCATGGACCTCCTAGGTCATGTCATCTTGACCCGGATACAAGCTAGTTTAACCGCCCAATGCTCGGATATCTAAGTTTGCTCAAAATCCTTTCAAGTCTAAGCTTAAATAGGTCTCTAGGTTTGTAAATCTAAACCATTTTAAGATTAGAGCAATTCGGCCCATTCAATAATGATATCTCTGGACTCACTAATTTTGGACTTTCTGACTGGGCTCCAATTAAACTTGATTAATTTAATATATATATATATATATATTAACACTATTATAAAGTGAGCAAATTGGTTTGGTTTTCACTCAATATTTTAGTTTTGAAACTTTGTTTTTTTTTTTTTGAATTATTCAACAAAAATTAATTTTTGACTGTTTGACAAACTTGGGTTGTCTTCATTGTAAAGATAAACTTTGTTTTGTCTTTCACTGTAAAGGAAAAGTAATAAAATTCATCACTTAAAATCAATTATTTATGTCATCGGTGCAATGTGTGTGACACTGCTCCCAGAATAAATAAAGTGCGAATAATTTTGATAGAACGGGTCTTGTTTTAATAATTTAAATTGTTTATTTTATAATTTTTTTATATTTATTATTTATGAAAAAAATTAAATTTATTTAATAATTATAATATTTTTATTTTATTATATTTATTTCTAAAAAAATAAATGATAAGTATATTTTTTAAAATTGACCATCTATTTTTTTAAACAAATGTAATAAAATGAAAATATTATGATTATCAAATTGACCTAATATTTTTTAATATACATGGAGAACTCCACGAAATGAACAATATAAATCATTAAAATAGGCCCAAGATAAGCCCCGTGAATCCTAACATAATGATCAAATTTAAATTTTGAAAATGAAACAAAAACAAATTAAGTTAGAAAGCATAAAATGAGACCAGAAAATGTCTACATTCCACAAAACTTATCTTCTTGTTACTTCTCAAATTTTATTTTATTTATTTTTGGCTTTATAAAGTTGTCATATAATGTATCACCGATGGAAAAAAATTTACAAATACAATTTTTATAGAAATGTGATAATGACTTTCTTAAAAATATAAGTCATTTTGATAACTTTTTAATTTGATGATGAAGGGATATAAAACTATCATATCATTTTAGATAAATTTTTTATACGAATTTTATATTTGTATACCACTACTCATCACCAATCATGAAGAGTAATATGTAATTATATATATATATATATATAAAGATATATTGATTTGAGCTTATCACTTTAATAAAAACCCATTATGATACTTTTTAATTGATAAAAAGACCTATGTGAGTGATTTTCTAACTACACTGCTAACTTAGTGATCAGTTGGAGAGAACTGGTAGAATAGATGACACCTGGCTAACATGCAACAAAAAGAGAATATTCCGGCGGTGGTTCGTCCACCCGAGGGCACTCTGACGATCAAGTCAGTATATCTCTCAAAGATAATCAATAGTGCTTAACTCACTGTTCAGAATATAAATTGCGTACCTTAGACCCATGGGGTGCCTTTCTTTTATAGTTAACTCAATCTTAGTCCCAATAGAAGCGTGACTTCTATGGACTCCCATTCAGTGCTTACTTTGGACTCCTCAAGAGATAAGGATACACTTCCTAAGAACGTTATCCTTATCCATCTTGAAGTCTATCCTCATTCTAGGACTCTTGTTCCTTATCCGTTTATCTCGTATTCCGATATCTTCGGAGGTAACCTCGGCCTCGCCGAGATAACCTCGGCGTCAAGAACGGGACACGTGGCACCTCGGCTGACACGTCGGCGTCACCTTGCCACGTGTTGGTACTTAGAAAATATATCCCACAAGACCGATGTCGTAATTTGTTTTTAGAAAAAAGAAAGAAAGAATCACCTTATTTGGTTCTAATTTTTTGAATTTAATTTTTTAAAAATTGAGTTTTTCTTTAAAAACAAATTAATATTTTTTTTCGTTTTTAGTGAATTTTTTTAAAAAAATTTAAGCAATTTTTTATTTTTATTTTTAAATATACCTAAACTAGATGTACCAATAAAATATTTACAAGAAAATATTAAAAAATATCAATCAATACACAAGAATACGAAAATGTACTAAATTTTGTTTTTTTTTTATTTTATATTTTTGGTAATTAGTGAATTTTTTAAAGAATTTTTTCGCAAATATTATACTTTTTAATTGTATTTATATTAACTAAAAATATTTACAAAAAATCACTAAAAACAAAAATATAGAACACAAAAAATAAAAAATTCAATTTTTTAAAAACTAAAGTCAAAAAATTGAAATCAAACAAGGTAAATAGTATTTTTTATTAATTAGTAATTTTAAATAAAATTGAGTGAGAACCACAGTGTAGGGATGTGGTTTTCGAATATTCTTTTAATCTAGACAAGCCCTTGGAAGATCCTTGAGCCGTCACCAGAAACAAAAGAACAATTTTGGTCGATAGTGCCAGAATTAGCACTTCAACGAGCAAGTTAGCGTTTGTGTGAAGAAGAGTCCTTTGTTTCTTGAAGTGCAAGTAATTTAGAACATTCAGCCTCCTTCAGACTCCTTTTTTCTTTTATGGAGTCATTCTTTTTGATATTTTCTCCATAAAACTTAGCCTTTCATCATCATTCCGTCACGGCTCATTTCCCTACTATACTTTCTAGAAAGGGACAACTTGGTCCCACTTAATGGGTCTCTATGCTGACTTACCTAATATACTTGGCTTTGTTGTATGACACAAGTACTCTTAATTCGGCGTTCTCCTCATTTGTCTTTTATGTCTATTCGGCAATGACTTTCAGCCCAGTGAGTTTTGGCTTCATTTAGTCCATTTCGGATTGGTTTAGATGTACTCTATTTGCCATTTTAGATATATCTCTTTTCGGCTCCCACACACAGCCAAGGTCAATCCACTCTCACCATTACGCAATGAACTTTTATTTATTTTAATTTTTTAGATTTTTATGTAAAAGATTTTTTTTTTTTTTTTGGAGACTTTTAAATAAGGAGTTTTTTTTTCTTTGATAGTGTTTAATTCAAGAATTTGGAGAAGAAAAGAGACAAAATAGGTCAAATGTAAATAAATATACTTATATTTTATCTAATGTTACACACTTTTTTTTTTTCTTTTTTTTTTTAAATTTCTTCCCAAATTCATGAATCAAAAGACACCGTTAATCTTGAATAGAGAGAATTGAAGTTTGGAGGCTTCCAAAAAAGAGGGCCTAAAGTACTGGGCTTGAGTGTGCGAATGTATGTTGTCGTTTGCTCTACTGTAGTTTTGATCGAAAGAAATTGTCTTTTAAATTTTGATACATATGTTTAATTAATTGTTGTAGCAATTGAAAATGTGTGAAAAATTTTTGACAAAATATTTATTGTATTTGGTTTTTGTTTTCTAAACTCATTTTTTTAAAAATTTTTATGATAAAGTCACATTTAATGGTAAGATATATACCCATAAATAGATATATATCAAATTATGTTTTCATACATATATAACATATACATATATAACTAACATGAGAGTATTTTTTAATGTGATAATTTTTTTTGAAAAATTATATCTCCCCTTAAATTGGAGGAAAACTTGAATCTACAATAATACATTTTTTTAAAAACTAAACAAAAATCTTTATTTAAAATAGAGTTGTCAAATATTTTTTGAAAAAAAAAATTAAAAAAAAGAACCAAACATGTTGATTAGTGTGTACAACTCACATGGCCACTCTAGAGGTTATAATAAAAAAATCAATTTATTTTCATTTCAAACGTTAATGCCACTCTCTCTTATTCCAACATAAAATATATATATATATATATTTATTAAATATAATGAAGATCTCACTAAGTCAATAAAAAATTATAAATATATTAAATAAATAATTATTATCTTCTACAAATTCAATAATGTTATAATTTTTATCACAAATTAAAAATATTTATTAAATAATAATATCACTAGCTAATATTATTATTATATCTAATATTTACTCTACTACCGCTTGTTTTCTTCCTTACTTTTTCCCAGCATTTGGGTATTTTTCTCACTTCTATGCCTTTTCTCTCTCAATGAAAACATTCACATATCAACAATGTTAGGTACTATAAAAAAAATTTCATGAAAATAATCATAAAAGTTTTGTCACCCTTGAATTACACTTAGAATAAAACATCACACACTAATCAAGGTAATCCAAAAACCATAACTCTTTCATAATCATTTTCATAAAAAAATTTTCATGACCTCTAACTTTTCCCTTCACCAATTCTTTCCTCATCTCTATTCCATGTTTTTTCAATATGGGTAATACTTAATACCTTAGGTCTTTAATGCACTTTTTCTCCCACTTTCATGCTTTTTCTAGCTTTCAATGACAACATTTACAAAACTTTTTCCCCATCTCTTTTCCATGTTCTTTCAATATGGGTACACCAATGCCTAAATAAGTATATTTTTAAATTTTTTATGAAAAATATGTGATTGATAGAGAGGTGATATGATTTAAATAAAATATGATATAATCTAAATAAAATAAAAAGGTGTGCTAAAATAATGTACCCCAAACAATCCTAGAGTGACAATATAAGTTGCATGTACTAATATTTAAAAAATAAAAAATAAAAAAATCTAATTTAGTCAAATATATATATATATATTATTTAAATATATCAAGAAAATCAAGTATTCTTGTGCATATGTTATAGTTTGTTCATCATCTCCTTATTATTAAGATCATATAATTATTTAATCCTCTACTTTTGGTTAAACACATAGCCAACTTGAAATTCTTAGAAGACAAAATAATTACTCTAAAAATAATCACAATTAGTTTCATATTCAACCAATGAAAAACAAATTCCTAAAAATAAAGGACAATTTGTTACAAGAGATCAAATTCACATAAAGGACAAACTACAAAGACTATCAATCGAATTAAGGTTTGATTTTATTTTATTTTTCTTCGTTTTGTCTCTGCAAAAAAATGAGGAGCATGTTATCATTTTTTATCAAAAAAAACTTGACAGACTTTATCAATTGAACCTATTAAACTCGAAAGACAAAATTAAAGGGTCAATTAGTAGAATTGAAACTACATGAAAAAAAATGACATAAGAGTAAACTATAATAACTACTAATCTGCTACTGTAATTTGTTCATATTTTTTTTTTGTTACAGAATTTGTTCATATTTTTATTATTCTAGGAAAATAGAAAACCCTCTAATTCTACTAATACAATTTGAGTTACATTTTACCATTCAAGAAAGCAAGAAGCTATTGACGACTGACAACATATATGATTTAAGAGAAAAGATAGGGATCATGAAAAATTTGTCATGAAAATGGTCATGAAAGAGTTATGACCCTTGGATTACCTTGATTAGTGTGTGGCACTTTATTCTAAGTTTAATCCAAGGGTCACAAAACTTTCATGACCATTTTCATGACAAATTTTTCATGACACCTAGCATTGTTGATGATTTAAAGCACAGAATATGGCAAGTATAATGTATCTGTCATTGGGTACGTGTAACACTGTTATTTCACAAGCAAGCGAAAGGAGAGAAAACATACCATCACTAAAATGAACATTACAAAGCAATGGCACATTGGCACAACCTCCCCATGCTTCTCCTCTCATTCATATCTCTGTACCTGGATATATCATCAATCTACCCTTCCACATTTCTCTCTCCTCCGAATCCAAATCTACCCATTGTATAAAAATCCAACATTCACCCTCCCCCGGCCGGCCCAACACCATTTCCGGCAACCGCCATCTCCTTCTCAGCCGCCTTCGCCTCCTCCCTAAACTTCTTATAAATATCACTCCTATAAAACTTCCTAGTCCTCACCACCAAAACCATCGAAACAAGAGCCCCCAACACGGTCACACCGGTGATTATAATAAAAGCCAGCTTAAAACAATCCACCCCATTGCAATTCAAGTCCTGACCGGCCTTTCGGGTGAGTCCTAATGCCTTCATTTGCTTCTCGGCTTCCCTATCGTACAAATGTCCGGCGACCCTTACGTTGAGTATGTATGACCCAATAGGACTGGCCACGGACCCGAAATTGAACAAGGTTGAGTAGTACTTGAGTCCAAAAACTTCCGATATTATGGCGAAAATTAATGGACACACTGCACCGAAACAGAATCCGAGGATGATGGAGGCAACATAGAGACAGTTTGGGACTCCAAAGGCGATTAAGAGGTGGCCGACGCAAGAGAGGAGGAGGATGAGAGTGAACATAAGAGGTCGAGGGAATTGGTATTTTGTTAAGACGATTTCGGAGGCGAAACCGGCTACGACTCGGCCGAGATAATTCCATATGCTGACGAGAGAGATGAATGTGCTGATGCTCCGAGTTGGGTATCCGAGAGAAGTTCCGATCTGACCCAGGTTGTCTATGGCGGTTAAAGTCCCTCCGACGCCGCAGGTTGTGGCGAAGAAGAGGACCAGCATGTCGATGCTGAACAGCGCTTGGAGGATCGTGTAGTCCTCGCCTCTGTCGGGTGGCCGGAACACTGTTCTGAAACACGAAACTTCTTTCTCCACGGCGGCGGACGGCCGCGGCGGAGGTAGAAAAGCTGTTTCTCCAATGGGTTTGTCGGAAATGATATTTAGCTGAGTGATTGAATCCATGGCTTGTTTCTTCTGCTTCGAAATTTCATGTTCTTCTTTGATAACTACCGCGATGGGTAACAAGAGAAGAAAGACGACCGCAGCGGCGCTCACACCGTACTCGGCCTGGCTAAACTGGACCTGTTGTTGGACAATGATGATGACCATGAGAAACCCGGCAAGACCGAGCGATATATAGAGAAGATTATAGAACACTTTGAGCTCATTGGAGTGTCGAACCACTTTCATGATCCGAATTGTTCTCAAAAACACAAATGAAATCGCCGCGGGAAGCCAACCGATGAAAAGAATCAAAGATTTAGAGTCATTTTTATAAATAGCATGATAAAGCTGTGTAATAATCGCTCCACTGAGCCCTACAAACCCTTTTAGAAGTCCCAACACGACACCGCGGCTCTCGGGGAAGTTCTTGACGCATGTGACGAGAGCTCCGGTGTTGGCAAAGGATTGGGAATTAGCCCCAATACAAATGTAGAGACACATTTTCCAGACTTGGGGGGTGGAGACCTTTTTTGTGACAGAGAGCCAGATCATGAAGTAGCCGAAGAAGTTGAGGAGAGCGCCCATGGAGAGGACGACCCACGGAGGGGTGACCTCGTTGATGAGGCCCGAGAGGACTCCCACGTTCGCGCCGAGGTCTTTGAAGAAGCTGAGGAGGTTGAGGGTGGTTTGGTCGTATCCCAGCGAGGTCTTTATGTCGTTCGAGTAGAGTCCGAACATGTAGGTGGCTCCGGCGGCTGACATGATGAGGAATGAGGCAAATACCATGAACCATCGACCTGTCAGTACTTGCACGGCTAGGTTGTTTGTGGTGGCGCAACCACCGTCTCTGCAGGAAAACACCATGTCTTTGTGTTTGTGTTTTGTGTGTGATTGATTTGAGAGTGTAGAATAATAGTGCTGGGAGTTTGTTTATGGGTGCTGAAGAATGTGCGGGGTGTTTTGTGTTGAATATATACACAATTTTTGAGGGAGTGGGTTGGACAAGAACTTGATAGTTGACTTCAAAATGGATTCTTGGATTGTTAGAACATCTCTAACGGTGCATTATTTTTTTCATTAAATTGGAATAAATTTTTTTTGATATCTCTTGTTTCAACAGAGAGATTTGACTTTTTATCAAATCACTGATCATCCATCTAGATGACCGTCCGGTCAACGAGTCAGTACAAAATTTTCGCTCTGAAGCTAAGACGACATTTGAGTTTACTCTAATACAATTATAAGCATCTTGAAGAGTTTTTGGATCAACAATCATTTTGCACATGAGGTCTTGAAACTTTCCATTTAGATATTGCTCCTTCACCTCTTCTTTATATCAAGTTCAAGTGATCTCTTAAGCTTTGCACGAGTCTTGGGTTTCTTGTCATCAATATTAGAAGATTCATTAACTAAACCGGCTAAATCCTTTGCCAAAGTCACCTTGCCACTATTTTTATTGTTGTAACTGTCGATTGCTTCTAGAGTAGAATAAACCGAATGAGTTAGTAACCTATAAATAGATCTTCCTATTGCAATGAATAGATATTTAGCTTCAATATTGGATTCTAGAAAGCAAAAAACCAAAATTTGCTTAGCCAGATATTCAATTGAAAATGATAGTCAAGAATCAACTTGGAAATTTGAAATGGAATCATTTGAACTCTTTTCTAAATTCCAAACTCTCAAGTACATTCAAGCATATCTTTCTGATGCAAAGTAAGAGTAATCAAATGAGCCTTACCTATATCAACCACAACCGATGACGAATTGAATCCAACATGACTGATTCTATGTAGTATGGTGCATTTCAGCCACTTCCGCCTGCAAACACTCACTGCAAAGTCCACAAATCACATATTTGCTTAAGATGCTAAATTTTCTTTCACTATCATTTTTTTCGAGACCAATCACCAACATTTTCTTCAAGACTAATCACCACCAACTCAAAAATTTACACAGACCTAGAAGCTAATTAACTTGATAAATGACACCCAGAGTAGCAATAATCATTAGAAAACTCATGACATATGAATGAGGCAACTGTACGGGAAAGAAATACACCTTCTCGTATAATCCTATTGATCAAGTCTGCGCTTCTCCGTACGACGTCGCTTTATCGCCTGAAAACACAAACGTAAGCTAGCCGGCGGGTGTGTGCCGGAAATCTTTCCGATGCGTAAGTCAGTAAGCTTGACAAATAGACAATAGCTCTGTGTATTCAGAAAATAAAGTTGTGTTACCTCTCCATAAGTGATGTTCGTGAGCTTTTATAGGTTTCAAGTGGCACAATCCTAGTAGGACTTTTACTCCTCCATGTAGAGTCCTCCTAGGATTCATACTCCTGAAGGATAATGCTTATCCCCCAACACCCCCCTCACTCCTTGAACTAAGTGAGATGGTTTTACTTCGGCAAGATGCCATATAACCGAAGTAAGATTACCTGGCCAGACCAGTTGTATGACTGAAGTAAACATGACCATGCTTGGCTGCAGAATAGACCGAACTATAATTATTCGGCTCTTCCCTCTACTACTCTTACTTCGGCTTCTCACATGGTGTGGCTAGACCGAACTAATACGGCATGACCGGTCTAACTCTAAGACCGGTCTAACTTCAAAGTATCTTACACCGGTCCAACATCAATCTTCCCTTGGACCGGACTAACTCCAAAACATCCATAAGACCGGAGTAACTTATATGGCCATTTTACTTGGCCCTTTGTACTGCGGCCCATAACGGCCCATTACCCAGCTCGACCTAATTTGCATATAAATTACCCTCTCAATTGCCCCTTAATTCCATCTGCGCAGCATGATAGGGATTACCTGACTATAAACCGAGCTAAAGTTTTAGCCTATCCAGCCGAGCTAAAATAACTATTTAGTTTTTCCAGCCGGGTAACACTGAAGCCTTTAGAGCCGAGCCACACTTAAGCCGAACTATCCTTATCCGGTCGAAGTGTCGCTTCAATCACAAAAACTGAAACGCTTCCCTTTCCAATGACACGTGGCAGGTTCTGATTGGTCTTTCGCAGCTGTCACGCCGTCCTCATATTCCAAAAATTTTGAACAGTTCCCGTCTCTAGCTTTTCACAAAAACAAGTCCCTTGCATTTTGAATCCACTCTGTTCATCTTATTATCCACCTTACTCTCTCTCTCTCTGAGCCTCAACTGTTCTTCAACCTCTGAGCTCGTGTTTGCCATTGCTGTTGTTGTTTTCACCTCCAGTTCTTGCCTCTTCATCTGGTAAGTATTGTACATCTATCTTGCTTTCCTTGTTTTTGTACTTTGTTGTGCGTGTTTTCACAAAACACATCTTTTCCATTTTGCTTTATTGCTTCTGAAAACACCATGTTAGAACCTCTGGTATTCATGAAATAATCTATAGAACACACTCTTTGATCCAAAATCACACACAACTGAACTAGCAAACTGTTTGTAGCTTTAGTGCCAGTGAGACTAGACTACACAACCGAACTACCACTTGTACTAGTAGTTTTAACAAATCAAACCATCTTGTGATTGCCTTTAGCCGAGATAAAACGTACCGAACTAAGGTTGAACTTAGTACACTAGAAACACCTTGGTCATCAACCGAACTAAGCTTTCGGGGCTAAGTCAACTTTCTTAGTTTCTAAACCGAACTCAGAAAGCTGCCCCTATAGGCTTAATCCGAAGTAAAAAAACGTAGTTCAAACCGAGATAACCCACCCCTTGTTCAAACCGATATAGATCCTTTATGCAGCCGAAGTAGGACTCTTTTTTCTTGTTCTTATTTGTAGCACGGTCCAATGATCTGTGCTTAACCCCTTTGTTTTCCACTTTGCAGACTTTAGGTTGCCCAGGCCATCCTCTTGAGCGCTCGACCGAGCTTCTGAGCAAAACTTCTCAACCGAACTAATTTATTTATAACTTATACAATAAATGGGAAAGTATAGGTTTTTGGTAGAAACCCCAGGAGGCCTTGCCGAATTCCAAAAGGACTATAAGATACCTGACGACGTGCACCTTACCCTAGCCAAACCAAATACCATTCCATGGGGGAATGAAGGCTTTGTTCCTTTTACCCTTCTGTCAATAATAGAAACCGGACTAAGGTTTCCCGTCCAGCTCTTGATTTGCGAATTCCTTAGGCAAACCAGACTATGCCCAACCCAACTTTCCACCAACTCATACCGTATAATAATGGGTATAGCCAAACTAAACCGCCAAGCCGGTCTAAACCTTGGTTTAGCCGAATTGTTCCACCAATATTCCTTAGGTTCAAAAGAGGATGGGTGGGTATACTATTTGAGAATACGCCGCCGACGTGAAAATATAATTAAGGATACACCGGATAAAAACTTGAACGATGACGATTTTTTCTAGGTCTCTGGGAATTTTGAAGATCATCAAGCCCAGATTCCTGGCCGACGTATAAATTGGAATAAAGGGATGCCCGGTATAGTTACTTCGGTTTCCATGCATTATTCTCTTTTTTACTTCATTTCTGGTTTTAAACCGGACTAACAGTCGTCTTCTCCATGCAAATTCAGCTCATATACATTCATTGTACAGTTACCCCAACTTCGGTACTCTCCGTGCCGCACTACGTATTGAAGAAAGAAGTTGGGCTAAACTCCTCAGTTTCGAACCGACATACCGATATACCAGTCGTTGAAAAGCCAAAGTCACCGACTTTCTCTTAGAAGACGCGCCAGAACCGGACCCTACCTTGCCCCAGATCAACCTAGTTCCCTTGACCGCCGAACAAGAAATGGCAAAAAGGAGCAGATTGAAGGCCCTGTTAACCGCAACAAATACAGCCGATGTACCACCAATTGGGCAGACCACTGAGACCGTGGTGGCCCTCCCATCCCAACGGCCATCGTCATCTCGCCCAAGCAAACGTGCCCGAACTAGCCAAACCGAGCAACGACTTATGGATAAGACCGTTCTGCCACCAAGCCCTCCTTCAAGCCCCCAACAAAGCCCTCAACCGGAGAACTCCAACCGAGCTAGCTCCTCAAAATGGGTTCCCAATCTCACCTTCAACAACCGAGATATACTGGCTTCGGATTCGGTTGTCGCTGAAAAGGACCACTCGATGGCTTTCAATCTAGCCAAGAGTGTGTGTCTTCCAAAAGACATGGAGCACCACTACAAACAACTGAATACTGAGCTGAAGTCCATCCGGTCTTCAACTAAGTCAATGATCTTGGTAAATAGCTCTCTCTTTTTTTTGTAATTTTTCTAACTTTCAGTTCGGCTAAAGGAAAAGTTACTACTCCTTTACAGGCCATCCAGAAAAACAATGTTACACACAGGAGAGTGATGGAGCTTAGGAGAAATACCAGGGAGGCCATGACAGAGGTCGAAGCAAAAACAGCTGAACTGGAGGAGGCAAGAAAATAAATTGCCGAATTGCGATCTGAGAACGGCCGACTGACCGAACTGGTTAGTTCGGCCGAAGTCGAAAAACAGAAGGTTGCCATTGAGGCAAAGGACAAGTACCTACGCTTGCTGGCGAAAATTGAAAAGAAGAAAGATGCCGAGATAGCCCAATTGAATGAGGGCATGAAAAAAGCTGAAAAGCGAGGCTTCAAGAAGGTAGAGGATGCCTACACCCTCCAATGTGATACCACCAAGGATCTGTTCTTCAAATGCGGCTGGAGGAGTGCTGTGGAGCAGCTTGGTTGTATACCCGACACCGAGGTCTACAATGCTCCACAGTATTCCATTCTGGCTTCACTGGCGCAGTATGCTGCCGATCTTCAGAGGCAATTTCTTGAAGGGTCTGATGATGATGATGAAGATGATGATGAGGATGCGCCAACTGATACTCCGGCCGTTAATGAGCAACCCAACGATCAAACAGTTCGGTTGGAGTCGGTAGTTGAAGACCTAACTGATGAGCTGCTGACTGACAACATTCAGCCGATTGATACCGAGGTTCATGCTGAAACCGAGCTCCCACCTCAAATCGTGCTCCCGTCTGAAACCGGACTTCGAGCAAATGCTGATGTTGAACTAGACGCTGAAATTGATGATCTCTTGAATTTGTAACCGGTCGCATTTCGGTTGTATTTGTTTTTCACTTTAATGAATGAAAAAAAATCTTCTGAGCTAACTTTTATTCCGGTTCTGTACTTGTAATGAATTTTCAATGTTTCCAACTGTGATCTCGGTTTGAATGCTTGCTTTCTAACTGCTATTTGAAATATTTTTGGGCCGATATACCGTATTCCGGTTTTAGCTATCTAGCTTACTAGCCAACCACTCTTTAGCCGATGTCCTTACTTCGGCTAAAGAGTACCCAAAGTTCGTTTAATCCAGCCAACCATTCTTCAGCCACCCTTACTTCGGCTGAAGAGTACAAAGAGTTGGTTTTATCCAGCCAACCACTCTTCAGCCACCCTTACTTCGGCTGAAGAGTACAAAGAGTTGGTTTTATCCAGCCAACCATTCTTCAACCACCCTTACTTCGGCTGAAGAGTACAAAGAGTTGGTTTCATCCAGCCAACCACTCCAGCCATAAACTTACTTCGGCTGAAAAGTACAAAGAGTTGGTTTTATCCAGCCAACCACTCCAGCCATAAACTTACTTCGGCTGAAGAGTACAAAAAGTTGGTTTAATCCAGCCAACTCCTAAGTTGGTTTTTCCAGCCAACTTAGAATGTAGTGTTTGGTTATTCCGACCAAACGTCCTGCAGCTTGGATCCTGATCCTGGGCCTAGAAAGGGTTCATAGTTGGTTATTCCGGCCAACTATGTTTACAATGCTCCTAACTTACTAAAGTTATTGTCTACTGAAAACAATTATACTGAAAAAGAATCGACTTGTTTTATTGAGAAAGTAAAAAATTACATATACTTAAAAGAAAAAAAAGCTAGAAATAAAACAACTTGAGATTGGCAGTGTTCCACGGCCTGGGAATTGCTTTGCCGTCCTCATCTTCCAAGTGGTATGCCCCTTTGCCTGCTAATCCGACCACCTTGTAAGGTCCTTCCCAATTAGGCCCCAACTTGCCATCACCTGGAACCAAGGTGTTTCCCATCACTTTGCGCAGCACCCAATCTCCGATCTTGAATTGCTTTGGATGCACTGTTTTGTTATACTTTCTGGACAACTCTTGTTGGTAGGAGGCGATGTGGACCAATGCACTGTTTCTTCTTTCTTCCGCAAGGTCAAGCTCCAATGCTATGGCTTCGCCATTTAAGTTTGGATCAAAGTTTTCGCTTCGAATTGTGGAGAGGCCAACTTCTAATGGGATGACTGCTTCCATGCCATAAGCTAAGAAGAATGGTGTTTCTCCTGTTGATAGTCGAGGCGTGGTGCGGTAAGCCCATAAAACATGAGGGAGCTCTTCTGCCCACTTGCCTTTCGCTCTTTCTAACCTTTTCTTCAATCCATCCAAGACTATCTTGTTTGATGCCTCTGCCTGACCATTTGCTTGGGGATATGCCAGTGTAGAATTGTAGAACTCTATCTTGTACTCTTCACAAAACCTCTGAAAATTCTGCCGTCGAACTGAGTGCCGTTGTCTGAGATTAATGCCTTTGGTATGCCAAATCGAGTGATGATATTCTGCCAGACAAACTTCTTCACATCTTTTTCCTTGATTGATGCCAAGGCTTCTGCTTCCATCCACTTTATGAAGTAGTCGGTTGCGGCAAGAAAGAACTTCCTGTTGCCTGGTGCTGTTGGAAGTGGGCCTACTATGTCCAATCCCCACATTGCGAAAGGCCATGGGCTAGTTAGAGGTAGAAGTTCTCTGGCAGGTTGGTGTATTTGATGTGCGAACTTTTGGCATTTTTCGCACTTTTTGACATATTTCTCGAAATCTGCTTGCATGTATGGCCACCAATATCCTTGCGAGATTGCTCTGTATGCCAGTGATCTTCCTTCTTGATGGCTGCCGCATACACCCTCATGTATTTCGAACAGGAATGCTTCCACTTTGCTGGGGTGAACACACTTTAAGTAAGGTCCTGAGAACGACTTTTTGTACAATGCCAAGGATGGAGAGAGCCAAAATCGCTGCGACTTTGCTCTTATTCTGTTGGCTTCTTTCTTCTCTTCCGGTAGGGTGCCGTCTTTTAGGAACAGTATGATGGGGTCCATCCAAGAAGGGCCTAACTCTACACAACATACCTCTTCTGCTTCGGGGTCTTCTATGCTTGGTCTAGGTAGGTAGTCGATCAGTAATGGATGAGGAATGAAGGTGTCTGCCATTGAGGCGAAGCCTGCTAGTTCATCTGCTCTGCTGTTTTCCTCCCTGCCGATTTGTTCTATCCTGACTACATCAAATTTTTTGACCTCTGTTCTGACCAACTCTTGGTACTTGGCCATTCTGTCATCCTTTGCTTCGAAGTCGCCAGATATTTGGTTTACCACCAGCTGTGAGTCGCTGTAGACCATTAGCTCGGTGGCCTTCATATGGAATGCTGACTTGAGACCTGCAAGAAGCGCTTCATACTCTGCTTCGTTGTTTGATGTTGGGAAACCAAGGTTGATCGTCTATTCCACTACTAGGCCGTTTGGAGAGATGAGGACTATGCCAAGCCCTGCTCTGTGCCGGTTGGATGCTCCATCCACAAAGAGCTTCCACATCTCTCTCACGAACAACTTCCAGTAAGTAGAGGGATCAGATAATGCCTTGGGATCTTCCTTGTTGCTGGTGTCTTTTTCAAGGTCCATGCTTGCTGTCTGCTCCTCGCCATCTGGTTGTACCAAGTCTTGTTTTGTTGGTGAGTCTTGACTTGGTGCAGCATGGTTTGCTTTTTCCTTCCTTTCTTTACTCAGTGCGCCTTGGGGCTGTTGAGTAACCAGTACTAGGGGTTGCGTTATTCCGACGTCGACTTCCATCCCTAGTTCGGTTGTTTCAGTTAGGTCGACTGGGCAGATGTGATGACTTCCTAGTGTGAATTCTGAGACAAAATCTGCCAATGCTTGGGCCTTTACTGCGGTCCTGGGTTGGAACTTGATGTCAAATTGTCCCAACTCTACTGCCCACTTCAAGATTAGCCCGGAAAAGTTCGCCCTCTCAAACAAAGCTTTTAATAGGAAGGCTGTGAGGACAACTATAGTGTGGGCGTGAAAGTAGTGCGACAACTTCCTTGAGGCCATCATCAAGGCCAATGCTAGTTTCTCCAGTGGTAAGTACCTTGTTTCAGCGCCCAGTAATGTCTTATTGACATAGTAGATAGGAAGATGTTGGATTCCTTCTGCGTGGACCAACATTGTGCTAATTGCATGTTGCGAGACTACCAGGTATAAGAAGAGTTCTTCTCTAGGGATTGGAGTTACGAGTAGTGGTGGAGAAGACATGTATTTTTTTAAGCTTTCCAGAGCTTGGTCGCATTCTTCATCCCACTCGAACTTGGCCTTCAGAGCATGAAAAAATGGCCGTAGTCTGTCTGACAATCGGCTTATGAATCGATTGAGCGCAGCTGCCATGCCGGTGAGATACTGCACTTCTTTTACTGAGTTTGGTCTCTCCAGGTCCTGAATAGCCTTGATCTGAGAAGGGTCTGCTTCTATACCTCAGTTGGTCACCAAGAAGCCTAGGAATTTGCTAGATCCTACTCTGAACGCACACTTCGACGTATTGAGGCGCAACTTGTGCTTCTTCAGGATCTCGAACATCTCTCCTAGGTCCTTGAGGTGGTCATTCTCATCTTTGCTTTTGACCACCATATCGTCGATGTAAGCCTCCATTGTCCTGCCTAACAATGGTTCAAACATCTTGGTGACCATTCTCTGAAACGTCGCCCCTGCGTTCTTCAGGCCAAAAGGCATGACCTTGTAACAATATAGTCTTCTTGGAGTTGTGAAGGATGTCACTTCCTGATCTGGTTCATGCTTGGTGTTTTGATGGTAGCCTCTGTATGCATCCAGAAAGCTAAGTCGGTTGTGCCCTGCCGTTAGGTCGACTAGTTGATCTATCCGTGGTAGAGGAAAGCTGTCTTTTGGGCATGCCTTGTTGACTGTTTTGTAGTCGATGCAGACACGCCACTTGCAATTCTTTTTAGGCACTATGACCGTGTTGGAGAACCATCTTGGGTAGTGCACCTCTCTTATCGCTCCTGTCTCCAGCAGGTTTCCTACTTCTTCCGCCACTATCTCGGCGTGGTGGAGTGCCGATCGGCGGGTGTGCTGTATAATTGGTCTGGTGGACGGGTGGACGTTGAGTTGGTGACAGATGAAGTTGGGATCAATGCCTGGCATGTTGTATGGTGTCCAGGCGAACACTTCGATGTTAGAGGTCAAAAATTCTAAGACCTCTAATCTCTCAAAGCTGGACAACGACGAACCGAGCAGAAAGAACTTATCCGGATTCTTTTCATCTATTCTTATTTCTACCAAGTCTTCCACTGTTTTCTGGCTAGCCACTTTGCCAACATCTGCGAATAGTTCATTACTCTCAGGTTCTTCCACCGAATAAACGTATCCTTTGGCAGCGCGGCTACCATTCACTGTGACGAAGCACTATTTTGACATGATCTGGTCTCCATAGACTTCTTCTATTACTTCGGTGTCGTTGGGGAACCGCATTACTTGGTGGTAGGATGACGCCACCGATCGCATGGCATGCAGCCATGTTCTGCCCAAAATGATGTTGTAAGTGGAGGGGACCTTCAACACCCAGAACTCCATTTGTTTTGTCACACTCTCTGCTCTGACTCAGAGGATTATTTTGCCGACGGGCCATTTTGGCATGGAGTTGAATCTGATCAGGGGAGATACGGCGGGTGCCAAGTCTTTATCTTGTAACTTCAATTGTTTAAAGGTTTCGTAGTACATGATTTCACATGAACTACCCTGGTCAATCAGAATCCGCAGCGTCAAAATCCTTGACTTCGGAGAGTGCGACGAGGCGTCATTGTGAGGGCAATATATCCTTGCCAAGTCTTTATCCGAAAAAGACATGAAATTCGTGGCCTCTGTCTTCCCCTTCTTGATGGTGGGTTGGGCACTTAGCACTTCTCTCAAGTGCTCAGCCTTTTTAATTGATCCTCTGAGCTCGCATACACGCTCAGGTTCGAAGACTCCATATATCACGTTAATTACGCCTTGAGGTGGGGCGTCAATTGGCATACCATTGGGGTTATTATGGTCCTGAAATTTGGTTGCGCCCTCCTTCGATGTATTTATCCGGTGGCTTTCGCCACCAACTCCTCCAATCTTTGTCTCAATGGCGTGCAATTCTCAGTGCGGTGCCCCTTTTCTTTATGGAAAGTGCACCGTGACCTGTCGTCGTAGTCCTTCTGAGCCTCGCCTAGCTTGGCTGGCCACTTGACAAAAGGCTCGTCTCGAATCTCATTAAGTATTCGGTAGATCAGTTTCTTGAATACCGTGGTTATGGCAGTGCGGACTCTCAACCATCTTTTGTCCTGGTCTTCTCCGTTGTTTCTTCTGCCACGTCCGTTTCTGTTCGGACGGTCTACCGTGTTGACCTTTGCTGAGGTCTTCTTTTCTGGTGCTATAGTCGCGCCAGATTTTGCTTTGGCATGTGCGCCATCCTCTTCCACCCTGATGTGCTGATGCACTTTTTCTATCAGGGCTTCTATGGTAAGGGGCGGTGTCATGGTGATAGAGTCCCTTAGTCTATTCCCGACTGGGAGGCCTTTTTTGTACTGCGCAATGGCGAGATTGGTGAGACAGTCCCCAATTTGGTTGAAGGTCTCCCAGTAGCGACTGTTATAGGATCATAGGGTCTCCTTGTCGCCCATGTCGATAGAGAGTAACTGGTCGATCTCCACCGGAGTTTTAGTGTTTGTTCGGAACCTTGTCACGAACGCCTCAGCCAATTGCGCCCAGGAGGCTATGCTGCCCTCTGGAAGTTTCTCAAACCAAGTTAGGCCTAGGTCACCAAGGCTTGAGGGGAATAGGATGCACATCAAGGCCTCGTTACGTCGATATACTGCTATAACTTAGCGGAAGTGGCCCAAGTGTGAGTAGAGGTCCGTCTTCCCTTCGTACGTGGTGAATTTGGGCTGTAGGAAGCCTGACGGCAGGGGTGCATTCTCTATTGCCGGAACGAACGGTGAGGTCTGCAGCCTCGCCAATGCCTTATTTGTTGGTTCGTAGACAGGGTGCGATATTGGCATTCCAACCTCGACGCTTCTGTGCGTTCGAGGAGCCAATCGTTGCAAGGAAGAAATTCTATGTGGATCACGTGCCCTGGCGTCCTCCCTCCATCGTGCCTTTTTTTCTAGAACGGATCGTAGGTCGGACGATCTGGGCAACTCTGTCTGTCTAGACCTTGTTTGGTGCGTATGCGAGGGCCAATATGTGCTTCCCTGAGTGTTCAACCTCTCAGATCTCATCCTCTCAGACCTGGAGTGACGAGTTCTGGAAGATCTGGACTGTGTATCGCCTGTCCTGAGGCTTCTGTTCTCTGCTTGGGAGGGTGTAGTATTCCTACTACGACCTTCCGAGTGGCAAGGGGGCGTCTTGTTTGTGCGCCCCTCTCCTGTCGCCACTTCTTTTCTTTTTACCTGGCGCTTAAGAGATTCCATGTCCGCCGTCATCTAACGAATCAATTCGTCTTGTTCCCTGACGCGATCCTCCAAAGTTTGAGGATCAATCCTTCACCGTTGTCTTTCTGGGCTTTGCGAACGAGAGTGATGGGGGCTGTTAATCCGCCTTCTACCCCTCGCATCCCTTCTGGAATTTTGTCTTTGTGGTTCCAGGCTTACCATGGGAGTGACCAAGGGTAAACCTTCGCGCCTTGCACCCCCTTCTGGAGTTAGTCCGTCAAGGGCGGACTGTGGTAACTTTTCGTTGTTCGCCATTGATTTTTGAGAAAAAAAAGCTTGATCAAAAGGTTTTGTTCTTGTCTATATTCCCACAAACGGCGCCAATTGTACGGGAAAGAAATACACCTTCTCGTATAATCCTGTTGATCAAGTCTGCGCTTCTCCGTACGACGTCGCTTTATCGCCTGAAAACACAAACGTAAGCTAGCCGGCGGGTGTGTGCCGGAAACCTCTCCGATGCCTAAGTCAGTAAGCTTGACAAATAGACAATAGCTTTGTGTATTCAGAAAACAAAGTTGTGTTACCTCTCCATAGGTGATGTCCGTGAGCTTTTATAGGTTTCAAGTGGCACAATCCTAGTAGGACTTTTACTCCTCCATGTAGAGTCCTCCTAGGATTCATACTCCTGAAAGATAATGCTTATCTCCCAACACCCCTTCACTGCTTGAACCAAGTGAGATGGTTTTACTTCGGCAAGATGCCATATAACCGAAGTAAGATTACCTTGCCAGACCAGCTGTATGACCGAAGTAAACATGACCATGCTTGGCTGCAGAATAGACCGAACTATAATTATTCGGCTCTTCCCTCTACTACTCTTACTTCGGCTTCTCACGTACAACCCATGGTGTGGCTAGACCGAACTAATACGGCATGATTGGTCTAACTCTAAGACCGGTCTAACTTCAAAGTATCTTACACCGGTCCAACATCAATCTTCCCTTGGACCGGACTAACTCCAAAACATCCATAAGACCGGAGTAACTTATATGGCCATTTTACTCGGCCCTTTGTACTGCGGCCCGTAACGGCCCATTACCCAGCTCGGCCCAATTTGCATATAAATTACCCTCTCAACAAATGGTTGAAGAGAAGAGAGACATGGTTGATTGTTTTTGGGTTGTACTGCATGCTATGTACATGCTCAGCATTTTCGACATTTACTTCCAGACCTCCATTGTCTATGGCATAGACCATGTTCCTTCTCGCTTCACTGTAGTCTGGGTGAACTTGGAAACTTGGAGCTGTGGCACCTATTTTTGTGGGAAGTTTTCAACTAAATGGATGACCTGATGGACATCCGGCCAAATGTCCAGCCGGTCGTCCGATAGGTCATCCGGTGTCCAAAACAACGGTCTTGAACAAAGAAATGTTGAAAGATCTTAGACGTTCTCAATTTGATAAAACAATTTTCATATTCTCGATTTGATACATATTTGGTGAAACCGTTGGAATAAGCAAAGAAGTTAGTTTTCATCAAATTTAAATTTAGTGATGAATTTGGTATACGACTGGAGATGGCCTTAGATAAACAAGATTGACATGCTTTTTTTTTTTTTTTTTTTTTTTTTTTTGTTACAGGGAAATCCTCTCACTCTTCCGCATGTCCAAGGCAGCGCCCCTTGCAGAGATCACCAAAGTGTCCTGTTAGCCGGTACAAGCGAGAGACTATAACCTGGGAACTTGCCCCGACCTCCCAAGACAAGCTCCGCTTAAGTCAGGACTCGCACAGCGGGGGAGTATTGAACCCACACCAAGTGCTGACTAGACAACTACAGTGCTTCGCCCAGGAAATTAGCCCAAGGGGGGTGGGGAATTGAACCTGTGACCTTGGGGCTTAAACCCCAAGGCTTTACCACAATGCCACAACCCCTTGGGTTATTGACATGCTTTCATTATTCAAATAAGAGAAGAAAAAAAAAATGAAATGAATCATGAAAGTCAAATGATTATAATGAAAAAGTTATCTCGTAATCTATTATACGAAATGAGTTAGATTGTGTGTTGAAACAATACATGTTAGTTAAAAAAAACCAACTCATACTCTATTTTTTTTTTAAATCTTTTTTTATGATGGTTAAAGAAAATATGAAAAAGCATTATCTTAAATATTCTAATAGACCATGAAAAATAATTGAGTTTAAAAAGTAAATCTTACTTTTAAATTTATATATTTAAAAAAAAAAAAACACTACTCTTTCATGAAAAATTAAAAAAACTACATAAAAAATCAATTCCAACCAAACTCTTAAAATTGGCAAAATGTGACTACCCCTAAAATAATTGTGATCAATAAATATATATAGGTACTGAGTGCCTCAAAATGTTTAGATGGACAAATCTCACCAGCCGATGTGTTCGTGCGATATCATGAGACATGGCATTTTATTTCGTTGCCATGTTGGACGGAAATTGTTTCAGTTCTCGGACGCTGAGGGTGCTTTTAATATTATATTTTTTTAATAGGAGGGAGATTCACTCAAGTTCAAATTATTTTTTAATAGGAACGAGATTTACTTAAATTCAAATTTTGAATTTGATAATTTAAATCGTTCTTTTTATAGATTTTTCTTATATATCATCCTAAAAAACACACGGTCAATGCCCAAGTTTTAACATGACAGATAAGTTTAAATTTTGAATTTGAAAAAAAGCCTAATCTTTTAATTTTTGTCTTCTAATTATCAATTTTTAATTTGGTTTGGCTTTTCTTAAATTGTCATCTAAACTTGAGAAAGCATTTAGGCTTGGTAGCCCATTTTAGAACCAATTTCCATGATTCAAACCATTCAAATTTAAGGATTCGTTGAGTAAAATATTCATGTAAAAATTCAAAATGATTGAATATCGGTAGCTATATATTTGAATCATATTTGTTTTTTAAAAAAATGGACGACAAATATAATTTCAAAAATAGCGATCTATTTTTTTAATACAAATTTGATTTCAATATATAGATATCGATGTTCTATCTTTTTTTATGAATCTTCTACTCAAAAAGTCCTAAAAAGTGATGGTTCGAATAACTGAAATTAGTTAAAAAATAGGTCTACCAAATTCAAACGTAATGAGATAGTCAACTTAAAAGAAACCAAATCTTTTTTAATTTTAAAAAAATTGCATCAAGCAAACCCTACCCCTTATATGAATAAATACATGCACCCAAAAAGTATCTAAAAAATGTATCCCAAAAATAAAGTGCGTGATGCAGATTAAACTTGATATTGTGTAAGTTATTCTATAATAAATATGATACACGCATTTTATTTTGTGTATTATTTTGCAACCATAAACATCTCACCAATATAACACCCTTAATCTATCTTTAATGACGTGAAAGAGAGAGAAAATAGAGAGAGATAGAGAGAGGAGTGTGGACCCACCCCTTCACATGTTTCATTCCATGTCATTAGGGGTGGATTAGTGGTGCCAAATTAGTACTCCCAAGTATTTTTCTTTATCTCGTGAAAGATTTGACTTCTTTCAAAGTTTGTCATCTCATTTTGAGAGAGAGTTTGGCTTAATAGGCTCATTTTGGGACTGATTTTGGTAATCCAAACCATTCATTTTTAAGATTTATTAAATAAAATATCCATGCAAAAAATTAAGATAACCGAACATTGATAACTACATATTTAAATCAAAGTTGTATTACAAAAAATGGATGACTATTCTTGAAATTATATTTTTCGTCTATTTTTTAAAAATAAATATGATTCAAATATATGACTATTAATGCACAATCATCTTATTTTTTTGCATGAATATTTTACTCTACGAGAGTTTTAAAAAGTGAATTAATCATATTATTAAAATCGATCTCAAAATGAGCTTACCAAGCCTAAACGTTATCTCAAGTTAAGATGACAATTTGATCACTAAAATAAATTAAGGTTTTACAGACAAAAATTTATTAACAAAATCACTTTTTAGAGATAATATTTTTGTCACAAAAGTGTTATTATTTCATTTTAGTCGGCAATGATGAATTACTAACCTTTTAGGACCAAAAGTGTTGTCTGAAAAAATAAATCTTTTTGGAACTAAGTTATTTTGTCTCTAAAAATGTATTTCCTAATTATATTTTCAAAATTGTCCCTAAAAGCTTTTTTTTTAACTTTTCCAAATGACTTTTTAATGACTGTACTTGTGACAACTAAAATTAATTCTTAAGTATTTTTATAACAAAATTTATACTTTTAGAGACACATACAAAAAAAAAAAAATGAAAAAATAAAAAAAAATAAATCTTATCTCTAATTCAAAGCCAAACCCTTTTGTGAATACCTAGAGTTGTTGCTCTTATATTATCACTGAATTCAAATGATTTGAATCATAGTATATTGTTTTTATAGTTAGTTTAAAAAAATAAAAAATAAAAAATAAAAATTATAGTGTGTTTGGTTTGAGTTTTTTGAATTAAGTTTTTGAAAATTGAGTTTTTTGATTTTCTTGTTTTTTTTTTATTTTTAGTGAATATTTTTAAAATTTTAAACATTTTTTTTACTTTTTTAGATGCACCTTACTTAGATGTATCTAAAAAGTAAAAAAATTGTGAAAAAATATTTTTAAAAATTAATAAATACATAAAAATATAAAAATATACTGAATTCTCGTATTTTTTTTTTATATTTTTGGTATTTAGTGAATTTTTAAAAGATTCTTTTCAAAATTTTTTTTTTATTTTTTAGGTATATGTATGTTAGGTATGTTTAAAAATTAAAAAAATTGCTTAAAATATTAAAAAAATTTAATAAAAACAAAAAAATAAAAAAAATAAAAAAATAAAATTTTTTTAAAATTTTTTTTGAAAAATGATAACCAAGCTTATTTTATTTTTTATTTTTTGCATTTGCTTTGTGCTGCCTGGTGTGCAAAGTTGGATTATGGCTATGTTAAAATATATTTGTGAATTTTTTTTGATATCCGTGCCTAAAGTTGGTGGGAACTTTTTGATACCCGTGATTATAGCCGGTGGAATTTTCTTTTTTTTAATTTACAAAGTTGAATTTAAAATTTAAATAAAAATAAAATTAAAGTGTTAGTTATTAATGAGACGAAACGTGATTAGAAATATTTAAATGAAGAAGATAGCATGGGAGTGGTCCAAGTGACCAACCGTGACCTTCATCCCCTCAAAAACCTCGCTCTGCACGCACCCATCACTTTCACCCTTCCAAATCTAATTTTATTTTTTTAAGATTCTTTGACCACAAGAAAAAAAATATTTTAAAATAATAAATTCAATAATGAAATGACCAAAGAATCCTGGTATTTTTTTTTAACAAACTTTACAAAAAAAAAAAAAAAAATGAACTAACACGTATGACATGCAAAGATGAAATTTTGGAATTTGAAACAAAATATAAAGGAAACTTTATAAAATTATTTTTTTGTATAGTAATATTTTTTTTTTAGAAATGCCTCGTAGCTCGACATTTTAAGGATCGAATGGCCCGACTCTCTCTCTTTCTCTTTCTCATTCTCATTCTTTCTCTTTTTTCTCTATCTTTCCTCTTCTTCTTCTTCTTCTTCTTTTTCCTTTTGAATTGCAACGGTGATAGCGGCGTCAAAAAGGTTTGTGATGGTGGTCTCTCTCTCTCTCTCTCTCTCTCTCTCTCTCTCTCTCTCTTTCTTATAGATCTGTGTATACGTAGATCTCACCTCTCATCTCTCTCTCTAGCCAACTCTCATCACTTTTACTTCTTATCACTCTCTCTGATCCTCTCTCTCTCTCTCTCTCTCTCTCTCTCTCGTGCCCGATCTCACCTCTCATCACTCTCACTTCTTTTTTTTTTCTCTTCTTTTAAACTGTTGGCCGGTCGACGATTTTCGATTGTGGCTGTGGCTATGGGTTTAGTTTTGATTTTGGGATTTGATTTTGGATTTTGATTTTGATTTTGATTTTGGATTTAGTTTTGATTTCATTTATTTGTGGCTCTGATGATCATTCCCATATGAGACCCCAAGTAGGTACAACTCTGATGACCATTCTAATGGGTGATTTGCTCCCAATTCCATGAATTTTGAGGTTGCTTGTTGTTGTATAGTTGATAAGTGTAGAACAGAGCTTTTTGACATATCTGGGTGTCTCTGTATCAAGTTTTTCTCTAGGTTCTCATGGATTAGATAGATAATTTGTTTAATAGTAATTTTAGTTTCTAAGTTAGAAGAGGGTGAGATTAAAGATGAGAACAAACTGAATTTGGTAATGGTAATGTAAAGTGCTGTAATTTGTAAATACACGGGTCTTTGGTTGCAAAATTGTGTTGAACTTTTTTTTGCAATGATGCATTTTAGCATCTGAGTTTCCAGCGTATGAGAAGCTTCCAATATCGTTTGCGTCGGAGAGGAGTTAGGTGTTCACTCATTTGCATCGCGTCAGAGAGGTAGTCAGATGAGAGAGTAGAATGATTTCAAAATTTGGTTTGGGTTTGAGAGGAAGAAAAGGAAGAAGAGAGAGAAGAGGATAAAAAAAAAAAAAAAAAAGTGTCAAGATGACATTGTTTTGGCACCTCGAGCCATTCGAGTCAGCTTATTTTCGAGCTACGTAGCAGAGTTGTTTATTTTTAAGTATTGATTTTTTTATTATTTTTTATTTTATGAATGTGTTAGTAAATAATATTAGGGTAAATTACATTGACACCCCCTAAGGTTTATATTTATTACAGTTCCCCCCTCACATTTTGGAAATTACATTTCTCTTCCTGAGGTTTAAAGTTTCATAACAGTTCTCCCCTCACCGTAATGATCATTATACATAAAATTAAATTAACAGGGGGTCAGTGTAATTTCCCAAATGTGAGAGGGGAACTATAATAAATATAAACCTCAGGGGATGTTAGTGTAATTTACCCTATATTACTATGTAGATTAATGTCTCTTCGTATAATTGAACTTAAAATCTCACATTGGCATCAGTTTTTTTTTTTATGTAACTCAATCACTTTATCCCACCAAATATATTTATATTTTATTTTTTATTTTTTTTTACAAATTGTCCTCCAACTCTTGTCTCACCATAGTTACACCAATTTTTATCCCACCGACTTTTGGAAAGTGGAAGCTCCAAGTCTCTGTTGGAAGTAGCAGAGAGTTCAATGTACAAATCCAAAACAATAATGCAAGAATGGCTTCGAGCAAGGTATAGCGACTGAGCCAACGTGGGTTTGTCTCCCCAAATGTTTTGGTACAATAAAATTTAGAAAAATGATTTTTTCCCCGAATTTTGCCCCGTCTGAATCCCCCGACTGCCCAAAACGACGTCGTTTTGGGCAGTTTATTTTTTATTTTTTATTTTTTTTCCTGTATGCAGGTCTGAAACAGAGAAGAAAGAGGGAGAGAAGAGAGGAAGAAGAGAGGAGAAGAAAAAGAGGAGGGGAAGATGGAATGGAGAGAAGAAAGGGCCTCTCTGCTTCCGCCGTCGGCCGAGCCCCTTCGCTTCCACCGTTGGCTGATCGTCGCAGCTCGTAGCTCGTCGCTCATCGCAGCTTGTCGGCCGATCGTCGCTCGTCCCTCGTCGCAGCTCATCCGCTGTCGCCTCCGTCTCCTCCGCCTCTGCCTCTTTCTTTTTCTTCTTCTTCTTCTTCTGGTTAATGTTGGCCCCTCCACTTCTTCTTCTTCCTTTCCTTCTTCTTCTTTCTTCTTCTTTTCAAATTCGGGAGATTCGGAGGGGGGGCTCTTTTCGAGCTACCAATCACGGTTGTAAAATTTATAATAACATCATCAAAAATGATTTTTCCCTCGATTTCCCCCTCCGAACAGTCCGAAAGAAAGAAAGAGAAGAGAAAGAGAGAGAGAGAGAGAGAGAGAGAGAGAGAGGGCCCTTCATTCACCTCCACCGCCGCCAATCGATCGCAGATCGATCGACCGATTGTCGCAGTAGCTCCGATCGTCGCAGCCCATCGCAGCAGCTCGTCGCAGCGCTGCCTCCGACCGCCGTCGCCTCCAGCTCTGCCTTTGCCTCCGCCTTCGATCTCTCTGTCTTCCGCCGCAGCTGTCTTCTTCTTCCTTCTTCTTCTTCTTCTTCTTTCTTTTTCTTCTTTCTTCTTTCTTTTCTGATTGAAAAAAATAAAAATAAAAATAAAATTTTAAAACGACAAAACGACGTCATTTTTGAATTCGGGGGATTCAGGGGCAGCTCTTTTCGAGCTACGTAGCACAGCCCTAAACATCATAAAATTTTACAACATAAATCATAATTTTATCTCACCATAATTCATAATAATTTTATGTTAAAAAATGTTTGTAGAAAATAAAAATTTGATTATCAAAGTTGAACCTAAAATTTAAATAAATAAAAAATTTAAAAAAAACGTTTTCATTTATTAAGGAACGTAACATCATTAGAAATGTTTATTTATTAAAAAAATGTAACTACCATTTTCAAAAATAAAAAATAAAAAAATGATATCATTAGAAATGTTTATTTATTAAAAAACGTAACTACCATTTTCAAAAAAAAAAAAAAGTGGTTATGTGGAAATGTTGTTTTTATGGAAAATGTTTTTTTGGGGTTAGATAAATTTGAACTAAAAAAATAATTGTGTTCTATTAAAATGTAATCTTTTCACAAGGTAAGTGAGAGAGAGAAGAGAGATAATGAGGGTTGTGTGATTTGTTTAAAGACTAAAAAAAGAGTTTTTTTTTTTTTTTTTTTTAACATAACTTTTTTACCCACCTCGGTGACAAAGCCCACGAGATATATTCTTACAATAAATTTTTTTTTTTTTTTAATTTTTACTATAATTTTATTGGGGGCATTTTTATATGGTTAATTTTACAAAATTCATTTGAAAGTTGAAACTAGGTCTGTATTTATATTTTGACCTCAAATTTTTGGCTACGAATTTGATAAATTACATTTTAATTTAATAATTTTATTTTAATTTATATTTTGATCTCATCATTAATTGCACCATGCCTTTAGACACAAGTATACACTAGTATATTTATATTTTATCTAATTTTACGTATATATATATATTTTGTTTTTAAATTTCTTTCTAAATTCATGAATCAAATAGCCACTACAAGAAATGACACTTTTGGCGACTAAAATATTGGTTGCCAAAAGCTTCATGTTTGGTTGCTGAAACTAATTAGCGACGAAATTTTTTTGTTGCCAAGGTCGTTGCCTATACCTTGTCGGCGATAGTATTGGCGACTAAACTATGTTTGGTCGCCGGAAGTGAATGTTTGGCTACTAAACTTTGGTTAGTCGGCAAAGGTTATCTTTTGGCAACTAAAATATTAGTCGCCGAAAATAAATGTTTGGTTACTAAACTTTGGTTAGTCGGCAAATGTTATCTTTTGACAACTAAATATTTAGTCGCCAAAAGTGTTCAAATAAAATTAATTTTAGTTTTCAGCAACTAAAACTTTAAGTCGTGGATAAGTTTTGGTTACAATATTACTACTTTTAGGGACCAAAGAATTTAGTTGCCAAAAAAATTATTTTTCATTTTATTTTATCTTTTGCTACTAAATATTTAGTTACCCAAAGTCTCATTTATTTTTGGCTACTAAATATTTAGTCACCAAAAAATTTTATTTTTCGTCTCGTTTTTGCCTACTAAACTATTTAGTCGCTTAAAGTCTCATACAGTTTTGGGTACTAAATTTTTAGTCGCCAAAAATCTTTGGATTCTTTCTGGCTACCAAATATTTAGGCCTCGTTTGGCAAGAGGCTAAAATAGCCAATTAGCCAAAAAGTTACCTTTTTAGCCAAAAAGCCAACAACTCATACCAAAAAGTCAAAGATTCTCTTTTCTCTCTACTTTTTGCACGTCGTTTCGTAATTAGCCAAAAAGTTGGCCCAAACATACAGGTTTTTCTTACCAACCTTTTTAGCCAATTAGCCAAAAAGTTACTAAATTAGCCTGTTCCCAAACGAGGCCTTAGTCGCTAAAAATATTGATTTCCTTTTTGGCTACCATCTGGTTAATCACCAATAAGTTCACTTTTTTTTTTTTTTGGATACTAAACATTTAGTCGCCAAAAACCTTATTTAGTGTTTTTTTTATTATAATTAATTTTTTCACAACATGTATTTATTTCGTGCAACTTGCACCCTGTATATAAACAAAACAATACGTATACCTATTTCTATTTCATTTCAACCATACAAAAATTTGGTCTTTTAACATCAAATTCTATACAAACCAAATATAATCCAACCCAAAATAATAATTCCATACAAACAGAGAATCATACAAAAAAGATGTCCTCTGTTCACAAAAAAGAAATATCCACTGGTAATCTATATATACCACGCCAATAGTAATATGTTCCTTCTGTTACCTTGATAACCATCTTTTGTAGCATCCTTGAATTCTTCAGCTGACATTGCACAAATGAGAAATAGAAGTCACAACAATTCCATCTTAAACCAGAAAACTTAGCCATCTTTAGACGCATCATCAAACACTTAAAAACCTTCTTTTGTGATGTCCAGTAATGCTCTTGGTTAAAATTGATGCTGGTGAAGGGAATGGTTGTGATTGCAATGATGGGTTTGGAGAGAACAATGAATCCATTGATCTAAATGCTAGCTTCAATGAAGAGATCTATGGTTTCATTGAAGTGTAAATTAAAAACCCCAGTTCTGCACAAGATCTTATAATTTGTCTCCCTAAAAATTCACAAAGAAAAAAAAAGAAAGAAAGAGAGAAATAATATGATACCTGACCAATAATAACAGCTGTATCAGTGCTCTTTAAGTCTGGAGCCAAATATTGGCAGTCAAGGTGCCCATTATACCACCAAACAAATTCCCTAGCCGAGCGTATCCCTGCCAAATCCTAGAAAGAAAACCAAGAAGAAAGACATAAACAACAGAGACTACAATTGCCTTTGAAGAATTTGACTATCACCAGTTTAAAGATACAAGGCCACAAAGTCTTCCATCAACACAATTATGCATATCGATTGTATAGATGACAACAAAAACAGAAACAACACCAAAAATTCTATACATACTTCTCCAGGGATGCCAAGAACTCTATCACTTTCAGTACCATAGGCAAGCACAACCTGGTCAGCAAAACACATATTCATCAAATAACAAAACTACTTGTGATCAACTAATACAAATCAGCACAAGATCTCATCTAGAGCTGACATTTTGCCACATGATACATCTCCTTGAGCTTAGACAATGATACAGAAGACCCAAGTGACACGTTTCCAAAAAATGAGGATTGTTTATTTTGAGCAACCCGAGAAAACTGGTTGGTCACAATCTATTGCAAGTTTTATGGTAAACTAAGCTCAATTAAGAGGACTATTTGAACAATGTTTTCTTTACAAATAGAAAGTCAAAAACACACAATGTAATTCATTAATATACAGATACTTTCGATTTCTACAAATATAGAAGCTTTAAAAAATGCTAGATGCTAATCAGAATAAACACATGTAGAAAAAATTTATGTCGTCAATGATATTGAAAACGGCTAGATATATACTAAAAAACTTGCTTAATTTAAATGGGTTTTATTTTACTAGCTTTTGGGATCTCTAAAGATTAAGATAAACCATATTTAGTTGCACTATGTAATAGGAGGCTTAGAACATAGTGCTTGGAATTGATACACCTAACTAGAGACAGTGAGATATATGAAACACAAACAGTAAGATTCTAAATCAAGCACACGACAACATAAAGATTTACGTTGTTCACTCCATAATGTGGTGGTTTCTTAGATAACGGTATCAGGATATGTACTAGTATCGACAATACGATATGATATCATTGCAGTGATGGGTTTGGAGAGAACAATGAAGAGATGTATGGCTTCACTACATTTCAATGAAACCATTGATCTAAATGCCAGCTTCAATGAAGCCATTGGTTCATTTAATTTACACTTACTTGGGGTGTTTTTGTGTGATGTGGTGGGTGAATGTGAAGGTAAGAGTTGTAGGCTGAGATGGTTCAACCAATTGGACCCAAGGATCAACAGAAAAGCTTTTAGTGAAGAGGAAGAAGAGAGACTAATGGCTGCTCATAGGCTGTATGGAAACAAGTGGGCCATGATTACTAGGCTTTTCCCAGGAAGAACTGACAATGCAGTGAAGAACCATTGGCATGTTATTTTATCTTCTAAAATTGCACCTAATAACAACTAATAACAGCTCATGAATAGGTAATTAAAAAAAACTAAAATTCAATCTCAAACTGAAAAAAAACTGAAATTCAATCTCAAACTGAAATTGCACCTAATAATAGCTCATGAACAGGTAATTAAAAAAAACAATTAAATTCAGTCTGGGCACTACCAAAGCTCATAAATAGATGTCAAATACATGAGCATTGTCCAGTTTCATTTGAACATTTCGTCAAACACATGGTGAGCAAAAGAGACCAAACCATGGCCTCTACATCTTCTTTTCTAGCTTCCCAAATTTAAACCCAAACCCCATTGTGACAAATTTGAAAAAGATTCTGGTGTAACCCAACAAACATTTCACCATTCTAGTAATTCAACCCATATCCTCCATATCCAAGGATAATGAATGAACAGATGCCTCAACCTTAACGTGGGTCGATTTGGGGTTGGGTTTGTGTGAAGGTATGCAAACGGAAGAAGAAAGCCCTAGAGGCTGAAATTAAAGGAAGAGAGACTAAAAGACAAAGGGAGGGCAAAGTAGAGAGGACATACCTAGGGTAATGCTTCAATTGTTCATTGACAGTGGTGCTCGTGTGCGATGACGATGATGCTCCTATACCCGACAACGATGAAGACAAAAGCGAGAGAGAGAGAGAGAGAGCCAGAGGAGGGCAGAGGCATGAGAGAGAAAGAAAGAGAGTCACAGAGTGAGAGATAGACAAATGTATTTTTAAACCCTAGTTTATTTTCTTTCCCGACTAGCTTTTTTAGTCGCCAATAATAAATAAAGGACTTTTTTCCGACTAAATACATTAGTCGCCAATTAATTTTCCCTCCAAAATAAGAAGTCCAATTTTTAAAATTTTTAATTACAATTGCCGACTAAAATATAGTCACTAAAAGTAAATTAATACTGACTAGATTATTTTTAGTAACTAAAGATTGTACATTTAGGGAAAAGATTTTTTTTAGTCGCCTATTGGGTAATTTTTTAGTTCTTTGGTGACTAAAAGTCGCTAAAAAAAATTTTGGTGACCGAAAATTTTTGTTTTTTATTTAGCCACTAAGTAATTTTAGTAGCCAAAACTAACTAGACAGTGACTAAAATATTTTTTAGTTTCCAATTGTGACATTTTTAGCGACTAAAAATTGTGTTAGTCGCCAATTGTGCCATTTTTAGCAACTAAAAAATATTTTATTTGCCAATTGTGTCATTGTTAGCTACTAAATTTGTTTTAGTCACCAATAATTAATATACACCGACAAAACAAACTTTAGTAGCTAAATTTTATACTTTAGCCTACTAATATAATTTTTGGTTGCCAATTTCACAACTTTTGACAACTAAATTTTTTTTAATCACCAAATTTCATTGTCAAAAATCATTTCCTGTAGTGAGCCCATTAGTCTTGAGTAGAGAGAATTGAAATTTGGAGCCTTTCAAAAAAGAGGGCCCAAAGTACTGGGCTTGAGTGTGCGAATGGAGTTGAGATCCTTTCCTTGTGCTCTTTCTTTACCTCCCTACTTGTAATAGTAGAGATGCACTTTGAGTTGATCTAATGGCCTAGATTTAGGAGGAAAAAACAAATTTGAATTTGTTTTATTATTTCTTTATTTTTAAATAGTCAAATCTGAACCATTAGATTAACTCAAAGTGCATCTCTACCGTTGCAAGTAGAGATGCAAAGAGAGAGTTCAATGAGAGGATCTCAACTCGTGCGAATGTATGTTGTCATTTGCTCTACTGTAGTTTTGATTGAAAGAAATTTATCCTTTAAATTTTGATATATGTGTTTAATTAATTGTTGTAGCAATTGAAAATGTATGTGAAATTTTCTGTGACAAAATATTAGTATGTACGACTCAAATGGCCACTCTAGAGGTTATAATAAAAAAATCAAAACGTTAACCCCGCTCTCTGTTATTACTATAAAATATATATATATATATATTAAATATAATGAAGATATCACTTTACGTGGCGTTACAAGTTAATAAAAAATTATAAATACATTAAACAGGTAATTATTATCTTGGGAGACTTATTTAAAAGTCCTTTTTCAGACACTTATGGTAGGCTAAGTCCTATGTAATTTCTTATAGAGTCTCAAGTCCTATTTAGAGAGGAATGTATTCCACAAGATTCTACATAAACGTAACGTGACGTGACACTTACATAAACGTAACGTAACGTAACGTGACACCTATATAAACATAACGTAACGTGACACCTACATAAACGTAATGTAACATGTCACGTTACGTTTCGCAAACTTAATGAATTTTTATTTTTTTAAATTAAATGTGAAAATGTTACTGGTTTATGTTAGTGTCACGTTACGTTTATATAAATATGATCTATGGTAACATTCAATTTTCTATATAGGAAATTGAATGTTGTCATAGATCATAGATGTCAAGTTACGTTTATGTAGGTGTCACGTCACGTTACGTTTCATATAAATATGATCTATAGATACGAAATTGAATGTTAGTAAAACGTTACGTTACGTTTCACGTTAGTAAAACCATATATAGGAAATTGAATGTTACCATAGATCATAAGTGTTACGTTACGTTTATGTAGGTGTCACGTTACGTTACGTTACGTTTATGTAGATATGATCTACGATAACATGCAATTTCCTATAGGAAATTGAATGTTAGTAAAACTTTACGTTACGTTTCATGTTAGTAAAATCACATATAGGAAATTGCATGTTACCATAGATCATAGGTGTCACATTACGTTTATGTAGGTGTCACGTTACGTTACATTTATATAGATATGATCTATGGTAACATTCAATTTTCTATATATGGTTTTATTATTGTTTATTATATTAACAACTAATATTGAGGGTAAATGTGTCAACAAACTTCCCACAGGACTTATGGGAACATAAGTTTTTTAGTCGGACCATATGTAGCATAAGTCTCCCTAATAGGACTTATAAATAATTTTCCCTATTATGGGGTTCTACAAATTCAATAATGTTATGATTTTTACTACAAATAAAAAATACTCATTAAATAATAATATCACTATACAATATTATTAGGATGAATTACACTAACAGTCCCTATAGTTTGGGTCTTGTGTCACTTTGGTCCCTAACTGTTCAATTGTGACACATTTGACTCTAAATTTTGAATCTTGTTTCAAATGAGGTCAATTGAAGATATCATTGCTCTATTTCAAGTGCAAAGTCATCAATTTGATATAATATAAACTAATTTGACAAAAATAAATATTAAAAAATTATTTTTGAATTTTAAAAAACAATTTTTACCCACCAAAGATAAAATTATGTAAAATTAATAAATCTTTTAGACATTTATTTATTTATTTATTTTATCAAATTAATTTTTATTATATGTTTGGATAATGATCATGTAATGAGTGATTATTAGGCTTTTCACGGTTCAATTACGGTGCACCCACTACATGATTATCATCCAAACACATAATAAAAATTAATTTGGTAAAATAAATAAATATCTAAAAGATTTATCAATTTTACATAATTTTATCTTTAGCGGATAAAAATAATTTTTAAAAATTCAAAAATATTTTTTGATATTTATTTTTGTCAAATTAGTTTATATTTTATCAAATTGACGATTTTGTCCTTAAAATTGAGCAATGATATCTTTAATTGTCCTTATTTGGAACAAGATTCAAAATTTAAGATCAAATGTGTCACAATTGAAAAGTTAGGGACCAAAGTGACACGAGTCCCAAACTATAGGGACGGTTAGTGTAATTCGCCCATATTATTATTATATCTACTATTTACTCGACTACCGCTTGTTTTCTTCCTAACTTTTTTCCAACATTTGGCTATTTTTCTCACTTCTATGTCTTTTCTCTAGGGGTGTAAATTTGGCTCAACCCGACTCACTCAGGCCTAGGCTCGGGCCTCGCGGACTCTTGTTAAAATTCAGGTTGGGTCTCCCCACAGGTTAGAAAATTAGGCCCAAGCCCAGGCCTTGGGCCAGTCGGCCGGCCAAGCCTCGGGCATGACCGATGGACCTGGGCTAGGCTTGAACATTTTTTTATATTTTTTTCTTTGTTTTTTTTTACCCAAATTTTATTTTTTTCCATCAAAGATGACACTAGGCCTCAGGTAGGCCAGGTGGGCCGGGCCTTGGACAAGGCTTTGAATAGGCCTTGAGCGGGCCAATGGGTCGAGCTACGGGCCAGGCTAGGCTTCAAAGTGATAACCCAGGCCCAGGCCTAGGGTCTCAGGCTAGGCTCAGGCCTGGGCGCCTAATCGAGCCAGACCTCCCCAGGCCGTGAGCAGACTTCAAGCTGCCTATAGTCCTTGAGCCATTTTTACACTCATTCTCTCTCAATAAGAACATTCACAAACTTTTTCCTCATCTCTATTCCATGTTCATTCAATATGGGTAATACTAATACCTTTGTCTTTAATGCGCTATCTCTTCCACTTTCACTCTTTTTCTAGCTTTCAATGAAAACATTCACGAAACTCTTTCCCCATCTCTTTTACATGTTCTTTCAATATGGGTACACCAATGCCTAGATAAGTATATTTTTAAATTTTTTAGGAAAAATATATATAAGCAATAGAGAGGCTATCATGACCCAAACCCATCCCTGTAGATTAAGGTCATAACCACCCAGTAATCATAAGATTACATACGGCCTCAAACAGAATCAAACACATATAATAATAATAATAATAATAATAAAGGGGCCAAAATGGAAGCAGACTTAAAATTTTTGTCCAATGAGCTGTGCTTATGTGGCATGTCAAAAACATTTCCATATTTGTAATAATAACTCACACCATGAACCAAAATAAATATCTTGTACATTCAGGATCATACAAATATATAGCCAGCCAAACAGAAGGTTTATATACATGGGTGATCCAACGGATCCGCCAAGATAGCAAAAGAGTAAAACAAAAGAACAAAAATAATGTCTCATGGTGAGACATCCAGGCTGACTCCACAAAACTTGGACTTCTCTTACATGCTTCACTGAGGCTGAGGTTGGACATCTCTCTGTTCACCTATATACATATACATAAGAGTAAGTGAAAGCCTAGTGAATAACACCAAAGTAAAGAGGTTATATGAATGAAATTCTCTAGTAGGCAATATCCTTGTCAAACACATCAAATGGCTTAGGCCCGTTCATATTCTTATCAAATATAACAAACGGCCTCAGGCACAAACATATCAAACGGCCTCGGGCCCAATTCATTCATATCAAATGGCCTCGGGCCTAATTCATTCATATTCATATTTATACGCATCTCATATTCGTGATCATAATCATATTCATATCAAACGGACTTAGGCCCAATGCATATTCTTCGTAAGGCCTTATACAAACATTGGACACAATGCAAATCAACAAATCCATGAAACTTATAGAGCAGAAGTGGCATTTGGAAAATAGCATACTTAAAAATATCTTTACTAAGATATTACTCATAGTGTTCCGTCACTGGATTTGTCTTTGTGCTTGACCCTACACATTTCATAACACATCAGGTCACAAACAATTCAATCCGTTCTTAACTTATTTATTTATCTTAGGCCTCTTTCTTGCTTCTTTAGTTCATTTACGATGTTCAATACATACCTAAGAGTGCTTAGAAATAAAAAAGAACAAAAAACGGAACATAAAATAACTTTTCAAAATTTTCGAAGCAGGGCTCTCCGCTCGAGCGGTCTGTAAACTCTATAAAAGTACTGGTTACCTGAATTTTACACTTGAGCGAGACTTCTGACGCTCAAGCGAGGAGCCTTACAAAACAGAATTCGCTCGGGTGCAAGGTTTGCTGCTCGACCCATTGTTTAAATCTCTGCAAAACTTCTGGGAGCTTAATTTTCACGCTTGAGTGAGACTTTCTTCGCCCGAGTGGATAGGTCAAATTCTAGAATTTTCAGAATTTTGTTTGAACTTCAAATACACATTCAAAGGTTCAATTTTCATGCTAAACTCACTCAATTTATGCAAGAATACTCCCAAATTCATATACTTGAAGATAACTTCAACCATAGTTCAAAATTCCATGATTTTAACAAATTTCAAACCATAAACTACATCTATATACATTCTATGTTTTGTATCTTGCATGGACAAGCTTCAAGGCTTCAAATTAAGTTTCAATACATGAAAAATCTTACATGCATGTGCCAAACAACCCTTAATACAACATGATCAACATGCTACACATTCAAATATGCAAAATTATGGTCAATTATTATATGCATGCACCTAATAATCTCAAATTTATTAAACTTAGCTCAATTTATGTATTTAGCTCCATATATACATTGAATTCACACTTTTATGAACTTAAACTCATAATTTAGAGTTTAATTGCTCACCTAAAAGCTTCAGTCTTCTTAATTGGACTAGTCTTTGAGCCTAACTCTTTAAATCTTCAAGGTTTGAGCTTAAATCTCTATCTGTGTGGTCTCTCTCTCTCTCTCCCTCTACTCACTCTTTGGCTGATTTTCTTGAGTTCATAACATGAGCTTAAGCCCATTTTAAAACATATATATATATATATAATGGCTAATTAAATCACTAAGACCATCTCCAACGGTGAACCAAACCCATCACCAGATTTAAATTTTGATGAAAAAACCCCTTTTCTATGCTCCAACTGTTGCACCAGATTGATATCAAAATGAGATTTCAGTAAAAAAAAATCATCAAACTGAGAACGAGACACAAATTTGGTGAAATCACTGTTACTGACCGTTGAAAGAGGGACACCGGTCAACCAACCGGTTGCCCGGACCGGTTGATTATCTTATGCGACGGGTTTGAACTGTGACCGGTTTGAACTAGTTGAACTGAGGGGTTTGAACTGGGCTGTGGACTGCGCGTGGTGTTGAACCGGTCAACCAGCCGGTTGATCGGCTGGTTGACCATCCGATCGCCCGGGTCGCCCGGTCTGAGCATGGGAATGAGAGGTGTCAACAGGTTTGGTTTAGGTTTCAACAGCTTTGGTTTGAACAAGTAGAATTTCAGATAGGTTTATTTTCAGATAGCTTATTTTGTGGACTTGGAATAATTTGGAATAATTTGAAGGTCAACTTGAAATAATTTGGAATAATTTGAAGGGTGATATAAATTTTAATTTCATTGAAAATATAATTCAAATTGTTATCTTTAATATAAATAATTGAAAACTTCTCGTTTCAATAAATTTACCGTTAGATTGACAGAGTATTTTGACAATATACATATTTTAAAAATAGCCATTTTAATAATTTTACCGTTGCATGAACAGAGTATTTTGAAAAGTTACCGTTGATAATGTCTTCTATAAAATATATCAGTTTTGTATATCAAGATGACAGAGTATTTTATTTTGAGAAGAGCATTACATGTTGTGAATTTTGTTTCTTCTGTGATTTTTCTCCTTTGAAACTTTAATTTATATTATATGATTAAATTATCTAATTCTGAATTGATTGCATATCATTCTAATATTTTTTAGTATTCTAGATAGTGTATGTACTGTATTTTTTTGAAACTATGGAAGATTTTGAAATGTTTGAAGAATCACAAATGTTTCAGCACAACACTGATATTAATTCTATGTCGGAAAGTTCGCGAGAACATAACACGCAGAGCAGTGATAATCATTTCATTTCAGAAACTTCTCGTGTTTCTCGTGGTAAAGCATTTACAATTATAGAAGATGAAACTTTATGTAGATCTTGGTTAGCAGTCTCTCAAGATCCCATTACCGGTAATAGTCAGACTATGACTGTATTTTGGGAACGAGTACTTGTTAATTTTAATTCACAATTCAATGGTGAATCAAATCGAAACCGTATTTCTTTGTCTCACCGTTGGTCTGCCATGCAAAAGGCAATTAATAAATTCTGTGGTTTTCTTGAACAAATTCAACTGAGGCAACAAAGTGGAACAACTGAGGCAGACATGGTAACATTTATTTGTGTTATTAAATATCAAATTTCTTCTCTAAATGTATATTTGTTATTAAAATTGTTGTAATTTTTTTTGTAGGTCGCTGAAGCAAAGCGGATGTATCATGCAATACAGAAAAAATACTTCACATTTGATACATGTTGGGATATTTTGCGCCGAAGTTGTAAGTGGGATGAATTTCGAACCCAATCCAAAAAGAGTACGCAACATGCTTATCCATGTTCGAATCCACCAACTGGAGAATGTGATGCATTTCAATCCAACCAGAATAATGTCCTGCACGAACAACCATCTAATCCATCAACCCGACCAATTGGTACTAAAGCAGCGAAAGAGAAGTTGAAGAATCAAATAACCCACGATAGTAGATTTGATGAAATGGCTGCCAACCAATCCAAAATTGTTGAAGTGTTATTAACTATCTCCGCTAGAACTATTGAGCGAGATGAACAAAAGGTGATCGACCGTGAGCAGAAAGCTGCAAACCGTCGAAGAAGGGCCGAAGATAGGGAGGAACAACTAAAACTCCTATCTATGATGAATGAACGAGAACAACAAAATGAAGATCATAAAATAATGTCAATGGACATGACAAATTTAAATCCAATACAAAGGGCGTACTACGAAGATCTTCAACGACAGATTTTATTTCGAACAACTAATAGATTGGCTTGAAAGGTTCTGTATTTACTGGTTTCATCTATTGGTGTCATCTATAGGAAAGGGAAACACTGTCTACAATTATATGAAATGTCTCACTTGCCTTTTCCATTTCTGTAAAATTAGAAATTAATTAATTTGAAAATCAGTTTTTGTTTCTTTAGATGGTTGCGTTCTATTCTCTACTGCTACTTTGGATACCATATTGATTGGTAAAAACAAAAAACACCAATTGCTAAGTAGTTATCATGAATAAAATTCGTCTTCATGGATATGTCAGATAAGGACATAGTAATGAAGTAATTACAATGAAACACTAATTTCTTATGCTACTGTTGTACTGTCACTTACAAAGAAAGCAAAATATAAAAGTAGGTTTTATAATTTCACCCTTCATTTAATCTGCTTCTTATCTTCATCTCAATGAATCTCCTCTATCTGATTTTTCAAATAAGAATATGTTGTACATGTACATACTGTATTACAGATAACTACTTACATATAAATACATCCTTTATTCTTTTCTTTGGTTACCATTACACCTTTCAAAAACTTTCATATTACATATTATGGTATGCATGAAGCTCGAAAAGATGGTGCTAAAGTCTTACCAAGGCATCTGAATTTTATATCACATCATCTTACAAAATCAGTACATTCATAAAAGACAAAACCCAACGACAAGTTGTGAAAATAATACAAGACAAAACATTGGAAACACATAATGGCACACCGATCAACAGTCATTATCTGGTTGTCCTGGAGGAGGGAAGTAGCGATGGTATATGTCATTTACGCGATGCTCAATTCTATCAATGCGATTGTTTGCCACGTCATGACGTCTTCCAATATCCAACCGGAACTCACCAAATTGTTCAATTAATGAGTTCTGCGCAGTGGCAAATGTCTCAAACTGAGTACCTAACGAATTGACTTGATTAGCCATTTGATGTTCCCATTGAACGCGTTGCTGTTCCCATTCAACGCGTTGATTATAATGTTGTTCTTCCATGGCCAAAAAGTCAGTCCAATATTGAGATGGTTCAGTTGATGGCGTCACATTGACAGGAGGATCCTGTGGACCATCATCTGGTGAGACTTCATCCTCTGAATCTTCTGCATCATTATCATTTTCCATTAAATTGGCGGCTGCACTAGCACGATTCACTGTATACTGAGTAATGGGTGAACGGATTTTGATCTCCATTTCATTTGCAAAAAGAACCTTAAAATGTTTGAAAATTTTTGTCAAGAGTGCCCCAAACAGTAATGACCAGCCCATTTCTTGATTTGCCAGCACCATTTATTTCATAATTATGTAAGACAAATCTAATTTCTGCCCAACCTCAAAACAGTATAACAAATAGGCATTAAAATATGGGACCGCATCATGATGTCCTTTCTTCGGAGTGACATTTTCTACAATCCACGGCAGGGATCCGAAGATAAGGTTTCAAATGCCTTGCTTGTAGACTAGTTCCAGTAAATCTGTTCTGACATATAGTAGTATATACATCAGTACCATTACCAACAAGGTTAACTAACTCAAATTTCGATCGAAAATGGGTATTTTCATCACCTACCTCAACTCCAATAATGCCTGCCAATTGAGGAACATCAAACTGTACACCCTCTCCTTTCACATATGACAAAAGAGTAAAATTTCCATCTTGCTCATGAGTAACTTTTAGGTGAACATAAAAAAGGGATACTAGCCGTGGATATACCTTTTGGGGTAAATTAATTAAATTTAGCCATCCCATAGATTCAAGTTTACTAACTAGTAGTGCATCATATTGAGGTGGCAGATTGACCCTCCTCCCTGTTACAATAGGTCGGCTTGAGAAGTTTTGGAAAGCTAGTTCATGACTTTCACTGAGAAATTCATCCGTAGGATATGACTGATTTTGAGGCCGCTGTTGTTCGCGTCGGCGAGGATTAGAACTTTCACCAGCTTCTGTTCTCACTCTTTTAGTTCTAGGCATGATGTGAATATCTGTTGAATGTTAATAAAAATGTGCCAGTAATGAAGTAATTAACATAAACACTGTCTTTGAAAACGCTTACTGAAAATTTAAGAACATAGTAATGTAGTATAAAGCATGCAGACTCTCTATTCAGTACATATCAAATAAATGTAGCTCATGTTTTAATAAAACATGCGCATTGAAAATTCAGTATTGTAGTTGAGCTTTTAATAAAGTACATTCATTTTAAAAACATGAAAGTAACTTCAAGTACAAATCAGAATCTTGTTCTGTTGTACAGGTTTTAATAAACTATATTCATTTTAAAAACATGAAAGTAACATGAAATACAAATCCAAATCTTGTTCTGTAGTTGAGGTTTTCATAAATTAATGTCAATTTCTGTTGTTCTATGGTTGAGGTTTAAATGAACTACATTCATTTCACAAACTTGAAAGTAAAATGTGGAGAGGTTTTAATAAATGACCTGCATTTTCAAAACAGTAACATAACACAAGTGAAACTTAAAAATCAATTCTGCAGTGCAGGTGTTAATAAGCTACATTAATTTAAAAAACATGAAAGTAACATATAGTGAAATCATGCTCCTGTGTTCTGTAAACAAGTTGAACATGTGAGTGGCATGCACACTAGAAGGGAAAAATAGAAAAATGCACACTGGAAGGGAAAAATAGAAAAATGAAGGGGAAAAAAAAAATGTAAGGGCCGGGTGACTAACCGGTTGCCCACCCAGTTGGCCAACTGGTTGCCCAACCGGTTACCCCGTGAATCACCTGCCTTCTTGTTCTGCTTTGATCTGCTTTGATGCTGCCTTGGTGATGATGTGTTGGATCTGCTTTGATGCTGCCTTGGATTCACACTTGATGATGATGTCTTTGTTCTGATGATGATGCTGCCTTGGTGATGATGATGATGTCTTTGATGCTGCCTTGGTGATGATGTCTTTGTTATGCTTTGATCTGCTTTGATGCTGCCTTGGATTCACACTTGAATATGCAGAGTCTGTGGATGCTGCCTTGGTGATGATGTCGATTCACACTTGAAAATGTAGACTCTGTGATTAGAGGTGTTCAGTGAAAACATGTGAACTGTGAATGTGGTGATGGCAATGTTGAGCTGATATAGAGGATGGTAGGTGGTTGAATTGATAGGTGGTTAGGTGGTTCATATAATGAATGGTAGGTGGTTCCATTCAAACGTATGCCACATGTAGTACTATTTTCTCAGGTTAAATGTATTTTTGCGGCAGAAAAGTAGGTTGAATGTTCAATGCATCAACATCAATAATTTACTGAATGCCACAAACAATTGATGGCACAAATAATTGATTGAATTTAAAAACAAATTAATATTTACACATACATTGAATATACATACTGAAATGCATGCCACAAATAATTGATGGCACAAATAATTGTTTGAATTTAAAAACAAATTAATATTTACACATACATTGAATATACATACTGAAATGCATGCCACAAATAATTGATGGCACAAATAATTGATTGAATTTAAAAACAAATTAATATTTACACATACATTGAATATACATACTGAAATGCATACAAACGAAATTATGAATATTGAAGATAAATCCTTACAAAAATAATTATTCGAATGCACAAATAATGGCATGCATGATGAAGCTCACGAGCCAGACCCTTCATCAATTGAATGCTTGATTTGAATCAAAAATTGAATGCTCCAATTCTCACTTCTTAAAAATGCCAAACCCGTAATCATGAAATCATTTTACAAATTCCAAACCTATTCCCAAAAGTTTGTTGCAACAAATTTGGTAAAAAGCTTATTTTTGCCTTGATTTCATGAAAAAAATGTACAAGTTTAATTTAATACAAGTTTGATGTAGATTGGAGGTGATTTTTACCAAATTTTTAGCAAATGTGATCTACATGATACGAGATCCACATATAATGCATCTTTTCATGTAAAACATATATGTCATATTCTATATTTGATATTTGTGTTCCTAGACTTATTGGGGAATCAGTAGTGAACAAAACTTGCAACTCCAACACAGAATTATAGAACTACATCTTTCTTTTCATATCAATCAATGTCAACAAAAGAAAACAGATTTGGTAGAAAGAAAAGGCTAATGTATTAAGCAAAAGCTCACACCATGATCAAAACCATGCTGTAAAGGAGAGAAAATGCATAGGCTTTTCAAAGCAATACCTCCATTGACCCCCTCTTAGTTTGATGATTGTCATGAAATGAACAGAGAACAATTATGAATAATGAAGATTGGATCACCACAATAGCATATCTAATCACATAACTTCTATGTTACTTGGTTACTATAGTGCATCATAATGAAGATTACAAAAAAGACAACCTTCCATTTCAAAACTATAAACAAAATTACAAAATATATCTGTGGTGAATCTAGTTTTCACCGCGAAGTTGCCACATATGTTCTATTAAATCATTACGGAGGGCATGATATGCATTTTTATCCCTAATACCTAAATGACGAGACAAAAATGATTCAAAGTCATTGGTAGGAGTAGAGGAAAGTTGCACTGGTGTGTTGGTTGATGAAATTTCATAATCAAAATCAAGGTGTTCCTCCCTCTCATCTTCAACAATCATATTATGTAATATAATGCAAGTCTTCATTATGTTGGCAAGCATTTTCGGATCCCAAAACCGTACAACACCACCTATAATTGCGAATCGAGATTGAAGGACTCCGAATGCCCGCTCTACATCTTTCCTGGCAGACTCTTGCATCATTGCAAAATGTTGTCCCTTTGCTCCTTGGGGAGAGGAAATTGTTTGCACTAGTGTTGCCCATTGCGGATATATACCATAAGCAAGGTAATAACCCATATCGTAACTATGTCCATTAACAGTGTAGTGGACAGGGGGAGCCTTACCTTGGGCAAGATCAGAAAACAAATGTGACCGGTCTAATATATTCAAGTCATTGTGTGACCCAGGCATTCCAAAAAATGCATGCCAAATCCATAAGTCGTAAGAAGCTACTGCTTCAAGAATAATAGTTGGCTTTTTTTGATGGCCTACGTATTGACCTTGCCATGCTTTTGGACAATTTTTCCACTCCCAATGCATGCAATCTAAACTTCCCAACATACCCGGAAACCCTCGAACCTCGCCAATAGCAAGTAATCTAGAAATATCAGTTGGTGTGGGAGATCTCAGATATTCTACTCCAAAGATATCAATAACTGAATTACAAAATTGTTGCAAACTTTGAATTGCAGTGCTTTCCCCAATACGTATGTAATCATCAACTGCATCTGCTGCGACACCGTATGATAATATTCTCATCGCTGAAGTCATTTTTTGTAGGGCAGATAATCCAACTACATGAGCTGCATCTTGTTTTTGAATGAAATATGAATTGTGTGCTTCGATTGCATTTAAAATTCACAGATACAAAGGATGACGCATTCGAAAACGTCTCTGAAATATTGTAGCTGAATACACTGGATTTATAGCAAAGTAATCTGCAAATAATCTATCATGACCGTGCTTTCTATCTCTGCGTATATACTTGTGGCCTACAACAGACCCCCTATTTTCTTCGACCTATCACTTGACTTGAGAATCTGAAGCATGGTACTGGTATTCTGCTCATAAGCTGCTAAAAGTGTGACCATATATTCATCATCAGACTCCTCATCAGAGGAAGAGGAAGAAGAAGATGATGAAAATGAAGTAAATATCATGGATTTCAAAGTATCCATTATGCTTTGTTTTCTTTAAGATATGATCCTTGTGTTTAAGCTATGGAGTTGTCTGGCATAATGTGTTTATATGAGATTTTAGAAGGAATTAATTATTACGGGTAAACCAAAACCCCATAGCTGTAATGGAGGGAAAAACAAATAGGAAAAGAATTAGGAACATAAATGGAGGGAAAAAAAAAAATTTAAGCTTGCCGGTGGACCGGCCGGTCAACCAACCAGTCGCCCCCCTTCCAGTTCACATCGGTCAGTTCAGTGGTTGGTTCAAACAGTTCAGAAAGCTTAAAAAAAAAAAAAATTTCCTCTACCCGGTTGACCATCCGGTTCTCCTGAATGATATTTGATGAAGGTGAACCGTTGGAGCGCGATGTATCAAATTAAGGAAATGGACACTTTCTTACTCAGATTTGGTGAAATATTAGCTGAACCGTTGGAGATGCTCTGACTAAGGCTTAGTGTTAGTTAACTACGATAGATATAATTAAATTAATCTAATTATTTTGATCTGAATCAATTTTTAATTAAATTCCACCATAGGTTCTATAAATCATGCTAATCACAACAACACATCCAATTCCAGTTTTTGTCGCCTTTACGACCGCCAATTTTCAAATTATAGTAGTAAATTGGATAGATTTTCCTATGGTATTTTAAACAGATATAACTTCGCAAACTCATATAATTAAGCAATTAAAACTCAAAATCATATCAAACACATAATCACAATCATAATTAAGATTAATTAACATAACACAGAACATGATTGTCACAATTTCCCCCCTTGAGGAAGTTTGGTCCTCCAAACTTATTTTACCTCTGTCTAGAAACAAATGTGGATAGTGTAGCCGCATCTTATCCTCATTTTCCCATGTTGCATCCTTCCTATAATGTTCTTTCCATTCTACCTTCACCGTTGGGATGGAGTTGTTTCTTAATTGTTTCACTTGTTGGTTAATGATCTATTTTGGCTATTCCTCGTATTCCATATTTTTATCAAGTGCTATCCAGTCATAGTCTATCATATGAAATAGATCTCGGAGATAGCCCCTCAACATCAATACATAGAACACATTGTGCATTTGCTCGAATCCTGGTGGTAAGGCAACTCTATAAGCAACTAGACCAAGTCTTTCTAGAATTTGGAACGGCCCAATGTAACGAGATGACAATTTACCTTTCATACCAAATCTCAACTGGCTCTTCATCGGGATCACGTGAATAAAAACATGATCACCCACCTCATACTCAAGAGGTCTTTTCGAACATCCGCATAATTCTTTTGCCAACTTTGTGCTATCTTGAGCCTTTGTTGGATGATTTTAATTTTCTCAGAAGTGTCTTGCATGATTTCGAGTCCAAGTAAAGCTCTATCCTCAACTTCTGTCCAACAAATTGGCGATCTACACTTTCTGCCATACAAAGCTTCGTATGGTGCCATACCGATGCTAGAGTGGTAATTGTTATTGTATGCAAATTCTACTAGTAACAAATAATCCTCCCAACTCCCTTCAAAATCTAAGGCACACATCCTGAGCATGTCCTCCAAAATTTGTATGGTTGTAGACGCGCTTGAACATCCCGGCTTTGCGCGCGATGGCGCGAAATCCGTTTTGTTCTTAGCTACTATAGTTTGGACTCAATGTCACAGTTCTGAATCTAATCTCGCAAAGTGCAATGCAAGACCCATAAATCACCAAAGAGTCCAAATCCGGCAAATCGTTTTGGAAAACTGATTTTTATAAAGAAGTGCCAAACATGGACTTCTTTGCCAGATACAGAGTCGCTACCTAAATGCTTTATTTTGAAAAATTTAGGAAACCCTGACTCGTGCCTAAGGCCACGTGTCCGTCATCACCAAAGTTGCCTCGGTTCGGGAACTTGGGTACGAGAGGGGAAGGTCCTGAAATGAGCACCCTCGCTCGCCCGATCAAAGATTGGCCTTTACTAACATGATATTTTGTTTTTGAAAACACATGTGTTCTTATTCCGGTTATTAACCTAGAATTACTACGTGATGCGCACAGCATACAAGTATAGACTAGATCGCCTAAGTTTGAACAAAACATTTTGTGTTCGTTTGAAAATGGTTTAAAGGTGGTACTCGCAAGTAGGCTAAAACGTGAATTTGTCATCCTCAAGTGGGCTTAGAAAACATGATTTTTGCCACCCTCAAGTGGGCTTAAAACTCACATTTCGATGAATTGTTCCAATTTAAGCAATCCAACCTTCACCCACAGGCATTCAGGCAGTTAAACACTTAAGCACATAGCCTCATGGCAAGCATGCTATCATGGCAGTCACTTACATATATGCAAGATGCTAAAGCATAAACACTTACAGTGTATTCCAAGCCAAAACAACAGCTAGTTAGTAATCAATGTATGATCCTAGCTATGTTAAGATGCCTAATGCAACACATGCAAAATGCAACTAGGATAGGCTCGGCTATTCTAAGATGTCATGTGAAATGCAACTTGATAACATGTTATTGAACACGTATTCAAGTAAATGTATTGAAATACAATGCAGTTAGTATGATGCGCCGAGCCCAGTGCATGCAAGACAAATGAATGATGGACGTATACGAAGCATAAGGATGCTGATTGAAATATGTCCTAAAACTAACCATCAAAAGCTGATAAGTAAAAGGGAGAAAGAAATGGGGTTGGAAGACATGCATCACACACACGCACGCTTATTACAAAATTCGCCCTCTCGACGGAGGGTCCGAATAAATCAACTAGCTAGCTACGCTACACTAATTAATTATTACAAAACCTTAACTAATTAAGCAAATTAATTAAGTTACAAAACCAACTAAGTAAGAAAAGAAAGAAGCTGAATCAAGCTGCCACAGCTCTGCCTCAGAATGATGAATGATGCATGCTCGGTCGCGTCCTCCTGGAAATCTACTACCGTGCCTCATGTTGCCTCTGTTTGCGCTATTTTAGACTTCTGAAAACTGTGCAAATCCCTAAAACACTTCTAATCCACCTCATGGACATTCTGAGAGGTCATCGGCCAAGAGGTATGGCCATCGGCCAAGGGATAAAGGTCATCGACCAATTTTGAGGCTATCGGCCAAATATTTATAGCCGATCGGCACACTAGATAGCTGATCGGCCATCTCTTCTTGCAAACTCTCTTTTTTGCTGCAACAGAGCACAAACAGAGGCATGGCAATGTATTTGCAAGAAAATGTGTGTGTCACCACACTCCTTATCATGTTCAAGGCTCAAAAGAGTGTAGTGCTCGGCTCTAGAGCCATCAATCATGCATCTCAATGCATGATGGCCAAAGAGGCCAAGTTGCACAATTTCAATAAATGTATGACAAACAAGACACTTGGACCATCTCCTTATCATGGATAATCAAAGGCAATGGAGACAAAAGGGGATTGGCCCATTTTCATCACTTCAAGTATGAAATGGACCAATTCACTTTGTGTTCAACATAACGTCCGGTTGAACACAATGCAATGCACACATGCGACATGCTTATCTTGGCACATTTTACTTGATTGATTTTGTTTACACATTTTAACATTACCAATCCATTCATTAATCAACTTGTCCAACTATGAGAGTCCTCTAATGAGAAAGAGGTCTATCAAAGAGAATGGTTTAAGGCATGGGAGAGACCAATTCCTTTGACTATGAGTAACCCTCAAAAGAGGGTTGAAGCCATTTAAGCACAAGTCTCAATCCCTTGCATTAAACTTAAACTCAAGACTAACCAATCCTCAAAACAAATCAAAAGTGAAGAAATGAGGAGGATGGCAGATTTTCAGTGCTAAAGTGGCATGAAATGTAAGATTTTACTATGCAAACATCGCATGCACAACATGCTAGAACACTTAAGCGTTGAAACAAGTGAAGAGCTTTACACAAGGACCATGTAATACAATGTTCAATTGACTAAACCAACTCCAAAAAGACCTCATACATGCCAAAACAGTGGCTAAAATGGACTAAAATGATAGCATGATAAGCAAGAAAAAGCATGCACATGAATTGGCCCATCAACTAGGTCTAAGAGCACAACTCTCAAAAGTGCTCAATGAGTGACAAATGTAAGAATATAGCCACACTATGTGCTCTGAAATTAGGTATGAAATGATGCCAAATCATTCAAACAACAAAAGCATGGCATGCTAGAAGGCTCAAAGCTTGAAGCTAGCATAGGCACTTGCACTATAGCTACACAAAACACGAAGCATATGGCCAAGACAACCCAAAACAATCATAAAACATGTCAAAATGAGACTAAAACATGCACGGAGTAAAGCCAAAACAAGCTAGCATGAAGGGTTAAAACATGGATCATGCGAGGGCAATAAGGAGAATTACTCTACACCTACCAAGACCCAGCATGAGATGGCTTCGCCAACAAAAATCAGAGTTATATCATGGCAAAATAACCCCAAATACACACTGAAATGATAGCTCGCAGGCTTAGGCATGATGGCATACACAATGGCTCATGTTTAAGGCATAAAGAACCAACCTTCCAAAGCATGGAAAGAGTGACAAATATGAGTGCATGAACATGAAACATGAACTGAAATCACATATGAAATGATGCCAAATCATGAAAATAGCCTAAGCAATGCATGCTAGTGGCTTGGAAACTCAAGGCTAATGAGTTAGAATGAACCATGGCTATACAAAGCAATGCATGCATGACCAAAACAACACAAATCAAACCTTAAGAATGCTAAAAAATGACCAAAAGCTTACTGAAGTTAAGCCAAAAGCATGCTAGAATGATAATCAAAAGCATGATGCATGTTAGGCTAGTGTGCAAATTTACACTACAAGTGTATAAAGCATGCAAGAGGTGACCAAACTGGCCTAAAAAAGAGTTATGTTAGGTCTAATAAGTCACAAAAATGAGCCTAAACAAAGCCATAAAGAAGTAGAAACACATGCTCATTTGGTTGGCCATCAACACTAGCAAACAAGACAAGAGGAGAGGGGACCACCCTCTCCTATTTGGGGCCTCAAAACAGGGTTTTTATCACTAAAAATCCTCTGGATTTCAGTGGTTAAAAGGCCACAAAAAGTTGTTTTGAAAGGCCTTAGAAGATGGCTCAAAAGCTATACAAGCTAAGGAACAAAAGGGAGAGACAACCCCCTAACACAAAATAGGTCTAAACGATTACTTTAGAAGATGGCTCAAAAGCTATACAAGCTAAGGAACAAAAGTGAGAGACAACCCCTAACACAAAATAGGCCTAAACGATCACTTTTAGGACTAAAAAACAGAGATTTTCTCAGTTCAAAACCAAGCCAAAAATAGTTGACAAAGGTGGTAAAACAAGCATGCAAAGCAAAGGTTTAAAGGAGCAAATGCTTACCCTTGAAGCAACTTGAAGCTCAGAAGCAAAACCAGCCAAAATCTGAGCCAAAACCAAGCTTTAGCAGCCCAAAAAAAGTTCCAAGGGACCTCAGCCCAATGGTGATCAAGTCTTCTTAAGGGTTGATAGGTTGAAGATGGATGTATGCAAGCCTTCAAGCATAAAATCCTTAGAGAGAGTGAAATCTAGAGAGAGTTTCTACAGAGAGAGGCTCCCAAAACTTTTTGAAAAAATTGTTCTAATCTATCCCCCAATCTTCTAACCCTTGAAAATGAGATACAAGGCTTCATTATATAGCAAAATATCAAGCTTGGTCGAAAATATCTGAGCTAGGACAGGTGGCACAAGCTAGAAACAGCTGGAGGAGAAATATCTGCCAATTCTAAGCTTTCTGGACACTTTTGGCCAATCGGCCAACATTTGTGGCCGATAAGGTTCACTTTTGGCCGACCTCTGGCCGATGAGGTCCGATTGTGGCCGATGGAGTTCCATAGAGGTCGATGGAAAAAATTAGTCATGGTCCCTGACTTGAAGCAAGCCTAATTCCTTCATCTGGACTCCTTTTTAGGTCATTCTTGAGCCTGAACTGTAGCCCCAGAAGTCTTCTTTCCAAATTTGGTAGACTCACCTCAAAATTCCAAGTGTGCTAAGAGATATCCCTCTTTTAGTGAAGGTTGCTTAGTTTCGGTCCAACCGGAATGATGCCCAACTTCAACCAATCATATCTCCCCCATCCGGACTCGGATTTAGGAGATTCTTGAGTGTAAAATGAAGCCCCAGAAGTCTTATTTCCAACGGTGGTGGCCTCATAGCTTAAATCCAAGTGCATAGACAGATAGGCCTAATTTAGCAAGGACCGCTTGACTTTTTCTTAGCGATTTATACCTAATTTCTTCCTCAACTAGGTTTCTTCTCTCCACTCCTCTTTTCTTCAACTCCAAACCCCTTGACAAGGTGTTTTGAAAGATTTTTCAAAGATTTTATCTCTCTTTCATTCATTTCCACTTTGCCCTTGCTCGGTTTACCGAAAAGCGCATCATTTAACAAAATGCGAGCCTGAGAGCATCGTAGAAACTTTATTTCAAAAATATATTGAAAGAGAGGGTTTTAAGGTCTAAAAACCATTCAAAATAGCTTTGGTCCAAAATGGAGTGTGAGGATTTGACTCTCCTCTTGCCAAAGAAATTGAACTTTTGCTCTGCACATCTTTCACCACCAAGTAAACCATCAATAGCGCCCAAGTCTTAAGGTCGGTCAAAAATGGGGTGTCTACAATGGTCCACTCTGATTGCCCATCTGTTTGTGGATGGAATGCGGTACTAAACCTCAGTTCTATTCCCATAGCTCTTTGCAAGCTTCTCCAAAGTCTAGACACAAATTTCAGATCTCTATTCGATACAATAGATACTGGAACTCCATGTAAGCGAACAATCTCATCAACATTTATAGTGGCTAATCTATAAACATCAGAAGTAGTCTTCATAGGTAGAAAGTGTACAGATTTGGTCAGTCTCTCAACTATAGCCCAAATAGAATCCATACCTCTAGGAGTTCGAGGTAGGCCAACAACAAAGTCCATGGTCACATGCTACCACTTCCATTCCGGAATAAGGAGATGTTGAAGTAGACTCTCTGGTTTCTAATGTTCAGCTTTAACTTGTTGACATTGAAGGCACTTGGATACATACTCTGCGATTTCCTTCTTCATTTTGGGCCACCAATAGCTTTGCTTCAAGTCCTGATACATTTTGTTATTACCCAAATGCGTAGCAAACATCGACTTATGAGTTTTATCTAGGATTCTCTTCTTTAGTTTAGGAATGTTTGGGACACATAATTAGTTTCAAAATCTCAACACTTCATTATCAACGCTGGTCCTCTTTTACACATGTGGGAAATTAATTTTTTATTATTATATAATATATAATAGATATTATGTATATCAATATAATAATAGTTGTATCTTATTTGATTAAAATATTGGGATTTTTGGGGCCAAAATGAAATAATAAAGAAACAAAAGAGCTAAATCTAAAATTTTGAAATGAAATATATATTTAAGTCATATAATCAATAAAATAACGATAGGAAAATAAATTCAGGTCAAGTGGTGCTGGTTCGCAACAAAAGGCAAGATACTGGGCTAAAATAGCGATTACTGAAAATTAGGTTTTTTCTCTTATAAATTTTCATTCTAAGGTTTCTAAATTATTAATTTAGGGCTTTTTTTTAAGCTCCCTAAGTTCTCGGAGTCGATTAGGGTTTGCCTATTAGCTCGTGCAGCCGTTCCTGATTTACAGGGTTTAATTTGTAACAAATGGAGAAACAGGGTTTCTTATTGAAATTCTTCAACTATAAAGATTTGGGGAAATTACAAAAAGTTAGGAGCCTCACATGAAGCCTTCCTACCTAACTGTGTAGGAGACACAAGGAGTATAAAGCCGCCATATGAAAACATCAAAAGAAACAATAAACACTTGTGTGAGTAATAATGTTTCATTTTATAAAAATTCAAGTACATTGTGCCATAAATTGGCCCCAAAATTCAATACAATGTTTCAATTGTTCCCTTACAATAAGCTTTTTACTCCTAAGTGATGGGAACAATTGAATAGTTGTGTTCATCCTTTGTCTACAATTGGATAGCCTTTGATGAGTAGTGTGCAACCTCTTTGCATTTTGCTCCAAAGCCAGGTTGACTGCTGCTAACATCAGTTTAGCACTATTCAAAAATCTTTTTCTGCATTTTTCTTGTCTAGAAAATTTAGCAATTTGAAACGAATTGGCCTTTCAAAAAATGAATGGGTTTTGACTATTCACAATTGGCCTTTTAAATAAATGAATGAGTTTTGACTATTCACAATTGGCCTTTCCAACAAATTAGTGGGTTTTGATTATTTATAGCTTGACACGTGGTCCATCAGGGGTAATTTGAGGAATCGGTGAAGGTCTCCAATCATCAATAGACATGTGGCAAGATAGATTTGCGAGACATTAGAATAGTCAAGATGCACAAGGTGATGTGGCCAAACGGTTGCTTACAATTTAAATTCAAATTCATGAGGGAAGCCCAACCTCAAGAGTGATATAGTGGAAGCAAACTGTTCAAAGCCATGTCTAGTGATCATGGAGATTACTTTGACGGTTATCAGCCACTTCGACGGTTATCATCAGAGCCTACAAATAAAAGAGAAGGTTGATAGTGAAAAGCCTCCAGAACTAGATCCAAAAACGAGTTTATTTACTTTACATTTTTCTTTACAGTCCTTTACTTTCCAATCATTTATTTTCCAGTACTACATTTCAAAATTTTAAGAGTAATTCTAAGATAGTCTATTGTTGTAACCCCTTCGAAGCTATAAAAATGCAAAGGTACAATTGTAAACTCTTGTTTATTCAATGAAATTTGATTTCTAACACTGTTCTTTCCTCTTTCTTTTACTTTAATTAGTTTTCTTAATTTTCTCCAGTTCCTTCATCTATCTCATTGTCATCATCACGTTCCATTAAGGCCTTTTTGAGGCTTGCCAAACTTGATCTCTCTTTGGCTTTTTGTTCAGCGTGGACCTTAGCTAGTTTGTTTGTGCTAGTACTTCTGTTGATCTTAGGATTAGGCTTTGAAATCTTCATTCTCCTATTTGACCTCTTGATTGCTTTAAAGAGGTGCCCTCACCAGCTCCCTTCAGATCCTTTTGGTATTGAGTAAACCTTTGTTGGATCTTTCTCATCTGAGATATAGAGATCACAAAAATTATGTCTAGTTCCTCTGTCTTTAAGTTTTTTAGTAAGACCCAATTATTTGGAGCCATCAAAGGAGGCTTGATCATTCTGTCCTTGCCTACAATGGCCTTCCCCTGGGTTGGTATCATTTTAGGTTTGTTTTGCATGACAAACTAGTCTGGTACTCTTGGCACTCATGAACCCACTATGCTGGTTGTTGGGCCTACTGTTTTTGTCTTCGAAAGCCAATCATTGGCCTTGGTTCCCTGTCTTGAGCCAAGTTCAAGCTTACTTGCAGGCTTGTTGACTAGCGTGTAGTAGTTTGGTGGTCTGGTTTCATATAGAGGTCTCTTACCTCTTGATAGATTCTTGGCATCTGGTGACCCAACCAAAGATGGCTGCTAGTTAGGACTATTTGGGTATGCCCTCTTATTGTAGGTATTGACTAGCCTACGATCTTTCTACACTTCTTTGTAGTACCATTTCCCATTAACTGGAAGCCCTTTCAGCCATTTGTAACTTAGACTGCATCTGGGACACATTCGCTACATAATAGCTGCTTCGAGCAAATCATCATCTAAGGTTTCTTCGTTGGAAACATCTTCTTGGGCCACGAAGCTTTGCCCACTTGTTGGTGAACCTTGTGTGTTCTTCTTAAAGGCAGTTTAACTGGTAACATGCATTTTCACACTGACCTCATCTAGCTCCTTCAAGGAGACCCTCTTTTCCACCTTTTGGGCAAGGAAGTCTGGTATGCTAACATTGGTTGCTGCTTCTCTGATCTCCCAAAAATAGGTCAATGCCAATTCCCATTGCCTTTTCTACTTTGGCTGGAAATTTCAATCTTCATTTTCGAATCTACTCTTGGATCCTATCTTGAAAAACAATACAGTTTTTAGTTAAGTGAGACCAAGAGTTATGCCATTTACAGTACATTTTGTCTTTCATTTCTTCTGAAGTAGGGATCTTAACCCCCTTAGGTAGTTTTAGAAAATGTGATGTTAGCAAATGATCAAATATGTCATCTGCTTTTGATATATCAAAAGAATATTTCCTGTGAAGATCTCTCTTTTTAAACTACTGATCAATGATGGTATCCTTCTGAATTAATATTTCACAGGTCATAGGCTCTTTTCCTATGATTTCTGCCGCATCAATTTCAAAATTAGGGTCCCTATAATAGGTCCTATAGGATGCATTACTTCGATCTTGCCCTTTGTCAAGGAGAGTCTCGTATCTAGTGACCTTATAAGTTAGTTCTACTAGGTCTCGAAACTCTATTGAGTCAAACTTCTTTCGAAGCCTGAACTTTAGCCGATTTTGGGCTACCTCACAAATTCAGGTTCAGGTAATATGACTCTACATTTATTTCATGCTCTTTTGAATTGGACAATGAGTTGAGCAGCCTTCTCATTAAGCCTTTGGCTCAACCTTGCCAAGTCTGCCATAGATACTTCAGGCTTTGTTTGAAAAAACTGGGCATGAAACACTTCTTACAGAGTTTGGCAAAAGTCTCAATTTCATGTAATCATTGTTGGTAAATTTACCACATTGGCCTGTAAACCTGGCAATGTGTTCAACAGTTGACTAGTTTCCATTCCCATAGAAGAGGGAAAAATCTGGTATCTTATATCCCTTGGGTATTTATGTAATCTATCTACCCATTATGGGTAAGGCTTTTTGTAAACAGGGGCCTAAACCCCCCGGGGCCATAGGTCCACAGATCTCTTTAACAATGTCAGCAACTTGGTCCCTAGGTACAACATTCTGTGCTAATTGGGCCACTATTGGAGGAACAAACACATGGTTTGGAGGAACTCCTTGTGCTTGAGGTCCTCTTGGTCCATGTAAAGGCACACTTGGGACTGGTTGTCCCTGGGGAATAGGTTATCCTTGTTGTGCTGGTTGATGTTGAGGGTATGGCTGCCTCCTTGGGGAAGGCATTTGTCCTATAAAAGGTGCTGCAAACGACACTATTAGAAGAGGAACATGTGTTGTTTATCTTCCAACTGCAAGAATTCCTTCTAACCCCCCAGGTGTAAGTTCTAACATTAGTGAACATTCGTGTGCCAGGCATAGGTTCAAACAAAGGATTTGAAAATACTCGCATGCCATTTCCTTGTGTCAGCCCAGACCCACTAATGTGTATAGTTTTGTTGGTAGGCAAAGGTGTGCTCTGACTTATCAGTGGTCTAGGAGGAGCTTCGTACCATGATTAAGGCACATGTGATGGTCTCTCATGATTTTAATTATTGGTTTGACCACTAGTTTGCCCATTATTTTGTCCATTACTTTGCATAGACTGTTTATCTCAAGTCAATCTTTACTAAAGTAAATTTATGTTCTTTTCGGCTTGTCTTATGATAGGTGGTTGATAAGAACTCATTCGATCCAAAAATGATGTTGTCTATCTTTCTACTGTATACATGAATTGTTGTCCTATAACATTAACCAATCCTCACCATGGATTCATTGGTCGGGTAGATGGAACAATTGAAGGTCTAGTTTCATGGCCCTGTTTAACATTTTGGACGTGTGTTGCATATCCTGAAGTGCTGTTCTCTTCAACCACTTGTGTAGGATCACTTAGAGCAGGCACATCCATAGGATGTGATACTACATTATCCTTTGGGTTTTGTGTGTCTAAATCTTCTTTTACACCTTCTTCAGGATGTTCATTTTCTCCTTATCTCCTACGTCTAGCCATTATAAGAAGTCCCACTGGGCCAAAAAATATATGTTGGTTTTTTTGGCTTTCAAATGTTAGAAATGTAATTCGAGCGTGCCAACAAAGATCAATAAGCCCTTACAAAGTTTAGTCAATGCCAACCAATTAGTCAAACAATTGCTTCAAAATTCTTTTTAGCCTCAATGAATAGGACTTTTACTGGTGGCTTGATTTTTAGAAGAAAATTAAGAAGACTAATCAAAGTAAAAGAAAGAGGAAGAACAGTGTTAGACATCAAATTTTATTAAGTAAATAAAAGTTTACAATTGTACCTTTGCACTTTTGCAGCTTTGAAAGGGGTTACAGCAACAGACTATCTTAGAACTACTCCTAAGAATTTGAAATGCAATATTGGAAAATAAAGGATTGGAAAGTAAAACACTGGAAAGAAAATTGCAAAGTAAATAAATTGTTTTCTGGATTAGGTTCTGGGGGCTTTTCACTATCAGTCTTCTCTTCTATTTATAGGCTCTGATGATAATCGTCGAAGTGGGTGATAACTGTCAAAGTAATCTCCATGATCACTGGACATAGCTTTGAATAGTTTGCTTTCCACTATATCACTCTTGCGGTTGGGTTTCCCTCTTGAATTTGAATTTAAATTGTAAGCAACCGTTTGGCTACGTCTATGCATCTTGACTATTCCAATGTCTCGCAGATCCATCGCCATTGATGCGAGTTACCACGTGTCTGTTGATGACTGGAGACCATCACTGATTTCCCAAATTACCCCTTATGGACCACGTGTCAGGCTGTGATTGGTTTGTATAAAATATATCGCCAACAATTATCTAATGGTGAGTGTAATTATATTTTTTTAATTTAAAATAATTATAAATTTATATTTCTATTTCATAACTATAGGATATGAAATGAAACTCTTTCACTATATGCTTCCTCCGTCCCAAAATAATGAATTTTTTTGAAAAATTTAACTTTTTTGATAGTACAATTATTACACTTTAAAAAAATTAATTTTTCAAAATTATCTTTTGATAGTACATATTTTGAAAAATATCAATGTCATAATTGTACTTTTTATGTTGTTGATGAATTTTAAAGAATGACAAAATAAAAAATTTATATTATTTTTATACTTAATTTTTGAAAAGAAATTAATATTTTAAGATAATAAAAAATAGAATAATGAAATAATATTTTAAGACAAAAGAAATAAATAGAATGAACATAATCAAAGTTTTTTTTTTTTTTTTTTTTGTTACAGAAAAATTCTTCCTACTCTTCCGCAGGTCCAAGATAACGTCCATTTGTAAAAATCACCAAAATATCCTACTAGCCATTCTAAACAAGAAGATTATAATTTAAAAACTTGTTCCGAACTCCGATAAGCAAAGTTTTATTAGACTAAAAATGGTTCGGTTGACTTGAGAGTCCCCGCCCATTTCTTTATGGTTGCGTAAAAATCGCAACTGCATTGATCGAGACAATACTAAAATTCTATTTATTTATTTGCAAAGGAAGATATCTTGGACATTGAGATTCTAATACAATAAAATAAAATAATAATGAGAATTGACTATGAAGATCACTACTTCCACTAGGGGACTAAATATTCAACCCGATCCCCTCAAATCGAGTGATCCAAAATGATTAGTGACAAAATGAATAGTTATAATAACGTGAGTGGATGAACGTAGTAGTATTTTTTAAAAAAGTCACTTGGCCTAATTAGATTATGCTTTTATATTTTATGTATTAAAATTAAAATAGATACATATCATAAGTATTTGCGTAAGTTCTTATAAACATATATAACTTATTTTATAAAATTGCGTAAGTTTTTACAAACATACGTAAATTAACCCGTAAAAATTTGAGAAATCACAATTCACGTATATTTGTGAGAACTTATGCGATTTTATGATATAACTTATGTATATTTATAAAAATTTACGAAAATATATATGATATGCATCTTACACACCCAAATACTTCCTAAGTAATTATATTTGTTTAGTATGAAATATAAAAGCTAAGCCTTTATTTTTATTATAAAAAATGAATAATAAAAAATTTTGAATACAAAATATTAAAAAATTACTAGAACATGGTTCAAAAAAATGCCCAAAAAAATAAAACTCAAACCACTAAACCAATTCGCATTCACATGTCAACCCACATAGCTCGCTCAACTAGCATCTGCTAACTAAGTAGATGAATGCAGATTGATTTTTTTCAATTTGTCAAAGTTTGGACAAATAACGAATGAGAGATCATCCGACCCAACCCAATCCATGAGCACCCCTAACTTCTACAAAGGAGAGGAAATATTAGACCTCTTAAATTTAATGTTTTTATTATTTTTATTATTTTTATAATTCATATACTATAGAATATTACAATGTACTTCAATGAAATATAATAATACCCAAGATCAAAGATCAAATACAATACATTATTAATATAAAGTAACTGTCAAAGTGATGGAAAGAAATAGTAGACCTCATCCATTTAGGGTTAATTATGTTACAAATGATGTTAACTTAAAACAACAATGTTAGGAATCTAGCATATTTACTCAAAAATGTCTAGAAAAAGCATTGAATAGTTGAGATGTATTATAAGAATCCGTTTCATCATACAAAATTGAATTTACATACACCATCAACAACATTCTAAGTAGACTATTTTTTTCTACAGCATAGCAAAGTTTAAAATGTATATACTAAATGTAATAAAAGAAATTATTAATAAATAATTTTAAATTTTTATTAAAAAAATCTTAGGAAATGGGTATTAAATTTCTCAAAAATAAAAATAAAAATAGAAACCAAAGTAGTAATAATGAATCTATATGATTTTAAAATATTCATAATAACACTACTATATTTAAGGGAGTTTTAAAACTTTCAAGAGATGGTCATTTCTACCATTTCTCTCTATACATTTTCGACTGCATTTGTTCTATTCATATCCGGATCAGAGAGAATTTTGTTTCCTTTTAGATTCTCTGTACCCATTAACTAGTGGTTTGGAATTTTTTTTAGCAACTTTTTCATTGTCTTTTTATTATTTCTAGTAAAATTTTAAAATTGTCAACAATATTTACTTGTAGATCATACTTTATTATACATATGGGGACATAGTTTTTGGATAGTCCATGTGGTCGAAGTTGTTAACCGAGATATCATGTGGGCGGAGCATGGTGCCAAGATACGGTGATGTAATGTCAAAATTTGGATAAAGGACAAGAGTTGAAGATGACATCAAGCTACCTATTTGGATAGAGATGGGACTCTTGAGGAAGTTCATCTTAATTTGAATAGTGTGAGTTGTGATAGATGTTATACTTCTAAAGGATAGAGTCCCATGAAGTAAGACTTCTAGGAAAAGTTAGACACTGATCATTATAAAAATAAGGCACCCCCGTGGGTCTAAGGTATGTGATTTATTCTTTGAGCTTTTGATTTGAGTTGATGATATCTTGTGAGATAAGTTGACTGACTTAATCCTTGAAGTGCCCACGGGTGGACGAACCACCGCAATATTCTCATCTTCTTGTTGGCAGGTGGGTGACACAATCTATTATGTCGGTGCTCTCCAGCTAAGTTCCCTGTTTGGTTGTGTGGTCAAAAATCAACAACCACAATTTGGTGCTGTTTGTGGGAACTTAGTTTGTCGGCGACAACGAGTTCAATGAAGATGGAGAATGCATTAACATTGACGGAATGAAGACCCTCTCAGAAGGGATGAATGCAAAGATAAGGGGGCATGAGCGATCCCGAGGAGATGAAGACGACCTTCAAGTAGAAAAGACATTGGCCTAGTTGAAGCAGATTCAAGACGAAAGAGCATGGCCTAGGCGGAGCAGATCCCAGATGGAAGAGCATAGTCTAGGTAAAGCAAATCCAAGATGGAAGAGGTGGCCTAGGTGGAGCAGATCCCAAACGGAAGAGCATGGTCTAGGTGAAGCAGATCCAAGATGGAAGAGCATAGCATAGGTGGAGCAGATCTAAGATGGAAGAGCATGGCCTAGGCAAAGCAGATCCAGGATGGAAGAGAATGGCCTAGGTGGAGCAGATCCAAGATGGAAGAGCATGGCCTAGGTGAAATAGATCCCAAAAAACAAGATCTCAGCCTAAATGATTAGGTCCAAGAAGACAAGAGCTCAACCTAAATGAGCAAATCCCAAATCCTAGAAGACAAGATCTCGGCCTAAATGATTAGGTCTGAGAAGACAATAGCTCAGCCTACATGAGCAGATCATGGATCCCAGATCCTAGAAGACAAGATCTCGGCCTAGATGAGTAGGTTCAAAAAGACAAAAGCTCAACCTAAGTGAGCAGATCTCAGATCCCAGAAGATAAGATCTCGACCTAGATGAGTAGATCCGAGAAGACAAGAGCTTAGCCTAAGTGAGCAGATCTCAGATCTTAAGACAAGATCTCAGCCTAGATGATTAGGTCCGAGAAAACAAGAGCTCAGCCTATGTGAGCAGATCCCAGATCTAGAAGACAAGATCTCAGCCTAGATAATTAGGTCTGAGAAGACAAGAGCTCAACCTAAGTTAGCAGATCCCAAATCCAACAGACAAGATCTCGGCCTAGATGATTAAATCTGAGAAGATAAGAGCTCAACCTAAATGAGTAGATCCCAGATGCAGAAGCCAAAATCTTGGCCTAGATGAGTAGGTCCAAGAAGACAAGAGCTTAGCCTAAGAAAGTAGATCCTAGATCCTAGATCCTAGAAAACAAGATCTCAACCTAGATGAGTAGGTTTGAGAAGCCAAGAGTTTAGCATAAGTGAGCAAATTCTAGATTCAGAAGAAAAGATTTCAACCTAGATGAGTAGGTCCAAGAAGACAAGAGTTCGACCTAGGTGAACATTTTTGAAAAGATCAGAACTTACCGGACGCGAACAGAGTTAAGATAAAACAAAGCTTACCTAAAATTAAAAGATCTTATCAGTAAGAGATTGTCGAGGCTATAGAATGTGGCTTGACAAAATTTGGAGCTCAACCCTAATGGTGTCAATAACCTTAGCCGAAGTATTAAAAAAATACTAGTATAGACTTTTTTTCATTACAAAATGTTGTTGAAATTTGTGCAATAGGACTGAACAGTCTTATAACGATGTTCCCATGGTGAACATGACGAATAACTTAGACTTGCCATGATGGTAGAGTTGAATTAAGTTTGCGATGTTTCTATATGAACATGATGAATAACTTAGATTTGCCAATATGGCAGAGTTGAACTAAGTTTGCGATATTTCACCATGAAACATGACGAATAACTTAGACTTGCCACGATGGTAGAGTTAAACTAAGTTTGCGATGTTTTAGCGTGAAACATGATGAATAACTTAGACTTTCCACGATGGTAGAGTTGAACTAAGTTTGCGATGTTTTAGTATGAAACATGAAGATTAACTTACACTTGCCATGACGGCAGAGTTGAACTAAGTCTGCGATGTTTTAGCATGAAACATGACAATTAACTTAGACTTGCCATGACGGTAGAGTTGAACTAAGTTAGCGATGTTTCAGCATGAAACATGACGATTAACTTAGACTTGTTATGACGGTAGAGTTGAACTAAGTCAGTAATGTTGCAACATGAAACAAAACGAAACTAGCCATTACTTGGTCAGTTTACAAGAAAAGCTAAGGTAATTAGTACCCTCAAGGTGTGTTTGATTGGGGGCATTGGGAGGGGGGAGGATTATTTACTGTGCGAATGGCTTATTCCACGGAGGGGGATGTCCATCGTTTGATTGGATTTTTAGTCCGCCGGACTCCATATCCCTCATATAAAGGACTACACAATCCTAGAGAGAAGGGGGGTATTATTTCCATGGGATTGGTATCCCATTGGACTAATGTATAAAATGTCCATTTTACCCTCATGCTATTTCTTAGTGAACAATTGAAAAAGGGTAAAATAGTCTTTTGAACATTTATAAATTATTTTTTTTAGTGTTGTTAATTTAAAATTATTATAAATTATAAATTTAATTTAATTAAAAACAATAAATTAAAAAGTATGGCCTTATAAATTAAATTTTTTTTAATGTTGTTAAAAAATTAAATTTATATATTAAATAAAATTATTTTTTTAGTGTTGTTAATTTAAAATTATATATTAAATAAAAATTATAAATTATAAATTTAATTTAATTAAAAATAATAAATTAAAATTTATGGCCTTATAAATTAAAAAAAATTAGTGTTGTTAAATTATATATTATAAATTATAGATTACAAATTTAAAATTATATATTAAATAAAAAATATATATTATAAATTACGAGGGTAAAATAGTCTTTTAAACATTTATCATTATCCAGTCCGTCCAACCAAATATTGGATTCACTAAAAATAGTTCTTTCTAGACATCTAATCCCATAAGAAAACAAACACGGGATACACATCCAATCCAACTAAATGGTCTGAGAGATTCACAGTCCTAGGATTCAAGTCCGATGGATTCTAATCCCCTCTTTATCCAGTCCATCCAATCAAACACACCCTCAGTGTACTAAGGTGAAGTCTTAAGTGCTTCGTTTGGGCGAGCCAAATGTGATGACCTTGGCCAGAAGTGTCTAACACAGACTTAGGCGATAATCAGGCGACGCGTCCTTAATGTGAACATAAGTGGTACTTAAGTTCACATTAGGGGGCATGAAGTAAGAATGAGCATAACACTTGTGAAAATTTGGAAAAAATTTGACAGGTTGAAGTTATCCGAGATAATTGAAAGAGGCATTTTTACCCGAGATAACCAATCAGGTTGTTAGACTTGGAAAGGTGAAGTCTTGCCACAAGACAGTAAGTACAATTGAAGAAACAACACTTGCAAAAATTATTGAGATATTTTTATAAGTGCAATTTGGCCGACATAAATTGACATGGGTTGTTGTCCGAGATATGTCAATTTCAGATGATTTATATCCAGGGTATGCTAATCCAAGGTGATTATTCAAGTAAGTTGTACTTAGAAGTATTTCAAAGAATATAAGTATGAAAACATACAAGACATAGAAGATATAGAAAGCATACACGAAAGCAATATTCAACACTTAGAAGAAAAAAGAAGACTTGCATTGAAAAGAGATAGCTTGTTCAAGTACATAAATAGGCACATCAGCCTGACAAAGCAGATACTGTTCAAAACAGAGAAGAAAATACAACTACAAAGAAAAAAGTACAATGGAAAGAAAAATTCCTAAGTACTAGGATCTTGTGCATTGATCTTAGACTGTTCAACCTCAGCTGTTGGCATTGTTTTGGCCTCGGCAAATAGCTAGACAAACTTCTCAGCCGCGATTTTGGCGTCGATTTCCAAAAGAGTTTGGTCTAGGCTCTTTGCAGCAACAGTGATCTCAATTTCAGAAGTGTAGGCCTTTTTTGGTGAGGTGCTCTTGGAGACCTCATCCCCATCCTCCTCAATCAAGTCTAGGACTTAATCATTTAGAGTAGGGGACTTGACCCTAGCAGTAGCTTCAGATTCTTTCTCTGTAACCTCAGCTTCGGCCTCTTTCTTGTCTTCGGTATCTTTGTCGTCAGACTCTTCTACTTCTTCAGCCTCACTCTCAGATTAATAGGGTGTAGACGTCCCCGAACGCCCCGGGAGGATGAGTCCCGTTCTATTCATTTTGGGCCCACTACAGTTCGGACTCAAATTGTCACGGTTCTCAATCTGAACCAAAGAGTCCAAATCCGGCAAATCGTTTTGAGAAAACAGATTTTTGAAAGAAATGCCAAACATGGACTGTTTTGCCAGATACAGAGTCGCCACCTAAATATTTTATTTTGGGAAATTTAGGAAACCCTGACTCGTGCCTAAGGCCACGTGTCTGTCATCACCAAAGTTGCCTCGGTTCGGGAACTTGGGTACGATTGGGGAAGGTCACTTCGTGAGCACCCCCGCTCGCCCGATCAAAGATCGGCCTATACTAACCATGATATCTAGTCTTGAAAACATTATGCGTTCTTATTCCGGTTATTAGCCTAGATTTACTATGTGATGCGCACAACATACAAGTATAGACTGGGTCGCCTGAATTGGAACAAAACATTTCCTGCTTATTTTTTAAAGTGATTTGCTACTCGCAAGTAGGCTTAAAATGCAGATTTTGCTACCCTCGGGTGAGTTTAGAAAACATGGTTTCGCCACTATCTAGTGGGCTTAAAACTCACAGTGAATGAATTGTTCCAATCCAAATAACCCAACCTTCACCCACAGGCATTCAGGCAGTTATATCACATAAGCACATAACCTCATAGTAAGCATGCTATCATGGCAGTCACTCACACGCATGCAAGGATGCTAAAGCATAAAAAGTTACCGGGTACTCCAAGCCAAAACAGAAGCTATGTTAGAAATCCATGCATGATCCTAACTATACAGAGATGCCTAATGCAACACATGCAAAATGCAACTAAGATAGGCCCGGCTATGCTAAACATGGCATATGGAATGCTACAACTAACAAGTATTCAACTCGGAATTGAAATACAATGCAGTGAATTATGATGCGCCGAGCCCGGTGCATGCAAAACAGATGAATGGATGCAAACATGCTATCATACTGTATGCTAATTAAAACATGCCCTAATCTAACCATCATAAGCTGGTAAATAAAAGGGAGAAAGACGTGGGGTTGGAAGACATACATCACATGCATGCACACTGATTACAACATTGCCCTCGCTCGGAGGGTCCGAATAAATAATACAGTCTGAATAAGTACAAAACCCTAATTAATTAACAAATTTAACTAAGAAAGCAGTAAACTAGCACGCAAATCTATGGACCGCCTCAGCTCTGTTCTGATTGATGAATGATGCGTGCTTGAGTTGCCTTGCGCGGAAATCCATTGTGATGCCCCAATTAGTCTCTGTTTACAATTAAGCCCAGGATATTGCACAAAGCTTCAAAAGACTACCGATTTCTGATTTGCTATAACAAAGAGCAAGAAAGGGGCATGGCAAAGTATTTTCACATATGTATGCACACCCCGATCGTCGTGCCACCAATCACGCATCTCAATGCATGATGGCCGAGGAGTCGAATTGCACGACTCAATATGAAATGAATGCACATGAAAACACCACAAAATCGAGGCTCCATCATGGATAATCTAGAGTGTCGGTGACTGGAAATTGAGACACGTTCCGTCACTCGGAGTACAAAACGTCCCTCGTTTCCCGTGCTTGGGCTAACTCCTATCCCAAACACAATGTAATATGCATGACATGCATGAATGCAATCCTAACATGCAACCTAGCATACGCAATGCTATGAGATGGCATACACAATGCTCGATGTAACATAGCACACACAATGCTCTAACATACAACCTAGCATACACAATGCTATGGACTAAGATGGCATACACAATGCAATATGGGCTTACACCAATATGAGTGGACCTCAGCCACACTCACATCAGCGGCCATAAGATGAAAATGAGACAACTGAAATGCGTGCACACATGTACGCAAACCGAGGACCAATCCTAAGACACAACATGGAACTCTAACAAGGCATGGCAAAGGATGAGAGATGGCATATGAACATGTAAATTCCAGCACTAAAACATGATGCTAAATGGTCTCGAAACATGGAAATATGGCACCCGATGCATGAAGTAAACCCGAAACTCAAAACTAGGCACATGTATTGACTTATAGCTATACAAAGCATGCATTATTTGACCATGAAGCACAAAGATAGAGCCAAGGCAGTCCCAAAACATGAACATTTCTAGTACAAAGCATGACCAAAAGATGCTAGCATGATGGACTAAAATAGCATGCAACTTTGACTAGCAAACATGGTTTACATGGCATGTATGTGAAGCATGTGAGATCTCATCAAACCAGAAAAAATCAGTGAACAAAACATGTGAAAATATGCCCAAATAACCTCTGAAATGCAGCTAACATGTGCAAAAATGATGAGCTCCTTTAGAGGGCCATGCAAGGAGTTATTAAGCACATACAAGATAGACATTTAACATGATGAGACCACCTCTGGAAATGGAATATGACAGCCCTAAAACTCACAAAATGGGCTCTGAAATTAGTCTCGGAAACATGCAAAGAAAGGCCTCTTGAAAGGCCTTAAACGAGATTTCTCTACACATGCAACATAGACATAAAATATGGTCAAAAGGGCCTTGGAAAGAGCCAAGGAATACCCAAAAACTCACAGAATGAGGCCTGAAACATGACTTGAAAGCATGAAAAATAGGGTCCCTTTGGAAGGCCAAGAAGGCCACCAAACAAGACAAGGAGAGAGGGGGTCACCCCCCTCTGATTTTGGCCTTCAAGAATACAGCTAAGCTACTAAAATCCATTGAATTTCAGTGGCTAAGAGGCCAAACCATGGCCAATGCAAGTGCTCTAATGCATAGCCCTAATCATGAAGGAATGAAACATGCATAGGGGGAAGATGACCCCAAACAGAGAAGAGACCTTAAACAAACTCAAAGAGGAGGCCAAAAAAAGACTTTTCCCAGTTTATATCAAGCCTCGAAAATATTCACAAGTAGGGCTAAAACATGACAGAAAAATAACCCTAAAAGAGAGATAGAGGGCAAGGGGCAGAAGATGGACTCAAAGAGCATAGATCCCTTCAACAAACTTGAAGAGGGGCTCAAAATAAGACACTTTACAGTTTGGCTCGAAGCCCAAAAATGCTCACAAATAAAGCTATTATATTATGCCAGATAAGTCCTAAAAGAGAGATAAAGCACAAAGAGGAAGTAGAAGACCTCAAAAAGAAAAAAGTTCTTGATCAAACATGAAGATAAGCTGAAAATAAGACTATTTTCAGTTCAGGTCGAAGCCCATAAATGCTTGCAAATAAGGCTAATCAATCATGAAAAATAGGGCAAGAGAAGGGGAAATAGGGACTCACCCTTGAAGAGCAGATCTTCAGCAGCTTTTGGTCCAAGATTCTGAGCTTTCAACCTCTGCAAATGGCCTCCAAGTTGCTGGAATGGAGTGTGGAGGTGGTAGGCTATGAGTTGGTGTGTAAATGGTGCAAGGTCAAGGGTGTTTTGAAGCTTGGATGAGAGAGATATGGAGGATTATATGCAAATGCTCCAGCTGGTTTTTTTAACCCTTAGAAATGAAGTAGGATGCTGGTTATATAGAGGGAGAGAAGCCAAAGAAAAGAGGGGAAAAACCAATTCAAATATCCCCCCAAAAGAACAGACCCTCGGGCAGAGGATCTGGTGCAAAATAGCTGGCACAGCTGGAATGCACCAGAAGGGACAAACATGGCCAGCCAGGTGCAAAAGGGCCAGGTGGCCGGCCGGCCACCTCCCCTGGTCAGTCGACCAGGGGTCAAAGGGGTCAACAAGAATTGCTGGCCGGACACCCCAAAAAGATGGCCTCCCAGATGAGTGCAACATAGCTGTATGGTCAAAACCCAGAAAATGTGAACCAGGAGAGAGAAAAACTAGCTTTTTAGGAGGGTTCAAAAGGGTCAAGAACAATTGCTGGCCGGCCTACCCATATTGGTGGCCTCCCAGGTGTGTACAACACAATGGTGTGGTGGAAAGTCAGAAAAAGTGGCCCGGGAATGGGAAAAACCGGCTTCCTAGTGAAGAAAACGGGCACCGAAGAGCGATGAAGAAATAAAATTGGTTTTTCAGAAATATTGCTAGCCTCCCACCTTCCTACAACCTTTCTAACAATGAAAATAAGGTCCCTGCCAAAAATGAACCAAGACGGATGCAAAACGAAGGTTCGGGGGCCAAAACACGCAGTTCGGGGCCCCGAAAAGAAGCTGTTAGGCACCGGAAGTGGCATTCGACCACGGAGTTGGTCTCTCGGGCCACAGTGTCCCTCAAAAGGGAGGAAACAAGGTGTGTGCCAAAAACCGGAGCGAATGAAGGTAGTTAAGTGGTCTCAAACCGAGGTACACGGCCGACGGCTCCGAAAACCGAAAACCGGGCTCTAAACGGGAAAAATGGCCTACGACCACGAAACGTAGCCTACGACCACTGAGAGATGGTCTACGAGACCTCTCCCTCCCTTCGGGAAGAGAAAACGGAGAAAACAAGATCTGGTTTGCAAACCGAGGCAAAGCACAAAAGTGCCCTGAAGTCTAGAGGCAAGGCTCGCAGCCGAGACTCTTAAACCACAGGACGAGCACAATATGCAACATCACTGAGCGCTCAGTTGGTGATATCTGAGTCTTAAGGTCGGTCAAAAATGAGGTGTCTACAGTTGCCCCACTTTAATAGAACTTGAAAGTCATACGTGACAGGAGTGAATGTCAAAGCCCAGAGACGACCCATTTTTGACAAGGCCGAAGACTTAGACAATCATACTAGATAACAAAGAAATATGCCCGTAGGCATGCCCGTAGGCAGGGGGCAAAATGCAACCGACAATGCAAGAAGCCGAAGGTGCCTCATGATTATGTAAATGCAGCAAGCTGTAACGAAGCAAATATTCACAATAGATGCAACAGTTTTAAGCAAGAATGCAAAGTGATACTACATTTCATGCAGTTAAGAATGCAGAAAATTATTCAATTCTCACCACGTCTCACATGGAGAAGATACAATACCGTCCGGCTCGTCTGGTCGCGCCAGCTTCAAATGAACCATACATACAATATCGTGCCTCATGCTGCTAGGGGTCTTTCGCTTCTTCTTAGTCGAACCACAGGTACTACTTTTCTCCCTGATTATGGTCGCAGTTTTCCCTATTCTCCAACAGAGTGACAGACTAGGTTGGTTCAGTATCCAGAATTGAGGTGCACACACATGCTATCTCAATTTATGGGACTGCCATATAGATTTCAAGCCGAGGATATATCTCTGGGTATTTAAACCAGACTTTAGTCTCGGAAATCCCGAACCTTTGCGTTCTAAGCAAGAGCCATTCAAACTCTAGTTTCCACCATCTCAGTTGATCTCCTAGGAACTCACCGCAAACAAAGACAGGTGGCTATACCAGACCACCGGAAGTCATTCGGGCACGACAAACACCAAAGGAATTGCACCTTTAGAGGATTTAAGGTCTCCTAGACCAGGGAGTGCACAAGATAGTGCGAATAAAGATGCAGGATTTAAGGTCTCCTTAGACCGAAGGATTTAAGGTCTCCTAGACCAGATAGTAAAACGGATACGATGCAATGGATGTAATAGATGTGATGCAATAGATAATAGATGCGATGCAACAGAGAGTATAATAGATGCAAAGGGTGAACACACGCCAACCACGCTGGACTCGTGAGTGGAGGAAGAACAAAGAAAATCAATCAGGAGCGCGTTCCATGCAACCTAAGATAAATTCCAAACACGCTGAAATCGTGTGAGGAATGAGAGACTCCAATCACGCTGAAATTGTGAGAAGAGGTCCGAAAACAATTGCTCAAGTGTGCGCACAACGCAACCTGAGATAAGATCCAAACACGCTGAAATCGTGTGAGGAACGGGACACTCAAACCATGCTGAAATCGTGAGAGGAGGTCCAAAAACAATCCGCCCAGCGCGTCTACAACGCAACCTGGGATAAATTCCAAACACGCTGAAATCGTGTGAGGAAAAGAACACTCTAACCACGCTGAAATCGTGAGAGGAGGTCCAAAAACAGCCTGCCCAGCGCGTCTACAACGCAACCTGGGATAAATTCCAAACACGCTAAAATCGCGTAAGGAAAGAAACACTCTAACCACGCTGAAATCATGAGAAGAGGTAAACAAATTCCAAACACGCTGAAATCGTGTGAGGAAGGAACAAACTCTAACCATGCTGAAATCATGAGAAGAGGTCAGGTAATTCAGGAGCGCGTTTCACGCATCCGAAGTTAAGTCCTGGGGGACCACGATCCTAAACGCTGCCCAGCATAAAAGGATAAACAATAAGAGATAATACAAGATGCAAATGAATGCAATAAGTGCGATGATACAGTACATGTTATAAGCGATGTAGAACATGACGTTTAGGGAATGCAATAAACAAACAAAGTGGCACTTTAGAAAGCACCTCATGGAATGAGTGGCGGTAAACCGCTTTACTCTAACGGGGAATGGTATTCAAGGAGAGTACTTCTGATCACCATTCTAGCTTGAAACAGTGAAACAGTCAACACAGTATTCGGTTCACTTTGAACACACAGCTCATATCAGCCTGCTTGCTCATTTTAGACACTACGGCTCATTTCGCACACAGCTCGCTTCGCACACTGACTCCTTTTTGGGCACACACTTATTTTTGAACTGCGGCTCATTTCGGGCACATATCTCCTTTTTCAGGCACACAGCTCATTTTCAGGCACACAACTCATTTTCCGGGCACACAGCTCGTTTTTCAAGCACACAGCTCGTTTTTCGGACACATAGCTCGTTTTTGGGCACACAGCTCATAACACTGCTCAATCTGAACACTCAGTCCATAATGCAGCATTTGGTTTGCATTTTGAACACAAAGCTCAAGCACTTGAATTTCTGAACACGCAGCTCATACTCTTTGTCGTGAACTCGCAGCCCACCTTTTCTGAAATCTGAACACACAGCTCAAACTTTTTGTCGCGAACACGTAGCTCACCTTTTTTGAAATCTGAACACACAGCTCAAACTTTTGAATTTCTGAACACGCAACCCATTTTGATTGTGAGCACACAGCACACACTTGTTAAAAGAAGTTGAACACGCAGCCCAAACTTTTGAATTTCTAAACACGCAGCCCATTGTTGATTATGAACACGCAGCACACACTTGTTGAAAGTTGAACACACAGCCCAAACTTTTGAATTTCTGAACACGCAGCCCATTTTGATTGTGAACACGCAGCACACACTTGTTAAAAGAAGTTGAACACGCAGCTCAAACTTTTTGAATTTCTGAACACGCAGCCCATTGTTGATTGTGAATACGTAGCACACACTTGTTGAAAGTTGAACACACAGCCCAAACTTTTGAATTTCTGAACACGCAGCCCATTTTGATTGTGAACACGCAGCACACACTTGTTAAAAGAAGTTGAACACGCAGCCCAAACTTTTTGAATATCTGAACACATAGCCCATTGTTGATTATGAACACGCAGCACACACTTGTTGAAAGTTAAACACACAGCCTAAACTTTTGAATTTCTGAACACGCAGCCCATTTTGATTGTGAACACGTAGCACACACTTGTTGAAAGTTGAACACGCAGCCAAAACTGCTGAGATGAACACACAGCCCACTGTTTCTGAAATCTAAACACACTGCTCAAACACTTGATGTTGAATACGCAGCTCACCCACTTCAATTCTGAACACACAGCTCATTCATCTCATTTGTACGCAGCTTTTATATTTCATTTCTGAACACGCAGCTCATTCATTTCAATTTTGAACACGCAGCTCATATCACAACTCTGCTCGACTTGAACACACGGCTCATAACACAGTGTTCTTTTAATTTAGAACACATAGCTCATTCTCAACATACAAGATGCGACAACGAAACTTGCAGAAGTTGAAACAAACTCAGATGCCCGACATTTTTTCCTTTTTTCTTTTGCTTCGAAGTCTGGAACCTATATAGCTTCAGATAGGTCCAGGTTTTACTGTTTTCACATGACCCAGGTTGAACCCTGCGGTTTTTGAAAGAACAAAATCTCATTTTGCACAAGCATAGAGAATGGCACAGCACTTTGAGCACAAAGCGATTTTTTTTTTTTTTTTTTGAAATTGAAATTGAGAATGATTTCTCAACCGGGTATTGAGCCTACAACTGACCACAGTCAAAACGACTCAACAACAGAAAACAAAGGTAGAACAACCTAAACACAACTCAACAAAGGAAAAACAAGGTAAAACAACCTAAACACACCGCGTGACACTCGAAACGACTCAAAACAAGAATCGAGAGAAAGCAAAAGACACGACACCCAGACGTATTGGAAAGACAAGAGAACTCTCAGATTGCGAGGAGCCAGTTTCTCTAGGTATTGTTTCCCACCCTTTCTCATTTGTGATTCTCACATCACTCGACCCTCAGGCTCTGTTTTTCTCTTAAAACCCTTTTCTCACTTTTTCTCTCCACGCGCATCTCTCTATTCTTCAATCTCTCAGATTTTTTTTTTTTTTATCCCTCCCCTGGGTGGTTGATGGATAAATAGGAAGTTGTGGGTTCATGCCCAACATTATCAACTCACGGCTATTTCCTCCGATGACGTTTAGTTGATGCCTCGGATAAGGGAGTGGAATATATTGATCCATTCCAAATCGTGCCTCGCACTTGGCTTGATACCTCATTGCTCGGAGGGTGAGAGAGCTTTCAGCCCTTCGTTATTAACCTCAGTTGTGCCCTTTCTGGCAAGTATGGTGCCCTTTCTGGCAAATATACTGACAACGGGGAAAAGACAGGAAACCTGACTCAACTGTGCCCCTAGTTCATTATTTTGACCATTTTTGTTTTTTGGCTTCTGCTTAAAACAATTTTAACCAAAATGAGAGTTAGATTAACGCGATTGTTCGATTTTCCGATTTGAAATCATGCGAGTTAGGTTATGAGCACTGAAAATTTTCCTTTTTTAGGTCCAAGAAATGGTCCAGTTTTGGAAAAATGGAATACTTTTCGAGAGAATTAGTCAACTTCATTAAAAATTCTCAAAAACTATTTTTGCAAACGGCCACTGCTCAACGAGCATAGAACCCACTCTCGAGATGCACAACCTCAGATTCGAAGGAAAATTGCCCCTTGCTTGAGGGGAGCTGCGTGGCAACGGAAAGTTGCCCCTTGTTTGAACGGCATTGCAGCGCATTGAATGGCAACGGAAAGTTGCCCCTTGTTTGAATGGCATCGCAGTGCATTGAATGGCAACAGAAAGTTGCCCCTTGTTTGAATGGCACCGCAGCGCGCTGTATGGCAACAGAAAGTTGCCCTTGTTTGAATAGCACCGCAGCACACTGTAACCAGTCTTCAGAGTGACGATCACAACCGAACTCTGGGATACAGAGAAGACAAAGATGACCAAAACCATCACATGGACACAATCGAATATGAAGTGTTTTACGGTTGGACTTCAGAATGAAGTTGCCTACGTATCCCAAAGATGGGAATCAAGCCTTACGTAGTTCGGGGTTAAGGTACACTCGGGTATTAACCTCTCCTTTTACGCTCTAACTTTTGCCAAGGCTGCCCTTCTGGGTTTTCAACCTTGCAAGCTTTGTTCTTCTTTTCTTTTCAATTCTTTTCATTTTTTTTCTTTTTCATCTTTTCTTTTCATTTTCTTCAGTTTTTTCTTTTTTTCTTTTTTTTCATTCTTTGCATTTTTATTTTTTTCTTTTTCTTCTTTTTCCTGCTCTAACTTTTGCCAGGGTCGCCTTTCCGGGTTTTCGGCCCAGCAAGCCTCTCAAGGGTAAAAGTGTAGCTTTGTCCATGTCAAATGGTTTTGAGATCCTGAAGTCATCTGAATCCAGGAGAATGGCTGTTGTTCGCTGACGATGTAGGAGTCCATCCAATGGAGAGTGAATTTGCCCCTAGCGTTGCAGATAGGAACTCGGTTGTCCTTCAGCAATGTCTTCTTCTTCCCTCCCTTCTGGGGTTTGGCATTCTTGTCGATCTTCATTGATTTGTGGAATGATCCATCTTCAGCTCTTCGAGCATAATCTGGCATCTTTTGCCCCTAGTCCGAGGGGTGCTTCTGATCTAGCTTTGCAAGCTTCTTTTGACGACGTCCGACCTTCTTGATCTGACTTCCCTGCCCCTAGTTCGAGGGCTGCTTCGAATCTGGCCACACAGGCCTCACATTGCAGTTGACCGTTGAACACTCTAAATTAAGGTCCAAGGTTTGAAAGCAAGAGGTCGAGTCTCGAGGCTGAGAGCGATCTTAGGCTGCACAATCTCAAGAGCGATTCCACACAGGTCTTTGCAGGATCGCGCAAAAACATTTTTTGAAATCTTTTAAGAAAGCGACAAATCGCTTTGAAGACAAAAGACAACCAAAAACCAATCAAGCGGGATCCTTCCCAGTACTCACACTAACAAGCATTATCTCATTCGTTAAGGGCTTAGCATGCCTCTCTTTCTCTCCATTGATCAAATTTTTGCAAATCTGGAGGAATTCCTTCATCTTTGTTTTCACTGCAGTGTTCAAAAAAGAGTTTTTGAAAAACTTAGGTCGATGTAATGAATTCAAGGCACAAAAGAGCAGGTGAAATGCATTGCCGTTTCATTCAAGTTTGCTGGCACAACAGGCTCAAAGCAGAAACAAGCACAAAAGCATGAAAACCACAGCTGTTTCAATTAGATCTTCTGGTGTAACTGGCTCTCCAGCAAAAATAGACTCAAAAGAAAGCAAAAAGACAAACACAAAACAAGCAAGTGATGTCCGAGGTAACACCCCCGAAATCACCCAACTCCGACACAACAAGACAGACTCGATACAACAAGACAAACCCAACTGACTTAGTAAGAAAAGACTGACTCTGTACAAAAAGACTGACTCAATACAACACAACAAGACTGACTCAATACTCAAGTCAGAAAATACAAAAAAAACCAGCATTCACAAATGCTCAAAACAGTGCGTGCCATCCGCCATATCTGGAGTGAATTGAGTGCCGCCCACAGGTGGTTCATCCATCTATCACATAGTCACCTTATCCCCCATAAATCCATTGATCAAGTGCCGATAAACTTTGCAAGACTGGTGCGGCGATGACCCTGTTGTCAAACAGATCTTGTACATCATGGCGCAGACGAAAGCAACTATCAGTGTCATGACCGGTTTCTTGATGGTAGGCACAGTACTTAGTCTGGTCATGCTTTGGAGGGAGAGGATCGGGTAGAGGCCAAGGCTCCAGGGGTCTAAGGTGCCCCCTTTCAGTAAGGATCTGGAGCGCCTAAGACAAAGGCATATAAAGGGCGTGGAAGACTCTGCGCCCTCGGGGCAGATACTCTTGAAGTTTTCTTTGGGCCTTGGCAGCAAAAGGATCGGCAGGTGCCGCCTTGGACTTCTGATCCTTTCCATATGCAGAGTTGGAATTGGAGGGAACTGTTCTGACATGACGAGGCCCATCCCGATTTTCTGCCCGGCTGGAACTCCCCTCAGTTTGAGTGGGGAAAGCATCATCCACAGTTTAAGCCACCACTGCGAATATTTGCTGTTTACTCAATCCTCCAGCTTTCAAAGCCTCGACTGCCCACAGCAGTTGCTCAACGGGATCAGCATCTGTTCCCACTTTGTTCTTACCTTTGGCCTCAGCTTGATCAAGGGTTTGGGTTGCTATATCAGAGCGAAACCCGATTGTTGTTGCCATGTCATGGCCATAGCTTGAGATAGCCTCGGGTTGGCTGAGCTCGATCACAATTCGCCCCAATAGCGGGGGCTCCTGCGGTACAAAATTCCCGGTGTAGGATGTGGTTGGTGGCGAAGCCAACATTCCGTAGGCGAGATCTGCCACAGATCACTGAAGATCGTCAATCATTCCCATCAGTTCAAATGTGGCGGGCTCACGAGTTTGACACAACTGGGGCGCCCAGACCGGGCGCGCGGCAGGCGACCTGGGCAGGTATGGTACTTCAACATTGGTCTCATCCCGCAAGATGTTTCCGTGGTCCAATGCGGCTGCCATGGCCACAATTTCTTCTAAGCTCTGTGCCATCACGGTCTGCTAAGTTTGGACGAAGGTGATGTCACTGGTGACTGACAGATCAGATGAACCAGGAAGCCTTGACTGGCCTTTCTTTAACTTGCCTCAACGAAGGAAAATACTGGCTGCTCTGAATTGAATCTCTGAACCCTTCCCCCCCAAAAAGAGAAAACAGGCAGCATCTCAGCCCAATTTTACCAAGACAGATACCCGCAGATATAACTGAATTACTGTTCCCCAAATTACTGCCTCAAAATTGAATCTGATACCCGCAGATAACTGATTCCCAAACACTAACTGATGCCTGCAGGCCTGGTGCCCAAACTTGTAAATTGATATATGCATTTCCCTGTAGAGACGCACTCTAAAAGCACGTAACAGATAAGTGAGAGCCAAAACACCCCTATGTTGGGGTAGGGTTTCCCTGTCCTAGTTTGTCAGGAGCTAGGGTTTCACTACACACGCAGCGGTTTCAAACAACCTAACATCGGGTAAGCAACCTGTCCTACCTTGGAATGGTCACTACGGATTCCGAACATGCACTAGGTCGAATGGTCAACAGGGTGCCCCGGTAAAATTGGGGTTTGTATTCCCATCTTTGGCGAGCATGCTTAGAGTAAGCCTTATGGCACGCAGCCTCTGGCAAACCGCTCAGGAATAGCAGATGGCAAACACGGTGTCCTACGCGCACCAATGCAAATGCAATGCAAATAAACACATAAGTGTAATCAAAACAAGATATCATGAGTTCGAGTCAAGTTCTCTAATTCCCCAGTAGAGTCGCCAGAAACTGTAGACGTCCCCGAACGCCCCGGGAGGATGAGTCCCGTTCTATTCATTTTGGGCTCACTACAGTTCGGACTCAAATTGTCACGGTTCTCAATCTGAACCAAAGAGTCCAAATCCGGCAAATCGTTTTGAGAAAACAGATTTTTGAAAGAAGTGCCAAACATGGATTGCTTTGCCAGATACAGAATCGCCACCTAAATATTTTATTTTGGAAAATTTAGGAAACCTTGACTCGTGCCTAAGGCCACGTGTCTGTCATCACCAAAGTTGCCTCGGTTCGGGAACTTGGGTACGATTGGGGAAGGTCACTTCGTGAGCACCCCCGCTCGCCCGATCAAAGATCGGCCTATACTAACCATGATATCTAGTCTTGAAAACATTATGCGTTCTTATTCCGGTTATTAGCCTAGATTTACTATGTGATGCGCACACCATACAAGTATAGACTGGGTCGCCTGAATTGGAACAAAACATTTCCTGCTTATTTTTTAAAGTGATTTGCTACTCGCAAGTAGGCTTAAAATGCAGATTTTGCTACCCTCGGGTGAGTTTAGAAAACATGGTTTCGCCACTATCTAGTGGGCTTAAAACTCACAGTGAATGAATTGTTCCAATCCAAATAACCCAACCTTCACCCACAGGCATTCAGGCAGTTATATCACATAAGCACATAGCCTCATGGTAAGCATGCTATCATGGCAGTCACTCACACGCATGCAAGGATGCTAAAGCATAAAAACTTACCGAGTACTCCAAGCCAAAACAGAAGCTATGTTAGAAATCCATGCATGATCCTAACTATACAGAGATGCCTAATGCAACACATGCAAAATGCAACTAAGATAGGCCCGGCTATGCTAAACATGGCATATAGAATGCTATAGCTAACAAGTATTCAACTCGGAATTAAAATACAATGTAGTGAGTTATGATGCGCCAAGCCCGGTGCATGCAAAACAGATGAATGGATGCAAACATGCTATCATACTGTATGCTAATTGAAACATGCCCTAATCAAACCATCATAAGCTGGTAAATAAAAGGGAGAAAGACGTGGGGTTGGAAGACATACATCACACGCACGCACACTGATTACAACATTGCCCTCGCTCGGAGGGTCCGAATAAATAAGACAGTCCCAAATGAATAATACAGTCCGAATAAGTATAAAACCCTAATTAATTAACAAATTCAACTTGGAAAACAGTAAACTAGCACGCAAATCTATGGACTGCCTCAACTCTGTTCTGAATGATGAATGATGCGTGCTAGAGTTTCCTTGCGCGGAAATCCATTGCGATGCCCCAATTAGCCTCTGTTTACAATTAAGCCCGGGATATTGCACAAAGCTCCAAAAGACTGCCGATTTCTGATTTGCTGCAACAGAGAGCAAGAAAGAGGCATGGCAAAGTATTTTCACATATGTATGCAAACCTCGATCCTCGTGTCACCAATCACGCATCTCAATGCATGATGGCCGAGGAGTCGAATTGCACGACTCAATATGAAATGAATGCACATGAAAACACCACAAAACCGAGGCTCCATCATGGATAATCCGGAGTGTCGGCGACTGGAAATTGAGACACGTTCCGTCACTCGGAGTACGAAACGTTCCTCGTTTCCCGTGCTTGGGCTAACTCCTATCCCAAACACAATGTAATATGCATGACATGCATGAATGCAATCCTAACATGCAACCTAGCATACGCAATGCTATGAGATGGCATACACAATGCTCGATGTAACATGGCACACACAATGCTCTAACATACAACCTAGCATACACAATGCTATGGACTAAGATGGCATACACAATGCAATATGGGCTTACACCAATATGAGTGGACCTCAGCCACACTCACATCAGCGGCCATAAGATGAAAATGAGTCAACCGAAATGCGTGCACACATGCACGTAAACCGAGGACCGATCCTAAGACACAACATGCAACTCTAACAAGGCATGGCAAATGATGGGAGATGGCATATGAACATGTAAATTCCAACACTGAAACATGATGCTAAATGGTCCCGAAACATGGAAATATGGCACCCGATGCATGAAGTAAACCCGAAACTCAAAACTAGGCACATGTATTGACTTATAGCTATACAAAGCATGCATTATTTGACCATGAAGTACAAAGACAAAGCCAAGAAAGTCCCAAAACATGAACATTTCTAGTTCAAAGTATGACCAAAAGATGCTAGCATGATGGACTAAAATAGCATGCAATTTTTACTAGCAAACATGGTTTACATGGCATGTATGTGAAGCATGTGAGATCTCATCAAACCAGCAAAAGTCAGTGAACAAAACATGCAAAAATATTCACAAATAACCTTTGAAATACGGCTAACATGTGCAAAAATGATGAGCTCCTTTAGAGGGCCATGCAAGGAGTTATTAAGCACATACAAGATAGACATTTAACATGACGAGACCACCTCTGGAAATGGAATATGAAAGCCCTAAAACTTACAAAATGGGCTCTGAAATCAGTCTCGGAAACATGCAAAGAAAGGCCTCTTGAAAGGCCTTGAATGAGATTTCTCTACACATGCAACATAGACATAAAATATAGTCAAAAGGGCCTTGGAAAGAGCCAAGGAATACCCCAAAACTCACAGAATGAGGCCTGAAACATGACTTGAAAGCATGAAAAATAGGGTCCCTTTAGAAGGCCAAGAAGGCCACCAAACAAGACAAGGAGAGAGGGGGTCACCCCCCTCTGATTTTGGCCTTCAAGAATACACCTAAGCCACTGAAAATCCACTAGATTTCAGTGGCTAATAGGCCAAACCATGGCCAATTCAAGTGCTCTAATGCATAGCCCTAATCATGAAGGAATGAAACATGCATAGGGGGAAGATGACCCCAAACAGAGAAGAGACCTTAAACAAACTCAAAGAAGAGGCCAAAAAAAGACTTTTCCCAGTTTAAATCAAGCCTTGAAAATATTCACAAGTAGGGCTAAAACATGACACAAAAATAACCCTAAAAGAGAGATAGAGAGCAAGGGGCAGCAGATGGCCTCAAACAGCAAAGAGCCCTTCAACAAAGTTGAAGAGGGGCTCAAAATAAGATACTTTATACTTTGGCTTGAAGCCGAGAAATGCTCACAAATAAAGCTATTATATTATGCAAGATAAGCCTTAAAAGAGAGATAAAGCACAAAGGGGAAGTAGAAGACCTCAAACAGAAAAAAGTTCTGGATAAAACATGAAGATAAGCTCAAAATAAGACTATTTTCAGTTCAGATCAAAGTCCAAAAATTCTTGAAAATAAGGCTAATCAATCATGCAAAATAGGGCAAGAAAAGGGGAAATAGGGACTCACCCTTGAAGAGCAGATCTCCAGCAGCTTTTGGTCCAAGATTCTGAGCTTTCAACCTCTACAAATGGCCTCCAAGTTGTTGGAATGGAGTGTGGAGGTGGTAGGCTATGAGTTGGTGTGTAAATGGTGCAAGGTCAAGGGTGTTTTGAAGCTTGGATGAGAGAGATATGGAGGATTGTACGCAAATGCTCCAGCTGGTTTTTCTAACCCTTAGAAATGAAGTAGGGTGCTGGTTATATAGAGGGAGAGGAGCCAAAGAAAATGGGGGAAAAACCAATTCAAATATCCCCCCAAAAGGATAGACCCTCGGGCAGAGGATCTGGTGCAAAACAGCTGGCACAGCTGGCATAGCTGGAATGCACCAGAAGGGACAAACATGGCCGGCCAAGTCGGCCGACCAGGGGTCAAAGGGGTCAACAAGAATTGTTGGCCGGCCACCCCAAAAAGGTGGCTTCCCAGATGAGTGCAACACAGCTATATGGTCAAAACCCAGAAAATGTGAACCAGGAGAGAGAAAAACTAGCTTTTTAGAGGGGTTCAAAAGGGTCAAGGACAATTGCTGGCCGGCCTACCCATATTGGTGGCCTCCCAGGTGTGTACAACACAATGGTGTGGTGGAAAGTCAGAAAAAGTGGCCCGGGAATGGGAAAAACCAGCTTCCTAGTGAAGAAAACGGGCAACGAAGAGCGATGAAGAAATAAAACAGGGTTTTCAGAAAAATTGCTGGCCTCCCTCCTTTCTACAACCTTTCTAACAATGAAAATAAGGTTCCTGCCAAAAATGGACCAAGACGGATGCAAAACGAAGGTTCGGGGGCCGAAACACGCAGTTCGGTGCCCCGAAAACAGGCTGTTAGGCACTGAAAGTGGCATTCAACCATGGAGTTGGTCTCTCGGGCCACAGTGTCCCTCAAAAAGGAGGAAACAAGGTGTGTCCCAAAAACCAGAGCGAATGGAGGTAGTTAAGCAGTTCCGAACCGAGGTACACGGCCGACGGCTCCGAAAACCGAAAACCGGGCTCCAAACCAAAAAAATGGCCTACGAGCACGAAACGTAGCCTAAGGCCACTGAGAGATGGTCTATGAGACCTCTCCCTCCCTTCGGGAAGAGAAAACGGAGAAAACGGGACTTGGTTCGCAAACCGAGACAAAGCACAAAAGAGCCCGAAGTCCGGAAGCAAGGCTTGCAGCCAAGACTCTAAAACCTCAGGATGAGCATAATATGCAACATCACCGAGTGCTCAGTTGGTGATGTCTGAGTCTTAAGGTCGGTCAAAAATGGGGTGTGGAAAGAAAAATTCCTAAGTACTAGGATCTTGTGCATTGATCTCAGACTGTTCAACCTCGGCTGTTGGCATTGTTTCGGCCTCGGTAAATAACTAGACAAACTTCTCAGCCGCGATTTCGGCGTCGATTTCCAAAAGAGTTTGGTCTAGGCTCTTTACAACAACAGTGATCTCAATTTCAGAAGTGTAGGCCTTTTTTGGTGAGGTGCTCTTGGAGACCTCATCCCCATCCTCCTCAATCAAGTCCAGGACTTAATCATTTAGAGTAGGGGACTTGACCCTAGCAGTAGCTTCAGATTCTTTCTCTGCAACCTTAGCTTCGGCCTCTTTCTTGTCTTCGGCCTCTTTGTCATCAGACTCTTCTGCTTCCTCAGCCTCACTCTCAGATTGATTGGGAGAGGGAGGGAAACGGGCATTGAGTTGACTGATGTCACGGAGGGGTGAGTCCTCGAGGATAGACAACTTTTTGTGGGCTGCCATCCAGCTGAGATAGTAGCCTTTGTTACAGGCCATGTTGCCTTGTTTTTTGTAGGCCTTTGGCATCCACTCCTTGCTGGTTAGTGCCTCTACTAGTTTCTTCTCAACTTTGATAGCTTTCTTTTTAGTGGCATTAGCAATGGCCTTGGCTTTGGCAGTAGTAACTTGGTCCTCTTGCTGCATGTGCTTCTCTTCCAAGAGTTGCTAGAGGCTTGAGCATGTTGGATTGACATCAGGGATGTCAGCAAAAAGGTCTTCTACGACAAGAGTTCGGTGAGACATGTCGTTATTGGTTATGACGATGTTTACTCGCACATAGTGCGATTGGAGGATTATGAAGATCTCTAAGGCTGGGAGCTTAGGACCTCGGTGTTTCCTGTTCCTGGTTCTAGCTGCAAGATTGTCGCTATGTCGGTGTTTGCATTGCCATTGAAATGGTGGGTTGACGCGTGGAGCAGCTAATGAAGTGCTTAGTTGCTAGTTGGTTCAGTTAGTAGAGTTTGAACCTTGGGCATGAATGGAGTATTCATAGTAATGAATGCTTCAAAAACAATGATGATGGTTTACAAAGGCCAAGAGAGAAAGAGTCTGGGGACACAGAGAAAGACAAAATGAGAAAGTGAAAAGGTTTTGTTGGAATGGAAAGAGGTGACAGATTGTAATTATTGAAGTTTCTTGGGAGACGTGTGATGGCTAATGTTAGGTGACGTCTAAAGGAGGCGGCATGTATCAATTATGGGACGTATTGGGAACTAATGAAGAGGTGACACATCATGATGACGGTTGAGATGATAGATTTCGAATCTTGATGTTCTTGAACTAGCAAGCTATAATCTCGGCTAGTAGTGCTATCTCAGTTGAGATGTTGATCTCATGTTGAGATGTTGATCTTGGTTAAGATGATCGATCTTGGTTGACATGATGATCTCGATTGAGATGTTGATCTTGGTTGAGATGTTGAATTTGGATAGGACATAACTTGTTTGTTCTTGGTTCCTAATGAGTTGATATTGAGATCTTGATGTTCTTGAACTAGCCAGTCATGATCTCTGCTAGTAGTGCGATTTCTATCGAGATGTTGGACCTGGATGAGATAGAACATGATTGTTTTTAGTTCTTGATTCTTGATTCTTGACGAATGGACATTTGAGTCTTGTTTCTTTACGTCGGCGAGTCATGATTTTGGTCGAAAAAGTATATCTAGCATGTTGTTTTGTCGACATGTTGGAAGATGCAACGACGTAGGTTCCATCACCTCAAGTTGCCGAGGTAATAGAACCTAGGGAGCAGTTGTAGGGACATAATTTTTGGGTAGTCTACGTGGCCGAGGTAGTTAGCTGAGGTGCCACATGGACGGACCATGGTGCCGAGATATGGTGTAGCAATGTCGGAATTCGGATAGAGGACAAGAGTTCTAGATGACATCAAGCTACCTATTTGGATAGAGATGGGACACTTGAGGAAGTTCATCTTAATCTGGATAGTGTGAGTTATGAGATATATTATCCTTTTAAAGGATAGTCCCATGAAGTAAGACTTCTAGGGAAAGTTGAACACTGATTAAGGCACTCCCGTGGGTTTATGGTATGTGATTTATTCTACAAGCTTTTGATTTGAGTTGATGATATCTTGTGAGATAAGTTGACTGACTTGATTGTCGGAGTGCCCTCAAATGAACGAACCACCACGATATTCTCATCTTCTTGTTGGTAGGTGGATGGCACAATCTATTCTGTCGGTGCTCTCCAACTAAGTTCTTAGTCAAAAATCAACTCCCACAATACAGATCCAAAAAATTAAGAAATTGACCAAATTTAAAGAAACTTATGAAAATAGTGAGAGAGAGAGAGAGAGAGAGTCAATTTTCTTGGATTTTTTTTTTACTTTATTTGTTATTAGCGTGCTTTTTCTTTTCTTTTCTTTTCTTTTCTTTTATTATAAATAATTTAGTCCATTTTTTTTCTTTAGGTACTTCTACTCTAAAACTTAAAAAAAATTAACATTTTTTTATAAAAGTTTACTAAAAATATAAAGTTTCAAATATATATATGTGTGTGTGTGTGTGGCTTAAAAAGTTGTTGACACATTCATTTATACATCAACTAACAACCCATGCAATGCACAAGATTTAAAAAAATAGGTGTAGACAAATTACAAAATAGATATGTATGTAAGGGTTCAGAAATGCCGCCGAAAACCTTGTTAGAAATTTCAAAGGCTTGTCGAAAAATTGAAAGATCGCCAGAAAATCCAAATTCTCTAGAAATGATGAGAGAGGCTTAGATTCTTCAATGGTGGCAACTATGAACACAATAGGAAAGAGATGATAGATATAAGAGATTGGGTGAAGAAGAAGGCAAAGAGATTAGAAAGAGAATAATGGCAAGGTTCTCCCATGAATCTCATATTTTTACTCTCAACAAAATAATGGAGAATGGAGATTAGTTCTCTCAAAAAATTCTCCTTGTAAAACTATGAGTGAGTGCTATATATAGGCAACTCATGATGATGGAGCTCCATATGCAAGGCACATGGGAAAATATTCTCTCTAACAACTTTGTCCGAGGAAGTCATCTCTCATACGATGAGAAAAATCCTGCGAAAGAGATAGTGATTCTTCGTAAACCCTTCTTCTTAGCTACGCCTAACCAATCATCCCAAATCATCCCAAAGGGACAAGGGTAGTTCAAGAGAATGCCTTGCCGGGAATATCGCCGAGTCTCGTGGACCTCTTAAGTCATGCCACCTCGACTCGAATATAGTCTAGTTATCCCGCCAAATGGTTGGATCTCTAGGTTTGCTCAAAACCCTTTCGAGTCTGAGTATCGAGGTTCGTAGATCCGAACCCTTTCAAGATTAGATCAATCCAGCCCATTTGATAATGATATCTCCAAGCCTACTAATTTTCGGCTTTCTAACTGGGCTCCAATTGGGCTTAATCAATAAGATGGGCTTGAATTAACCTCTCTTACATTTTCCCCCTTGCATGTACGGGAAGTCTATGATCTTTTTGGATATGCACATTTGATCTTCTCGGACGGGCACTCCTTGTAGTGGCTTGTGCTCACCATGCTTGCTCAGAGTAAGCTATTTTCAATGTGCCTCTGAAGATGTTATCATTTTCATGTGCCTCGGGTTTCACAAAATCCATTCTCTCAGCGATAGTTGCTAGTTATATCACAAAAAGCCATCTTAGGGTCTTTGCCTTTTTTGGATGAAAGAGCAATCCTAGAACATTGCGCCTTTTGGATGCATGTGACACCCTCACTCCCAGGTCGTTAAATACACTAAAAAAGCCTTAAAAAAAATACAAGTTTTTCTCCCAAGAATAATAATTACAAAATCGTCTCCAAATGATACAATATCCTCCAAATATTCTAATTACCTCCAAAATAAACAATATTACAACTATCTTCAAATTTAATAATTACAGTGGTGGGTCCCAAATCTCTATATTAATAAATCTTTTTAATCTCAATTTTGAGCTCCACTAAAATCTTCTCCGCACCTGAAAAATAAATTAATTCGGGAAGTATACAATACGACAGGAATGCAAGGCTCGGATAAAGAATAAATTAACAAGAATCCAGCAATTTATGACATTAAATCAACGATACGATAATCAAGCAATTTATCAAATTGCACAACAAATTAACTATAATTTATCTAGACCAAATACCTGGTCCTACTCAGTACATAACCGGTGAATAGATTCATTTATTCACCCACCTCACCCAAGCTCCACGCTTATCCGGGCATATTGGTGTAAACAATTAATAAGATTCACTTGATCCGTGTACGGAGTATTTCCATGTCATTCAGTCAGACAAATCACTATTTTAACACAGACATATTTGTAGGAAAGTTTACCAAATGATCAGAATATCAACGATTTGACTATGAGATGATTTTACAAAATCTATTAATAACCACAATAATCAAGTGGATTACAAATTGAGGATAATTAAAAATAGAGAACTCTTTGCAAAGAGATTTAAATAGAGCATATTGTATACAACCCGAATTTACCTCAAAATAATTAATTTCATCACCATAAATCTGAAATTGCTCCATGGATCTCTAAAAATAATTCTGATCTCTTGAAAAATTACTAACTCTCATTTTAAATATTCCTACGTCTAAACTCAAAAATTTACATCACACAAATGGAGAGTGAGCTAAAAGTAGGAGAAAAGAAAAAAAAAATAAGAGACAATTGAAATTGAATGTTCGCAGAAAGGAGGAGAAGAAGGGTTCAATTTATAGGAAAAAGAAATGGTTGGTTTAGTGGGAAAACTGTGGATAGCCCACAGTTTTGTCTTTTTCTTCTTTTTTTTTTTATGTTGTTTCTTTTTCCACGTGATGGGGAATTGTAGGGAAAATTAATTTATTATTATATCAGAATAAATAACAATATGATAGATATAAAAGAGATGAGATAAATACAAATAAATAATTTAAAATTAGATTCTTATCTAAAAATCTCGCCATTAAATTATCATAATAAACCAGCAATACCACTCACTAAATATTAATACTTCAAAAATACGAGGTGTCACAATGCAGAAGTTATCCTAGGGCATTGTCCCTTTCGGATGCACAAGTTATCCTAGGGCCTTTGCTCCTTTTGTATGTAAAAGTTATCTAAGGGCATTTCCCGTTTCGGATGCACAAGCTATACCCATTTTGGATGCACAAGCTATCGTAGGGCGTTTCCCCTTTGGATCGGAATCTATCCTAGGGCATTTGTCCCTTTCAGATATAAAAGCTATCCTAGAGCATTGCCCCTTTCGGATGTGGAGACTATCCTAGGACATTGCCTCTTTTGGATGCATAAGCTATCCTAGGGCATTGCCCCTTTTGGTTGCAAAATTCGTAAAGTGCACAATGAGTTATTGTACACTTTATAATATAATAATATATAAAATATCTAAAATGTATTATTTATACTAATTTATATATAAACACCTAAAATATATGCAAACACATAAAATTACACAAAATTATAAAATAATACAAATTAATGGACTAATAAAATATATTTTAGCATGCTAAATGTATAATATTTAGGCACTGATCACACACCCCTAACTTACATTTTGCTAGTCCTCGAGCAAAACAAATTTAAAATAAAATAAAATAAAATCTATCTATGCCATTTTCGTAGGAAACCTGATTGCATTTAGCGTATGCAACTAGTCTTTAAACCCCTAGGTTATCCCTAGTGGACGAGTTGTAGTCTCATGAGAGTTTACAGTGAATATACCTAGAAAATTCAAAATATTTTTTTAAAGAAAATATTCATAGCAATAATTGTTAATTTTAATACATTAGCAAAAGAATTATTAGAGTTTAGAATACTAGCAATTAGTAAAAATAATTTATCTACCTCTATATTCGGTGTGTCTGTAAATTATGGCTAACAAAAATATTATTTAATCTATTAATGAAAGAAGACCCTAGTTCTATCAGAAGCATGTTTTGACTCAAATCTCACAGATATTACACTCAACAAATGAACCACTGTATACAGTGCAAATTTATGTACGCTCAACATATATGAATGGAATTAATATAAACAAATCAAAATATCTCGCATATAAGTGATGAAAGACACTAGTATGAAAAAACAGAGTCTCTTCAAAGAATGCTAAATGTTGAAAAATTATAGTAACACCTCTATCCGTCATGTCTGTATCTAAATTTTACCAATTCTGGGATCAAATAGGTCTTCTATTGGGCTAGGGAGAGGTAAGAAAATAAGTAAGAATTAGTAACTCCTTTCTAAGTGTAAGAGAATAATCAAAATTATTATTTCATGTCTTCGACATTTTCTTTTTTCAACAATAAGTACTAGTGTAGACTCCTTTCCATAATCTTATTTTTCTTCTTTCTTTCTTTCTTTCTTTTTTTTTTCTTTTTAATTTATTTTTTTTTCTTAAATTGTTTTTTTTTTTTTTTTTTGAATTTTTTTTTCTTCTCAATCCTTCTCCTTATCAATTCCTCTACTCTTTTCCTTTTGAAGGTAGTGTCCAGTTATTACTAGGGATTTATTGAATGAAAGGTTTGGCATGTAGGCTCAAATTGCTTTCAAAGGATTTTTGAGTGTAGAGAAAGAAATGTTAAAGCTCAAAAAATAAATACAAAAATGGCCTAAATCATTTCCTAAAATTTGGCACAAATTTTCAACTTTCATGATTTTTAGAGGATGTAAATGCAAAATGATTTCTCAACATTCAACCAAACTGAAAAATATGAGATTGAACAATAAAATAATGCGCTTCCAAATGGATAATTAAGAGTAAATTTAATAACCCTCCAAAAAGAATGATAGGCTCAAAATCTCACACTGATTAAAAAGTCTCCACATTAGTCATTAAGATGTTCAAGTCTAATTCAAAAAACTAATCAAATAATATTTAAGCGGCTATGTGGATGTCTAGATCATCCGAATATGAGATAAAAAAATTATTTTTAATTAAAAGATAGTACAATAAACTAAAATATAATTAAAATACTAAGACAATAAAATTAACAATTAATCGCAAAACTTTCTCTTTTTTTATTTTTATTTTAAACACAACACACAACAAAAATATATTTTTTTTTTAAAACAAAAACAAAACCATGCACACCGGCACACACAAAGAATAAATATATATATATATATTTAAACGCAACCGCACACACAAATAAAATTTGACTTTTTTTGTAGAAATTTATTTTCAAAAACAACTGAAAATAAAAACCAAAAATAAAAAAAAAATTAAAGCACACAATAAACCCTTTCCCTCAACTTAAATGACAATGTCCACAATGGCACATACCACAACCGCAAAGGATTGATAAGAACAGTGGACGGGAAGGAAAATAAAGAAATAAAACAAAACAATGAAATAAAGAAAAATAACACAAAACAAAACAAATTAATCTATATTTTACAGGAGTGCTGCAATTCCCTGATTTTTTGCACTTCTTATGATTTATCAAAAACTCACACTCACTTGTTTGGTTTTTTTCTTTTCTTTTCTTTTTTTTTTTTTTTTTCTTTTAACCAGCTAAAACCTACAAATTAGAATAAATATACAAAAATTGCGATAAATTAAATTGGAGTAAAATAAAAGGGGTATAAGACCTAAAAAAAAATTGTACAAAATAAAAGAAATTACAATAAATTAAATGTTAGTAGTCAAAAGTTAGTAGTTAGTGGTCAATAGTCTTTATTTATCCTCCAAAGTTATATGTCCAGCAAGGTTATTAATTCACAAGTGTCTAGCAAATGTAAATAGTCCACAAGTTATATGTCCAATATAGGTATCTTCTTTCTGTACCACGGCATCAACATTTTGTTTTTTTGTTTTTTTAATTTTATATATATTTTAATTTTTAGTTTAGTTTTTTTTTTTTTTTTGGTTCAAGTTTATATTTCTGCTACAGAAAGAAACTAAACTCAATTTTTTTTTTTTTTAATTTTTTTTGATAAATAAATCTCTAAATTAAATAATTATATTTTTAGTCCCTGGCAACGGTACAAAAAAATTTGATACGGTCGTTTTCACACCAAAATATTTTATTTAAAACCAAGTAAAAACAACTACTACGTAAAATAATGGTTAAGACCTTGTGTCATCTACAGGAACTAATGATGAGTAATTTAATTTAGAAATTTAGATTTGGTTGCGAAATATTTGGAGTGAAAATTAAAGAGATATTTACCTATAAACCCTATCTTACAAATAAGTACTCTAATTAGTCTCATGTTTTTTCTATTGATCTGGTAAGTTCTATTAGTGGAGAGTTTCGTTCTGTGTGGTCCTATTTTCGATTTTGATAGTATTTTGCTGGATAACTATATCCTTTTTTTTAATATGACAAGTATGATGTGACACTCCAACGTGGCGAATAAGATGTGACACTCCAAAAAAATTAAAAACTTTTTAGTATACTTTTTCTAAATGTGACATGTGACATGTGATACTCTAAAAAAACTAAAAACTCCTTAGTATACTTTTCCCAAATATGACAACGTAGCAGGTTTAATGTGACAACTAAAAACATTTAAGTGTACTTTTTCAAATGTGATGATGTGACGAACATGGTAATGGTGTGACACTTTAAAAAAAATAAAAACTCCTTAGTGTACTTTTTCTAAATATGATGACATAGCAGGTATGATGTAACAACTAAAAACTCCTCATTGTACATTTTCAAATGTGATGATGTGACGGGTATGGTGTGACACTTCAAAAAATACTAGTGTACTTCCAAATGTAACATGTAGCACTCCAACATCACAGGTATAATGTAACACTCTACAAAAACTACATGTGATACTCCAAAAAAATTAAAAACTCCTTATTATACTTTTTTCAAATGTGACAATGTAGACACCCCATTTTTTACCGCTCTTAAGACTTGGGCGTTACTGATGGTTTACTTGGTGGTAAAAGGTGTGCAGGGAAAATGTTCAATTTCTTCGGCAATGAGAGAGTCAAATCCCAACTTCATACCCCTTTTTGGACCAAAACAATCTTGATCAAAAGATTTTAGATCTTAAAACCCTCTCTTTCAAAACGTTTTGAAAATAAAGTTCCTACGATGTTCCGACGCTCGCATTTCGTTAAATGTTGCGCTTTTTGGTAAACCGAGCAAGGACAAAGCGGAAATGAATGAAAGAGAGACGAAATCTTTGAAAAATCTTTCAAAATACCTTACTTAGGGGTTTGGAGTTGAAGAAAAGAGGAGAAGAGAGAAGAAAACTAGTTTGGGAGAAGTTCGGCTTGAATCCTGGTAGGACCAAAACCGCGCGGCTTCACCGAAACAGGCATAACGTTTTGCACAGGAGGAATTTTGATGCGAGGTTGGCGCCATTGGAAAGCTAACTTCTGGGGGCTTCAATGTGGCTACATGGAAAACCAGAAAATCAGATGGCCGACCAGCTTTTGTGGTCAAAAGTGGTTCAGTATGAATCTGGGAAGGAGAGAAAAATCTGCGCGGCTTCACCGAAACAGGCATAACTCTTTGCACAAAAGGAATTAAGATATGAGCCCACCACCGTTGGAAAGATTACTTCTGGGGCTTCATTTTTCACTCAAGAATCTCCTAAAGCCAAGTCCGAGTGGAGGAGATATGGTTGGTTGAAATCCGTTTGGACCGAATCTGCGCGACTTCACTAAAACAGGCATAACTTTTTGCACAGGAGGAATTTTGATGCATGGTTTGCGGCATTAGAAAGCTAACTTCTGGGGCTTCATCCTAGGGGGTGGCCGACCACCTTGACCCTTTTGACCTGGTCGGCTGGCCAGGTAAAGTGGTCGGCCGACCACCTGAACCTTTTGAACGGGTCGGCCAGATTTGTCTCCATGAGTGTATTACAGCTATGCCAGCTGTTTGCCATTTGCTGCATCCTCCATACACGTGTATGGAGGATCTTGGCCCTTGATTTAAAGCTTCTAAGAGAAGCTTTAGCCTCTCTTCTCTATAAAATAAGGGCTGATCTTCCATTGCAAGGGTTCACCATTTTTGATCAAGAGATATACATATATCTCCCTATATCTCTCTCTTTTGTGCTAAAAGTCCATGTTTCTTGCATATTTACAGTACATCTCTTAGCCTAACACCTCCAATACCAACCTAAGCTTCTTGGAAGGTCTTGAGAGATCCTAAGGGGCTGATTTTTGGGACCAAAAACTGCTGGAGGTCTTCTCTACAAGGGTAACATTCTATTTCCCTCTTTTTGGTCATTATCTTACTTCATCTATTAGCTATACTTGCCAGCATTTTTGAGATTTGGTGTTAACTGGAAATAGTCTTATTTTGAGCTCCTCTTCATTTTTTTTAAGAGCATTTTTCTGTTGGGGGTCATCTACCCCCTTGTATGCTTCATCTCTCCTTTTGGCCCTTATCTTGCCTCATAGCTTAGCCATATTTTCAGGCATTTTTGGACTTCAACCCGAACTGTAAAGTATCTTATTTTGAGCCCCTCTTCAACTTTGTTTAAGGACACTTTGCTGTTTGAAGTCATATACTTCCCTGTTTGTTCAATCTCTCTTTTAGGGCTAATTTTGCATCCTATTTTAGCCTTACTTGTGAACATTTTCGAGATTTGTTATAAACTGGAAAAAGTCTTGTTTTGAGGCCCTATTGATGTTTGATTAAGGGAATTTTTCTGTTTGAGGTCATATACTTCCTTGTATGCTTGATTGCCTCTTGTTTTGAGTCTTATACCTAAGCCTTTGTTGCATGCTTTGTTTGGCCTTCTAGCCACTGAAATCCAGTGGATTTTCAGTGGCTAAAACACTATTTTGAGAGCCAAAATCAGAGGGGTTGACCCCCCTCTCTCCTTGTCTTGTTTGGTGGCCCTTTTGGCCTTCCAAAGGACCCCCTATTCGCAAGCTTCCAAGCTTTGTGGTCATCATTTTTCAGTGGGTTTTATGACCCCCATGACTCATTTTCAGAGTTGGTTTGGCTATGCTAAGTGTCTATCATGCATGCGTGGAACAACTCCCTTTTTGGCCTTCCAAAGGACCCTCTATTTGCAAGCTTCCAAGCTTTGTTTCTATCACTTTTCAGTGGGTTTTAGGACCCTCATGACTCATTTCCAGAGTTGGTTCGGCTATGCTAAGTGTCCGTAATGCATGTGCTTAATAACCCCTTATATGCCCTTCCAAAGGAGCCCCTCATTTTTACATGCATTGGCTGCATTTCCATGTTTATTTGGGCATATTTTCACATGTTTTGTTCACTGATTTTTTCTGGTTTGATGAGATCTCACATGCTTCACATACATGCCATGTAAACCATGTTTGCTAGTCAAAATTGCATGCTATTTTAGTCCATCATGCTACCATCTTTTGGTCATGCTTTGAACTAAAAATATTCATGTTTTAGGACTGCCTTGGCTCTTCATTTGTGCTTCATGGTCAAATAATGCATGCTTTGTATAGCTATAAGTCAATACATGTGCATAGTTTTGAGTTTCGGGTTTACTTCATGCATCGGGTGCCATATTTCCATGTTTCGGGACCATTTAGCATCATGTTTCAGTGCTGGAATTTACATGTTCATATGCCATCTCTCATCCTTTGCCATGCCTTGTTAAAATTGCATGTTGTGTCTTAGGATCGGTCCTCAGTTTGTGTGCATGTGTGCACACATTTCGGTTGTCTCATTTTTATCTTGTGACTACTGATGTGGGTGTGGCTGAGGTCCACTCATATTGGTGTAAGCCCATATTGCATTGTGTATGCCATCTTAGTCCATGCATTGTGTATGCTAGATTTTATGTTAGAGCATTGTGTATGCCATGTTATATCGAGCATTGTGTATGCCATTTCATAGCATTGTGTATGTTAGGTTGTATGTTAGTCGCATTCATGCATGACATGCATATTGCATTTTGTTTGGGATAGGAGTTAGCTCAAGCACGGGAAACGAGGGACGTTTCGTACTTCGAGTGACGGAACTTGTCTCAATTCCCAGTCACTGACACTCCGGATTATCCATGATGGAGTCTCGGTCTTGTTATGTTTATATGTGCATTCATTTCATATTGAGTCGTGCAATTCGAATCCTCGGCCATTATGCATCGAGATGCGTAATTGGTGGCACGAGGATCGAGGCAAGCATACATATGTGAAAATACATTGCCATGCCCCTTTCTTGCTCTCTGTTACAGCAAATCAGACACCGGCAGCCTTTTGGAGCTTCGTGCAATATTCCGGGCTTAATTGTAAACAGAGGCTAATTGGGGCATCGCAATGGATTTCCACGCAAGGCAACTCAAGCATGCATCATTCATCATTCGGAACAGAGCTGAGGCGGTCCATGGATTTGCGTGCTAATTTACTGCTTTCCTAGTTAATTTGTTAATTAATTAGGGTTTTGTACTTATTTGGACTGTAATTATTCATTTGGGACTGTATTATTTATTCGAACCCTTCGAGCGAGGGCAATGTTGTAATAAGTGTGTGTGTGTGTGTGTTGTATGTCTTCCAACCCCACGTCTTTCTCCCTTTTATTTACCAGCTTATGATGGTTAGATTAGGGCATGTTTCAATTAGCATACAGTATGATAGTATGTTTGCATTCATTCATCTGTTTTGCATGCACCGGGCTCGGCGCATCATAACTCACTGTATTGTATTTCAATTCCGAGTTGAATACTTGTTAGCTGTAGCATTCCATATGCCATTTTTAGAATAGCCGAGCCTGCTATAATTGCATCTTTGTATGTGTTGCATTAGGCATTTCTGTATAATTAGGATCATGCATGGATTTCTAACATAGCTTCTGTTTTGGCTTGGAGTACTCGGTAAGTTTTTACGCTTTAGTATCCTTGCATGTGTGTAAGTGACTGCCATGATAGCATGCTTTACCATGAGGCTATGTGCTTACGTGATATAACTGCCTAAATGCCTGTGGGTGAAGGTTGGGTTATTTGGATTGGAACAAATCATCAACTGTGAGTTTTAAGCCCACTAGATAGTGGCAAAACCATCTTTTCTAAGCCCACATGAGGGTGACAAAATCTGCATTTTAAGCCTACTTGCGAGTAGTAAATCACTTTAAAAAATAAGCAGGAAATGTTTTGTTCCAATTCAGGCGACCCAGTCTATACTTGTACGCTGTGCGCATCACATAGTAAATCTAGGCTAAAAACCGGAATAATAACGCATAATGTTTTCAAAACTAGATATCATGGTTAGTAGAGGCCGATCTTTGATCGGGCGAGCGGGGGTGCTCACGAAGTGACCTTCCCCAATCATACCCAAGTTCCCGAGCCGAGACAACTTTGGTGATGACGGACACGTGGCCTTAGACACGAGTCAGGATTTCCTAAATTTCCCAAAATAAAATATTTAGGTGGCGACTCTGTATCTGGCAAAGCAGTCCATGTTTGGCACTTCTTTCAAAAATCTGTTTTCTCAAAACGATTTGCCGGATTTGGACTCTTTGGTTCAGATTGAGAACCGTGACAATTTGAGTGCAAACTGTAGTGAGCCCAAAATGAACAGAACGGGACTCATCCTCCCGGGGCGTTCGGGGACGTCTACAGACAACGTGACGGATATGATGTAATACTCCAAAAAAATTAAAAACTCATTTGTAATGCCCCCAAATTATTACAGTAAATCCAATCCTTAAAGCAGAAGAATAATAGAAATAATATGCTTTCATTTATCAGCGTTCATTTACAAAAGTTAACACATGTGATATATATTCACAAAGGTTCATCTTGTATCTATAGCATGTGTCGCAACGTTAAGAGAATTAAAACTAAACATATAGTCATACGCCCTATAGGCTTACATCTTTCCAAGTCATTACTTGGTTACACAAAAGTGAGTCTAGCTCAATACAATTTAAGCCCTTGGCTATACAAAAGAATATAACAAAATGAAGAAGCTCTTGCTCCCAAAAGTCCCTCTAAGCTATTGTCTTGGCAGAGGCATGTCACCAATACCTGAAAATGGTTTTCCCCAAATAAGGTGAGCTAAAGCCCAGTAGAAATAATCTAACATAATATATGAGATTTAATAAAAATATAAGCACAATGTGCATATACGATGCTTGTAACAAGACATTCACACTTTATAAAGTCCCAAAGTTCATATTGCAATCCATCTTCCTTCAATTCATTTCAAGTTAATTTATTCTTCTCAATTCATGAGCCAATTTCATTATCTTTCAACAACCCAACTGAGACTACAACTCAGTGGTCCTCTAATCAATATAATTACCACACAAACACTTTAATTTTCCATTTTATGGAAATTTCGTCGACGGGATCAGTACCCATATATATAAGAGATTTCAGGACTTTCACCCTGGACACTCCAGCCAACTTTATTTCAATGGAGTCCATTCCCTATCTCCTCCCAAATAATGGAGTACATCCCCTTTCTCATCTCAAGCATTATACATATACAATGTATTTAAAACATACTCACATTCAATGACAACCAACATTAGATTAGTTTCAATTTACCTAATCTTCATGCAATTTCTACAACAATCATAGCTATCCTTCACCGATAACCTAATACAAATATTTCTAAACAGACATACAATCTTCTCAGTAGAAAAAATATTCAAATTTTCATGAGTAAGAGACAACAGATGTCCAACTTCACCACATATATCAATAATCATCCAATTTCGCATTACCAATGTCAATTTTAGTTATTTATACAAAACAACAATTTGATCCAATTAGGGCAAAACTCCCCATTTTTCCAAATATCAACCTAAGTACCAAAATCAACAATTTTGACACAATATAACCTCATATTCTAACTCCATACTCATTTCATTCACATTCACCAAAAACCCCTCTTTTAATTTCACACCCAAACCCTAGGTTTGTTCAAACTACTCTCAAATCCCACCACTGTTACACAACGACAAATAATTAAGCTAAAAATCATATGAAGGTGTAGAAAATCCCTACCTCAAAGAGAGAAGACGAGCCAAGCAAGGGTGAAACTTCAAAGGTGCCCAAACCCAATTCTATTCGAATCAAAGTGGAGATCTTGAGATGGTTTATCTTTTTATCAAAGGGATTAGGGTGAAGAAATCACTAGAACTAGGTGAAAATGTAGAGAGAGAAAGAGAGAGTGTTTTAGAGAGAGAGGGTCTCAATTTTAGATTTTAGGAAGAAAAGATCTAAAAAAGTGATGTAAAAATTCATTTTCACGATCTAATATACTGTAGACACCCCATTTTTGACCGACCTTAAGACTCAGAAGTCATCGATTGAGCGCTCGGTGATTGCGCATGTTGTGCTCGTTCTGAGGTTACGGAGTCTCGACTGATAGCCTTGCCTTCGAAGTTCGAGACTCTTTTGTGCTTTGCCTCGGTTTGCGAACCAGGTTTTGTTTTCTCTTCCCGAAGGGAGGGAGAGGTCTCGTAGACCATCTCTCAGTGGCCGCAGGCTACTTTTCGTGGTCGCAGACCACTGTTCCCGTTTGGAGACCAATTTTCGGTTTTCGGAGCCGTCGGCCGTGCGCCTCGGTTCGGGACTGCTTAACTTTCTCCGTTTGCTCCGATTTTTGGTACACACCTTGTTTCCTCTCCCTAGAGGGACACTGTGGCCCGGGAGACCACCTTTGTGGTCGCACGCCACCTCTGGTGCTTAATAGTCAGTTTTCGGGGCCTCCGGCAACGCGTTTTGACCCCTGAACCCTCGTTTTGCATTGGTGTGGGTCATTTTTGGCATCGACCCTAGTTTCATTGTTAAGAAGGTGGTACTGGGGTGGGAGACCAGCAATTCTCTTGGAGACCACCTCTTCTCCCGCTAGCCGATTTTTCTTGTCAGGAAGTTGGTCCCCTTGGCTTTTGAGCCACATTTTCTGGTCTCCCATACCAACACTGAGTTGCATTCACCTGGGAGACCACCAATATGGGCTGGTTGACCACCTTTTGAGCTTGACCCCATTGAACTTGGTCGGCCGACCAGGGGGAGTGGCCGGTCGACCACCTGAACTAGTCGGCCAGCTTCTTGTTTTTTTGTCCCACTGAGTGTGTTCCAGTTGTGCCAACTGGGAGCCATTTTCTGCATCCTTCATACACGTGTATGGAGGATGTTTATTCTTGGTTTAAAGCTTCCAAGAGAAGCTTTGGCCTCTCTTCTCTATAAAAAGAGGCCTCCCATTCACTTGCAAGGGTTCAGAAAATCTCTAAGGCTCATACACTATATCTCCCTCTTGTCTCTATATTTTGCCTTCAAAAGAGCCTTGATCTTGGCCCTTTACACACCACCTCACAACCACACACTTCCACCATTGCTTGGAAGTTCTTGGAGGCTGTTTTCAGAGGCTGAGGAGTTGGTTTTTGAGGCCAAAGGTTGTTGGTTCTTGCTGTGCTACAAGGGTAACACATTTCTTCCCTTTTAAGCACTATTTTGCTTCATCTTTTAGCCTTACTTGCAAGCATTTTTGGGTTTTTTCATGAACTAAAAAAAGTCTTGTTTTGAGCTTCTAAACATGTTTTTTTAAGACTATTTTTCTGTTGGGGGTCCTCTACCCCCTTGCATGCTTCATTTCCTCTTGTTTTAGGCCATGCATTAGGGCCTTTGTTGTGAGCTTTGTTGGCCCTTTTGACCACTGGAATCCAGCGGATTTTCAGTGGTTATTATGTGTTTTTGAAAATCAAAATCAGAGAGGGGTGACCCTCTCACCCCTTGTTTTGTTTACTAGCTTTCATGGCCTTTCAAAGGAGCCCCTATTTCCATGTTTTCAAGCCATGTTTCAGGCCAATTTTTGTGAGTTTTGTGAAGTTCATAGGCTCTGTCCAGAGCCCTTTTTGCCATGTTGAATGTCTATTGTGCATGTGCAGAGTAATCCTCTTCAAGGCCTTTCAAAGGGACCTTTACTTGCATGCTTCCTAGGCTCATTTCAGGCCCTTTTTAGTGAGTTTTAGGGCCATCATAACTTCTGTCCAGAGGTGATTTTTCCATTTTGTATGTCCATCATGCATGTGTTGAATAACCCTCTTATTGGCCTTTCAAAGGAACATATCATTCTTGCATGCATTGGCCATGTTTCCATGGGTTTTTGGGCATTATTTGGCATGGCATACTTCTTTTTTTGGCTAGTTTGGTGAGCTCTCATGTGCTTCGTATAGTTGTAGTGCAAATCATGGTTCACTAGCTTGTATTGCATGATCTTTTGGCCCTTAATTCTAGCACTTTTTGGCCATTCCTTAGACTGATTTTGTGCATATTTTGGACTACCTTAGCTCTTTTTTGGGTCTCATGGTCGAATGATGTTTGTTTTGCATGCTTGTAGTTCAATGTCCATGCTTAGTTTTGAGTTTCGAGGTCTATTACATGCATATACTGAGGTGTTTCATGTTTTGGGGCCATTGCATATCATATTTCAGAGCTTACATGTATGCCATATTGCCATGATTTTCACTCTTTAAATGCATTTGAGAGTTGGGCTTGTATGCCTTGTTTTCGGACCATTGAATGAGCTTCACTTCTTTGCATATTGAGCCATCATTTTAGGCCATTTTCCCACTGATTTTGGTCTACATAGGGACTGTTTGAGGTTGGTTTCATCATTTGAGCATTGCTTTGTGTACCTCTAGTGAAACGCACTTCACTAATTTCGGTATTTGGGCCATCTAGCATGCATTGTGTGACATATTTGCATGATTTGGGACCATTGTGTATCATGTTTCAGAGCTGGAAAATGTGTGTTTCTATGCCATGTTTCATCCCTTGCCATGCTTTGGTAGAGTGGCATTTGATGCCTTAGGTTCGATCCCTTGCATCGGGCATGTTTGCATGAATGCTCCTACCTTTCATTCCATCATGTATGGCCACTGATTTGAGTGGGGCTGAGGTCCACTCACTTTAGTTTAAGTCCATATTGCATTGCGTATGCCATATAGTTTGTGTGCATTAAGTATGTCATTCTCAGTTCATAGCATTGCGTATGCTAGTTGCATGTTTGCATATCATCCCTCGCATGCCAGCATGATTAGGTTGTATGTTAGTCACATTGTGTATGCCATCTCATTGCATTGTGTTTGGAGTAAGGTTAGTCTAAACACGGAAAACGAGGGACGGTTCGTACTCCAAATGACGAAACGTGTCTCAATTCCCAATCGCCGACACTCCGAATTACCCATGATGGAGTTTAGGCCTTGTTATGCTTATATGTGCATTCATTTCACATTGAGTCGTGCAATTCGACTCCTCGGCCATCATGCATCGAGATGCGTGATTGGTGGTACGAGGATCGAGGTCTACACTCCCTAGAGCTTGTGCAATGACGGAGAGAGTAGTCATGCACACATGTGTTGAAAATACTTTGCCATGCCCCTTTCTTGCTCTCTGTTGCAGCAAATCGGAATCCAGCAGCAAAAACTAGTCAATAACCTTCGGAAGTTTTGTACAGTGTTCTAGGACCAATTGCAAAATAGAGGCAAATCGGGGCATCGCAAGGAATTTCCCGACAAAGCGACCCGAGCATGCATGCATCTTTCATCATTCGGAACAAGAGCTGAGGCAGTCCATTTTATAGCTTGCATGCTAGTTTATTCGCTTTCCTAGTTAATTTGTTAATTAATTAGGATTTTGTAATATTTAATTAGCTAGAGTAGTTAATTATTTATTCGGACTGTATTATTTATTCGGACCCTCCGAGCGAGGGCAATTGTGTAATAAGTGTGCGTGTGTGTAATGTATGTCTTCCAACCCCACGTCTTTCTCCTTTTTATTTACCATCTTATGATGGTTAGTTTAGGGCATGTTTCAATTAGCATATTTATGCTCGCATGTTTGCATCCATTCATCTGTCTTGCATGCACCGGGCTCAGCGCATCATACTAACTGCATTGTATTTCAATTTCAAGTTGAATACGTATTAGCTGTAGCATCATCATATGCCATCTTAGAATAGCCGAACCTATTGTAGTTGCATTTTTGCATGTGCTGCATTAGGCATTCTTAGCATAGTTAGGATTCATGCACGATTTCTAATTAGCTTCTTTCTTTGGCTCGGAGTACTCGGTAAGTATTTATGCTTTAGCATCCTTGCATATGTGTGAGTGACTGTCATGATAGCATGCTTACCATAAGGCTATGTGCTTATGTGATATAACTGCCTGAATGCCTGTGGGTGAAGGTTGGGTTGCTTGAGTTGGAATAATTCGTCGAAACCCGTGTTTTAGCCTACTTGCAAGTAGCAAACTTCAATCCATTTTCAAAACAAACGGATATGCGATGCTTTGTTCCAACTTAGGCAATCCAGTCTATACTTGTATGCTGTGCGCATCACATAGTAATTCTAGGCTAATAAACCGGAATAAGAGCACATGTGTTTTCAAAAACTCGATATCATGCTTAGTAGTGGCCGATCTTTGATCGGACGAGCCGGGGTGCTCATGAAATGACCTTCCCCAATCGTTCCCAAGTTCCCGAGCCGAGGCAACTTTGGTGATAACCGACACGTGGCCTTAGGCACGAGTCAGGGTTTCCTAAATTTCCCCAAAATGAAATATTTAGGTGGCGACTCTGTATCTGGCAAAGCAGTCCATGTTTGGCACTTCTTTCAAAAAAATCTATTTTCAAAAACGATTTTCCGGATTTGGACTCTTTGATGATTCATCAGTCTTGCATTGCACTCAGTGAGATTAGATACAGGACTGTGACATTGAGTCCGAACTGTAGTGAGCCCAATGAACAAAATGGGATTCCCTCCCGGGACATTCAGGGATGTCTACAGTTTTTGGCGACTCTGCTGGGGACTTAGAGAACTTGACTCGAACTCATGATATCTGGTTTTGACTACACTTATGTGTTTCTTTGCATTGCATTTGCATTGGTGCGCCTAGGACACCGTGTTTGCCGTATGTTATTCCGGAACGGTTTGCCGGAGGCTCGCTTCGAGAAGTGTGCCATAAGGCTGACCGGTTGTGGGCTCTACTACGATGGGAACACAAACCTGATTTTTACCGGGGCACCCTTTTTGACCATTCGACCTGGTGCATATTCGGAATCCATAGTGACCATTCCAAGTTAGAATAGGTTGCTTACCCAATTATAGGTTGTTTGAAACCGCTGCGTGCGTAGTGAAACCCTAGCTCTTGACAAAATAGGACAGGGAAACCTTACCCCAACATAGGGGTGTTTTGGCTCTCACTTGTTTGCTATGTGCTTTTAAAGTGCATCTCTATAGAAATGCATGTATCAGTTTACAAGTTTGGGTATCAGGCCTACAGGCACCAGTTTAGTATTTTGGGAATCAGTTATCTGCGGGTATCAGATTCAGTTTTGGGGGCAGTGATTTGGGAGCAATGATCAATATTTGAGAACAGTCTATTCAGCTTATCAACTGTGTGTTGTGATGCCCAACTGTGTGTTGTGTGCTTATTTACGCTGTTATGCTGTCCGTTTGTCTAGTTGTTTATTTCTTTATTATTGCTTTATTTATCTTTTTGCTAGGGTAGTTTAGCACAATTGCTTCAAACCAAGCAGATATTCCCCAAGCACTCTGGACTATAGGTCGCCGACTCAATCGATCTGAGGATCTAGTCGACGGACAACCAGTGTTTTATTCCTTACCCCTGGTTATCAAACGAAGGTCGAGAAAACGCAGTGTATCCGAGCAGAGGTTGCCATAACAGTGGTCTACCCTGTCAGTAGATGGTCAGGCTGAGGCTTTAGTTTTTACCACAGAGATAGATATACGGTCGGTCAATTTGGAGCAATGAGAACATGGCAGGGATGGAGGACATGGTGCGCCAACTTCAAGAAAGTATGAGAGCTATACAGCAGGACGCTGTTCGTCGAGATGAATTTGCCAAACAACAGGCCTAGATCATGGCCCAACAGGCAGAGTTAATTGCCAGGCTACAACAACAAACCGGGGCATCTGCTTCACACCAAGCTCCTCCCCCACCAGGAGTTCCAACGCTGGAGGAGGCACCAAATGTCCAGGGAGATACGAATATTCTGACAGGGCCGACTCCGCCCCCGATTCTACCTCAACTATCTAAGGCGCCTACGCCTGTCAATCAACCGAACTCTCCCTTTGAGTTTGAGGTGGACCATACAGCATTAAAGTTGAGCAAGCTTGAGAAGTTGTTCAAGAAATCCCAAGGGGTAAAGTCCATCCCAGACATCGAGGACGGGTATACCAACGCGGCTGTGAAGTTGACAGACTGTTTCAAGATGCCCCAAATTGACCGCTTTGACGGATCCGAGAATCCCATGGTGCATCTTCGGTTGTTCTCAGACATACTAAGGCCGATGGGCCTCACCAGGTTACAGAAGCTTTCATTATTCGGCCGAACACTGTCAGGTTTGGCGGCCATCTGGTATGCAAAATTGGAAGATGATGTCAAGCAGAACTGGGATGAGATGGCCGAGGCTTTCATTGCACAGTACTCTTATAACACGTAAATCGAGATTACAACCCGTGATCTTGAAACGACAAGGCAGGAGCCTAAAGAGAGCTTCTCTGAATTCGTAACCCCCTGGAGGGCCAAGGCCTCAATGATGACCCTTAGGCCCACTAACAAAGATCAAATCCGGACGATTGTGTGCAATCTCCAACCTAAGCTTATGCAGAAAATGATCATGCTCCCCTTCCCTACCTTTTCAGATCTGCATGAGATGGGAGTACAAATCGAGGATGCCTTGAAGCAGGGCTTGATTGATAATGACAGAGAGCAACCCAGAAGAACCTTCAACCGCAACACCAATATAGGCACCAGCAATGCCCAAATGCTAGAGCTTCAGACGTAAGCATGGTCACCACCACTCCCCCTCCAAGACCCATGGCGGCTACACCTTTCTCCGGTGCGTCCGGAAGCAACACACAAACAACCAAATACCAACCTCGAGGCCAAAGAACCTTCACCCCATTATATATGCCCCTGTCCAAAGCTCTAGGGGTTTTAATCAGAAAAGGGCACTTGAAGCCCCTAGAGCTAAGGCCATTGCCAAATCCACTCCCACCCTCCAACAACTCGGCAAAATACTGCGCATATCACCAACAACATGGTCATGACACCGACCAATGTTTTAGATTGCGTCACGAGATTCAGGATCTTGTTGACAATAGGGTGATTATGCCACCAGAGAAACCCAATGTCATAACCAATCCTCTCCCGCCACACAACCAAGCTCTACCTCCTAAACGAATCAACTTCATTCAGACCGGGGTCACATCATACGACCCCAGCATATACATTACCCCGACCCACCTACCCAAGCTGGAGGTGCTCCTTCCCGACAGCACAAACTTGTACATGTTGGACATCTCCCGAGCCCAACCCGAACCAATGGTGGTGACCATCGAAGATAGAATAAGGATGACTTCGGAGGAGAATGAGATTGTTGAGTCAGAGTCTGAGGAAGCTGTGAGTTTGCTGAGGGGGTGTACAATCCAAGTGGCTACATTGCATCAGCGGGTCAGATTAGGCCAAATGTGGAATTGCCGGCAGGGGTAGAAATTTGTGTGCAGCGGGGGGATGGATTTGATCAAAGGATAGATAACTTAGCAGTTCTGGAAAGGGATATTGCTAACCTTCAGATTTTTAATGAACAAGACCCGGGAGACAGTGCAATCAACTTGTTCGATTTTGAGGAGTCAGCAGAGGTCACAGGGTGGTTTGACGACCAACCAGATATTGTTGAAGAATCTCGGTTGGAAAAGGGCCCGTCAGGGGCAAGGACATCAATTGTGGCCGGAAGGGCCGGAAGTCAGAATGCATCGCCGGAGAGCGCCGGTGCTAAGAATTTCGCTCGGGCTCTGGGCATTTTGAATACAAGAATTATTGAATAGCCAGTTGTACAGATGCAGTTGGAACAGGAAAGGTTTTAGGATTCTGAGAGAATCAGGAAAGCTAAAGCCCTTGACGGGACTGAAAGTGTTGTGTGCACGAGGACAGAGAATGCTGCGAACATGTGGACAGAGGGTATTACAAGTACAAGGACAGTCATGCCGGAGCTGGACAGGTATCTATCGACTGCCGATGAAATGTGGTGGGAAGCCGATAATCTATGTCTGGCCCACACAGAAGAGGATTGGGAGAGCAATCAACCGGATGATACCTGGTATATTAGTGAAGTCGACCATATGACTAGGAGTGGGCGGTATTTCAAGCCCCCACATCTGGATTAGCCAGAGGTGTCCGGAAAGGACAAAGAGGCAGAAAAGCAGAAAGAGAAGCTACTTGAAGAAGAGGCCGTGTTGAAGCAATTAAAAAAGATACAAGTAGACATCTCCATCTGGGGACTGCTTATGGCTTCACAAGTACACAGACAGGCTGTCCTATCTGCTATAGACAAGGCTAAACTCTCTATAGATACCACACCAGAGCAGCTAGTTGGACTGGTCTTTCCGGGAGGAGGTTCCCCGACGTTAACCTTTTCAGACAAAGAACTACTACCTGAGGGCGCAAATCATAACAAACCCCTCTACATCTCTGTGGAATGTAGAGACAAATGGGTACCAGTGGTTCTTGTCGACACGGGATCCACCATTAATGTGTGCCTGTCAAGGTCGGCATATGCAATCAGGTTGAAGTCCGCGGACTTCGTGCCAACTACTCAGGTGATCAGAGCCTATGATAACACAAGCAGAGAGGTGATGGGGACTGTCAAAATTCAGACCCAAGTTGGTCCAGGACAATACAACATTGAATTCCACATCTTGGATGTTCCCGCAACCTTCAATCTACTCTTGGGGCAGCCTTGGTTGCACTAAGTGAAGGCAGTTGTAGACGTCCGCGAATGCCCCGAGAGGAATGAGTCCCGTTCTGTTCATTTTGGGCTCACTACAGTTCGGACTCAAATTGTTACGGTTCTCAATCTGAACCAAAGAGTCCAAATCCGGCAAATCGTTTTGAGAAAAACAGATTTTTTTGAAAGAAGTGCCAAACAGGACTACTTTGCCAGATACAAAGTCGCCACCTAAATATTTTATTTTGGGAAATTTAGGAAACCCTGACTCGTGCCTAAGGCCACGTGTCCGTCATCACCAAAGTTGCCTCGGGTCGGGAACTTGGGTACGATTGGAGAAGGTCACTTCGTGAGCACCCCCGCTCGCCCGATCAAAGATCGGCCTCTGCTAACCATGATATCTAGTTTTGAAAACATTATGCGTTCTTATTCCAGTTATTAGCCTAGATTTACTATGTGATGTGCACAGCATACAAGTATAGACTGGGTCGCCTGAATTGGAACAAAACATTTCCTGCTTATTTTTTAAAGTGATTTGCTACTCGCAAGTAGGCTTAAAATGCAGATTTTGCCACCCTCAGGTGGGCTTAGAAAACATGATTTTGCCACTATCTAGTAGGCTTAAAACTCACAGTCAATGCATTGTTCCAATCCAAATAACCCAACCTTCACCCACAGGCATTCAGGCAGTTATATCACATAAGCACATAGCCTCATGGTAAGTATGCTATCATGGCAGTCACTCACACACATGCAAGGATGCTAAAGTGTAAAACTTACCGAGTACTCCAAGCCAAAGAAAGAAGCTAATTAGAAATCAATGCATGATCCTAACTATACAGAAATGCTTAATGCAACACATGCAAAAATGCAACTAAGATAGGCTCGGCTATTCTAAACACGGCATATGGAATGCTACAGCTAACAAGTATTCAACTTGGAATTGAAATACAATGCAATGAGGTATGATGCGCCGAGCCCGGTGCATGCAAGACAGATGAATGAATGCAAACATCCTATCATACTGTATGCTAATTGAAACATGCCCTAATCTAACCATCATAAGCTGGTAAATAAAAAGGAGAAAGACGTGGGGTTGGAAGACATACATCACACGCACGCACACTTATTACAACATTGCCCTTGCTCGGAGGGTCCGAATAAATAATATACAGTCCCAAATAAATAATTACAGTCCGAATAAACACAAAATCCTAATTAATTAACAAATTAATCTAGGAAAGCAGTAAATTAGCATGCAAGCTAGGGACTGCCTCGACTCTGCTCCGGATGATGAATGATGCATGTTCGGGTTGCCTTGCGCGGAAATCCATTGCGATGCCCCAATTAGCCTCTGTTTACAATTAAACCCGGAATATTGTGCAAAGCTTTGAAAGGCTTTGAGTCTTGATTTGCTGCAACAGAGAACAGGAAAGGGGCATGGCAATGTATTTTCACATATATATGCTTGACTATTCTTCATGGAGTGTAGTCCTCGATCCTCGTGCCACCAATCACGCATCTCGATGCATGATGGCCGAGGAGTCGATTTGCACGACTTAATATGAAATGAATGCACACATAAACACAACAAGACCGAGACTCCATCATGGATAATCCGTAGTGTCGGTCACCGGGAATTGAGACACGTTCCGTCACTCGGAGTACGAAACGTCCCTCGTTTCCCGTGCTTGGACTAAACCCTACTTCAAGCACAATGTAATATGACATGCATGAATGCAAATTCTAACATGCAACCTAGCATACACAATGCTATGAAATGGCATACACAATGCTCGATGTAACATGGCATACACAATGCTCTAACATGCAACCTAGTATACGCAATGCTATGTAATGAAATGGCATACGCAATGCATGATGGACTTACACCAACATGAGTGGACCTCAGCCACACTCACATCAGTAGCCATAAGATAAAAATGAGACACTCGAGATGCGTGCACGCATGCACGCAAACCGGGGATCGATCCTAAGGCACGAATGCCACTCTAACAAGGCATGGCAAGGCATGAAATATGGCATACAAACATGCAAGTTCCAGCACTGAAATGTGATGCAAAATGATTCCAAAACATGGATAAATGGCACCCGATGCATGAGATGAACCCCGAAACTCAAAACTAAGCACATATATTGACTTCTAGCTATACAAAGCATACATTATTTGATCATGAGGCATGAAGACAGAACCAAGGCAGTCCCAAAACATGAACATTTCTAGTTCAAAGCATGACCAAAAGATGCTAGCAAGATAGCCTAACATAGCATGCAAGTTTGACTAGTAAACATGGGTTACATGGCATGTGCATGAAGCAGGTGAGAACTCATCAAACTAGAAAAAATCAGTGAATAAAACATGCCAAAACATGCCCAAATAACCTCTGAAATGCAGCCAACACATGCACAAATGATGGGTTCTTTTAGAGGGCATACAATGGGGTTATTAAGCACATACATCAAGAACGCTTAGCATGGAAAAATTAACTCTGGAAATCAAATATCGTAGCCCTAAACTCATCAAATTGGCCCTGAAATCAATCAACAAAGAATGCAAGATAGGGCCTCTTTGGAAGGCCAAAATGACCATCAAACAAAACAAGGTGAGAGGGGGTCACCCCCCTCTGATTTTGAGACTCAAAAATGCATCAAAGCCACTGAAAATCCATTGGATTTCAGTGGCTAAGAGGCCAAACCATGGCCAATGCAAGTGCTCTAATGCATAGCCCTAATCATGAAAGAATGAAGCATGCATAGGGGAAGATGACTCCAAACAGAGAATGGACCTTAATCAAACATGAAGATGATGTCAAAACAAGACTTTTTTCAGTTTAGGTCGAGGTCCAAAAGGACTCACAAATAAGGCTAATATATCATGCAAAAACAGCCCTAAAAGATAGAATAAGCAAACAGGGTAGTAAATGACCTCAAATAGAGAAGAGACCTTCAACAAATTTGAAGAGGAGCTCAAAAAAAGACACTTTATAGTTTATGGAAAGTCTCAAATATGCTCACAAGTAAGGCTAAAATATGATGTAAAAATGGCCCTAAAAGAGAGATAGAAAGCAAGAGGCAGTAGTTGGCCTCAAACAGTGAGTAGACCTTCAACAAAGTTTAAGAGGGTCTCAAAATAAATCACTTTACAGTTTGGCTTGAAGCCCAAAAATGCTTAAAAATAGGGCTAACATATCATGCAAGAAATAGCCCTAAAAGAGGAAAGGGGTAGCAGATGGATTCAAACAGAGAAAAGTCCTTGATCAAACATAAAGATGAGCTCAAAATAAGACTATTTCTAGTTTGGGTCAGAGCCCAAAAATGCTTTCAAGTATGGCTTATAAATGAAGCAAAAAAATGCAAGTTTAAGGGAAATAGGTGCTTACCCTTGAAGAGCAGTAAACCAGTAGCTTTTAGACCAAATTTCTGAACTTTCAACCTCTTCAAATGTCCTCCAAGATTCTGGAATGAGTGATGGAGGTGTTGTGCTATGGATTGTAGTGTAAATGGTGCAAGAGTCTTTGGGTTTTGGAGCTTGGATGAGAGAGAGAGGGAGGATTGTATGCAAAGGGCTCTAACCAATTTTTGTAACCCTTCAAAATGGAGCTGGGGTGCTGGCTTTATAGAGGAGGACTGAAAGAAAGGGGGGGAAACAAATTCAAATTTCCCCTCCAAAAGGGCAGATCCTCGGGCGAGTGCAGGGCAAAAGCAATTTGTGGTATGTAATGTACCAGAGAGAGAGTTTGGTCAGCTGTGGCTCGGTGGCACCACCAGGTCAAAAGGGTCAAGAAGATTTTTTGGCCGACCACTCCAAAAAGGTGGCCTCCCATGTGTGTACAACACAGCTGTGCGGTCAAAACCCAGAAAATGTAACCCAGGAGAGAGAAAAACCAAATTTTTAGAGGGGTTCAAAAGGGTCAGGGAGAATTAATGGCCAACCAACCTATATTGGTGGCCTCCCAGGTGTGTACAACACAATGGTGTGGTGGAAAGTCAGAAAAAGTGGCCCGGGAATGGAAAAAGTCAACTTTCTAGTGAAGAAAACGGGCGATGAAGAGCGATGAAGGAATAAAGCTGGTCTTCAAAACAATTGCTGGCCTTCCACCCTTCTACAACCTTCCTAACAATGAAAATAAGGTCTCCACCAAAAATGAGCCCAAACCGATGCAAAATGAAGGTTCAGGGGTCAAAACGCGCAGCCTGGGGCCCCGAAAACTGACTGTTAAGCACCGGAGGTGGCGTTTGACCACGAAGTTGGTTTCTCAAGCCACAGTGTCCCTCAAAAGGGAGTGAATATAGTGTGTGCCAAAAACCGGAGCAAACGGAGGCGGTTAAGCAGTCCCGAACCGAGGCACACGGCCGACGGCTCTGAAAAATCCAGAACCAGGCTCCATACGGGAAAAATGGCCTACGACCACGAAACGTAGCCTACGGCCACTGAGAGATGATCTGCGAGACCTCTCCCTCCCTTCGGGAACAGAAAACAGAGAAAACGGGACCCGGCTCGCAAACCGAGGCAAAGCGTAAAAAGAGCCCGGAAGTTTGGAGGCAAGGCTCGCAGTCGAGACTCCGCAACATCACCGAGTGCTCAGTCGGTGACGTCTGAGTCTTAAGGTTGGTCAAAAATGGGGTGTCTACAGCAGTCTCTTCTACCTTGCATCAGATGTTGAAGTACCCTCATGAGAAGGGGGTAGCTATTTTTTTTGGGAACTCGTTAATCCATCTGCCGTCGGAGGTGTCTACACTAGTCTTGGAAATCGAACACGGCACGAAGGATATGTTCTTATCGGGGTTTACTCTAGCTGAGGCCAGGGTCGTGCAGAACATTTTAACTGTTAATGAAGGCATTTACGTCAGTGCACAATCAGTATACCTCATGAACAAGCTTCAACACGTCCCTAGGATGGGATTGGGAAAGAGTGGCCGGAAGGGCCTTGCAGTATCGGCTGAAGTGCCGCACAACCCGCATACCTTTGGCTTGGGTTATCTGCCTACCAAAGAGGATTGGGTAAGGAAAGGCAAGGAGATGGCCGGGAGAGCCAGAGCAAAGAGGGCCGGGAAGCCTTTTGAGTTGATGCACCGACCCATCCAGGGTACCCTAAACGGACGCTTTGTCCGGGAGAGAGAGGACTTTCCATTTTTGGCTTCCCAGAGCCATGGCTGAATGCGGAGAGGAAGCGCCTGCCAGGTTTTGAGATCTTCTTCGACCTGCAGTTATCCGGGGATGATGTTGCCGAGGAGCAGACAAACCCATTAGCTGAGGTTGAGCAGAATGAGAAAGTGGATCCTGAGAGCACCGAAATTGAAATGGGGGTAGCACTGGCTTGTCTACTTTTAGATCATCCGATCGTACAGAAGTGCTTGGGGGATAACTTCTTGGTGTCCATGATTGGGAATAAAACGGCTGCGGGCCTACCATCAAGCATTTTGGATGCATCCATCGCACCCTCTCTCACCTGGCAGTACGAGGAGGGATTTTTGTCAAGCAGCACCGGGTCAAGTAATGAACCAGAATCTGATTCCTCCGAATCTGTTGAGTCGGAATTAGGTTCCAACTCGACTGAGTCTGAGTCCGGTATTCCTGGGAGTGATAACCCGGATACCACAGTCCTGTCTAGGTCGTCTTTTTCTTTCTCTTTTGAGTCTGTTGTAACAGAAGAATCGGACGATTTGGAAATGCTTAATGAGAATGGAATGGATGTGGTTTCTGAGTACTTTTCTATGCCCTTGATTTATTGTATTAATCAGGACTTTCAAAATTTTGATGAAAACGACGAGGAAGAAATTCCTCCGATTTTGCAACGCTTAATTGATCAAGAGCATGAAAGATTTGTTAAACCTTTAGTTGATGAAATCACTACTGTTAATGTTGATACTGAAGAGAACCCGCGGCTGGTCCAGATCAAGTCCACGTTGTCTTCGGAGGAACGCAAGCGCTTAGTCGCTTCATTAAAAGATTTCAAAGATGTTTTCGCGTGGTCCTACGAAGACATGCCTAGGATCGATCCTGAGATTGTACAGCACCGAATCCCTCTTGACCCCGAGGCCTGACCCATTAAACAGAAACTTAGGAGGATCTGCCCGGACTGGGCCCTTAAGATTAAAGAAGAGGTCACCAAGCAAATTGACGCAGGGTTCCTGCTGGTATCCGAATACCCAACTTGGTTGGCCAACATTGTTCCAATGCCGAAGAAGAATGACAGGATCCGGGTATGCGTGGATTTCAGGGATTTGAACAGAGCCAGTCCGAAGGACGACTTTCCCTTGCTGCATATTGATGAGTTAGTGGACTTCACAGCGGGGCATGCTTTGCTTTCGTTCATGGATGGATTCTCGGGCTACAATCAGATAGTGATGGCACCTGAAGACCGGGAGAAGACTGCTTTCACCACCCCGTAGGGGACTCATGTTACAGGGTGATGCCATTTGGGTTGAAGAATGCTGGAGCTACATACCAACGGGCCGTTACCACAATATTGCACGACATGATCTACAAAGAGGTTGAGGTGTACATGGACGACATGATTGTCAAGTCTAAAGAAAGAGAGGGCCACTACACCGCCTTGCAAAAGTTCTTCCAAAGGATCAGAGAATTTCGGTTCTTGGTGAATCCTCGAAGTGTCACGTTGTTACAAGAGGGAAAATGTTGGGGTTTCTGATTACACAGAGAGGTATCGAAGTCGACCCTTCCAAAATCAAGGCCATCTTAGAAATGCCACCACCAAGGACTGAAAAGGAGGTGCGAGGCTTTCTGGGTAAAGTGCAATTCATAAGATGGTTTGTTTCAAAATTAACCTTGACTTGTGAACCACTTTTTGGTCTCTTGAATAAAGGAAAGAAATTCCAATGGGACGGCCGATGCCAAGCTGCTTTTGAACAGATCAAGGAATACTTACAGAACCCGCTCGTGTTGTCACTGCCAGAGCTGGAGAGACCGTTGATTTTGTACCTTTCAGTGATTGAAACCACGATGGGCTGCATGCTTGCGCAGGAATCAGAGGATAAGGTAGAGAGGGCTATCTACTATTTGAGCAAGAAGATGCTGGAGTATGAAACCCACTACACATCGTTGGAAAAGGCTTGCTTAACCTTGGTATGGGCTACCAAGAAGCGGCGGCACTACCTGTTAGCTCACTCTGTAATGTTGGTTTCAAGATTAGATCCCATCAAATATCTATTCGAGAAACCGGCGCTTACGGGTAGGCTAGCTCATTGGTTGCTGTTGCTTTCCGAATTCGATCTGAAATATGTGACGCGCAAGTCAGTCAAGAGAAGAACGGTAGCAGAGTTCTTAGTTGATCATCCAGTGGAAGGAGGTGAAGCAGTTGAGTACTTATTCCCAGATGAGGCCATTTTACATATCGACGACGAATTCTGGACGATGTACTTTGACGGAGCGTCAAACCAGTACGGGTATGGGGTAGAGGTGTTGCTGATAGCACCCGACAAGTCCCGTATCCCTTTAGCATTCAAACTCCAGTTCAAAGTCTCGAACAATGAAGCAGAGTATGAAGCATGCATTGCTGGTTTAGAAGCAGCCCTGGAACTAGAGGCAAAACGGTTGGACGTCATCGGGGACTCGAACCTTGTTGTATCTCAAGCGAAAGGAGATTGGAAAGTCAAAGAAGAAAAGATGATAATGTATCACCAGACCTTGGATTTGTTAATTCCTTGATTTGAGAAGCTAAACTTTGCTCATCTATTAAGAGAGAACAACAGGTTCGCAGATGCACTAGTAACTCTATCTTCCATGATAGACATCCCTTTCGGAGTCCGGATGCGTCCGATCATCATTGACCAGAAGTTGTGCCGCCTTATGAGTCGATTGCAACCATAGAAGAGGTTCAAGATGAGAACCCCTGGTATTACGATGTCTAGAACTTCTTGGAAAAAGAAGCGTATCCACCAGAGGCAAATGCCACGGATAAGAGGGAAATCAGAAGAATGGCTATTCAGTTCATCATCTACGGGGATAAATTGTACAAAAGAGGTCATCTGGGAATACATAAGCTGTGTGTTGATGCCGACGAATCGAAGCGCCTAATGGAGGCCATCCATGGAGGAGAGTGCGGATCTTACATGAATAGGGTAATGTTAGCTCGGAAGATCCTCAAGCAAGGTTACTACTGGTCCACCATGGAGAAGGATTGTATTGGCTTTGTTCGGCGATGCCACAAATGTCAGATCCATGCAAACCGCATGAACATCCCGCCATCGAAGCTATACAATATGACTTTGCCATGGCCATTTTCAGTTTGGGGAATCGATGTGATCGGGGCTGTCACTCCGAAGGGGTCTAATGGGCATGAGTTCATTATGGTCGTAATAGATTATTTCACAAAGTGGGTTGAGCCCAATCCTATGCGGTGTTGAAGGCTTCACATGTTGCGAAATTCATCAGAAACAACATCATTTGTCACTACGGGGTCCCGAACGAGATCGTTTCAGATAACGGTTCCCACTTCAAGAAGGAAGTGATTGATTTGTTGGAAAAATACAATGTGGCTTTTCATAAGTCATCCACCTATCGGCCGCAGACCAATGGAGCGGTCGAGGCCGCCAACAAGAATATCAAACACATACTGCAGAAGATGGTGGAAACCTACCGGGACTGGCCAGATAAGTTGCCATTTGCTCTGTGGTGCTATCGGACTTCAATTAGAACATCTACTGGGGCGACTCCATATTCATTAGTTTATGGGATGGAAGCTGTTCTACCTATCGAGATTGAAGTTCCATCTTTGAAGGTGCTGGCTGAGTGTCAGATAGTTGAAGTAGATTGGCAGCAGAGCAGATTTAAAGAACTCATGCTCTTTGACGAGTGCAGACTGAAAGCACTGTACCATGTTCAAGGTTATCAACGCAGAATTGCCAGGGCTTTCAACAAAAAAGTTAAGTCCAGAAATTTAAAGGAATGAGATTTGGTGCTCAAAGACAACCGAGCTCCCATAACACAATTGGACTCACAAAAGGCTGACTCCAAGGCTGACTCCAAAGCTGTCTTTAATGCAGAACTTCCTGATGCTCACCTACAAACATATATATAAATAGAGTGAGTTGGAAGCCCAATGAGAAATCTCTAAGTAAAGGGGTTTAATGAATGAGTTCTATAACTTATCAGAGTAATTCAAAAGGTTCTTGTCATAACTGAAGCTTATTTCAAAAACATGTAACAGCAATTACAGTTAACAAACCTTTCATTAGTTGTCACATTATGAAGTGCCCAAAGGCCTTATTTTACTTGCTAAAATACCATACGAAACATTCATATTGAATGACTTCATTCGGAACACCCATATTGGTGACTCGTATGGAACATCACATTTGATGACTTATGCAGAACATCATTCAGATGACTGATACAAAATGCAGAACATCATATTAATGGCATATACATAACATCACTTTGATGCCAAATACAGAACATCACTTTGATGCCACATACTTAATGAGCTCATAGAAAACGTCTTATACGTGTAGATTCTATACAGAATGATTACCATTGAAGTCATACAGAACAATCATCAAGATCAACATCATACAGAACGCTCACAGTTCATTAACTTTTACAGAATGTCACTTGCGGATCATAGATGAAATAGTGGTTACCGAATGGTCAAAGCACATTTTCATGTCATCGTTCAAAGGAAACTCATTCATTCTTAGCAAATCACATTTTCGGAAAGCTTATCTCATTTCACACAATTCGGAGTTTCAGAGCATAGCGTAGTGTCTTAAAGTACTTGTTCGAAAATCTTGAATCATATCTTATTAATTATACAAAGTGTAGGTTTCATAATTCATTGCATAGTAAAACTACTTTCAAAGTAATTCATACTAAAATATCGTTACAAAGACATTACTCACCTCGAGTAGGTTGTTATCCTTCCACAATGGTCAAACCTACACATTACACACATTGGAACACATAGTTCGAATCATATAATTCATCTTCTCTTTCTAATTCAATCATTCATGTGGGTTTCTCACTTATTAGTTCCTTATTGAGTCACAATTTATGCTTAGAAATACTCCAGAGAAGATAAAAATGAAGATATAAACACAAAGACTTGTCAAAATATGCAGAAACAAGGGTCTTCGCTCAAGCCAACTACTGGTCGCTTGAGTGGTCACAAAGGTCTACAAAAGTATTGGATGGGTCAAATCTGCGCTTGAGCCAGCATTTGGTCGCTCGAGTGGTCCAACAATATACAGAGGGTTCGCTGGAGCGCACACTTGGTCACTCAAGCCGTCTATAAGAGAACTGCAATAGTACTAGGAGCTCGTCAAGTTCGCTCGAGTGCACACTTTGTCGCTCGAGCAGTTTGCAAATATTCTGGGTTTTCTAGATTGCTCTTGAAGTTCAAAAGTGCATCTTTCATGTTCAAGGCTTGCATGACTTACTAGAAACATTTAGAAACCTTCCGTAGTACATAAATTCATGAAAATTATGAAACCACATACTCAAATCCCTTTTAATTTCCAAAACAAGGTTTAAAGCTCTATGTTCTTGACTTGCATGAAATGAATTGTTGTTCATTCTTTTCAAAACTCATGAACTTGACAAATTTGAGCTTAAAGGCTCATGCATGTACAAAACTCATTTCCAAAAAAATGAATTTAAGAACCAACACATGATGGATGAAACATACATGCACAAATTAACCGACAATTTCAACATGAGTGCTAGAATTCAAACTCAACATGGCAAAAATTCAACATATTACTACATATATGTAGAGCTTCTTCACTTTCTTGACTTTATTTATCAACATACAAGCAAATGGTCATATATAATCAATGTACACAACTCTAGAACACATTATCTTCAAGAATTAAGAGATAAATTTCACTTAGAGGCTTCAAACATACTTGTTCTTGCACAAACTTTGACCAAATCAAATTAACCCTTCAATCTCTACACTTTTTCTCTCTAGATGAGAGCTTTCCCTCCCCTCTCTCTCTCTCTCTCTCTCTCTCTCTCTCTACAATGTATAAAAAGATATTGGGAGCTCCAAATGAAGAAGAGTTGAGCTCAAATGAGCTTAATGCTCAATATATATAGTTGGAGTAGCTTAAACAACAATTAACACATTAGACCAATCAAACACAACTTAATCAATTAATCTGAATCAATTTTTTATCAAACTTGCCATAAGGTTCTAAATATTCCTATTAGTCTAATCATGTACTCAATTTTGGTTTCTAACACTATTAAGGCCTTCAATTTCAAATTTAGAGCGAAAATCACAACAGATTTTCCCACGATCAACAGATAGTTTCCAAATTGAACAAATATACTCAAATTAATCACATGACATATATCACAATTAATAAATAACACATAATTACATAATTATAATCATTATATGCATGTTGGGGTCGTTACACATATAGTGCAAAGTGAGTTACTGTGCACTTTATAATATAATAATATTTAAAATATTTAAAATGTATTATTTATATTAATTTATATATAAACATCTAAAATATATACAAACACAAAATTATAAAATAATACAAATTAATAGATTGATAAAATATATTTTAGTGGGCTAAATATATAATATTTAAGCTCTCCAATCAGTAAATAGTATTTTTCATTAATTGATAATTTTAAATAAAATTGTGTGAGAAGCACAGGCAAGGTCAATCCACTCTCACTGTTACACAATGAACTTTTTTTTTAATTTTTTTTTTTTAAGATTTAAATGTAAAAGATAGATTTTTTTTTTTTTTTTTTTGGAGGGGGGGGGAGACTTTTAAATATGGAGTATATTTTCTTCGGCTGTGTTTAGTTCAAGAATTTAAAGAGAGACTTGAAAAGAAAAATAATAATAATAAATAAAATATATTTATATTTTATTTAATTATATATATATATTTTTTTTTCTATTTTTAACTTTTTTTTTTCAAATTCATAAATTAAATACACCGTTAGTCTTGAATAGAGAGAACTGAAGTTTGGAGCCTTCCAAAAAAGGAGGCCTAAAGTATTGGGCTTGAATGTGCGAATGTATGTTGTCGTTTGCTCTATCGTAGTTTTGATTGAAAGAAATTTATCTTTTAAATTTTGATATGTGTTTAATTAATTGTTGTAGCAATTGCAAATGTGGGTACATATTAGTATGTATAACGGGTAATTATTCAGTAATTTAAAAATATAAATACTTGATATTTTATAATATTATGATTGATAGAGAATATAAATTAATGCGATATTGTGTTGATTGATTAAAAAATATAAAAAAAAATATATTAAATAATGATTAGTTAAACATCACAAACATGTGATATTCTGAGAACATTTTATAATTTCCCAATACAACTCACATGGCCACTCTAGAGGTTATAATAAAAAAAATTAAAAAATATTTTTCAGAAAATTCTACTTTCTTGTTTTCTATATTTTTTTGTTTTTATTGAATTTTTAAAATATTTTAGCAATTTTTTTTACTTTTTGGACATATCTAACATAAATATACCTAAAAAGTAAAAAAATTGTGAAAAAAATCTTTTAAAAATTCACTAAATACCAAAAATACAAAAAAAATACGAGAATTCAGTATATTTTTTTATATTTTTATGCATTTTTTAATATTTAAAAATATTTTTTCACAAATTTTTTACTTTTTAGATACATCTAAGTAAGGGTGCATTAAAAAAGTAAAAAAAAATGTTTAAAATTTTAAAAATATTTACTATAAAAAAAAATACGAAAATTAAAAAAACTCAATTTTCAAAAAACTTAATCCAAAAAACTCAAACCAAACACACTAAATATATCCAAACGTTAACCCCTCTCTCTCTTTAACGCCTCACTCTCTTATTCCACCATAAACAATATATATATATATATATATTATAAAGATATCACTTTACGTAGCGTTACAAATCAATAAAAAATTATAAATATATTAAATAGATTATTATTTTCTTTTACAAATTCAACAATGATATAATTTTTACTACAAATCAAAAATACTTATTAAATAATAATATCACTACGCAATATTACTTTTATATCTAATATTTACTCCCTCTTGTTTTCTTCCTAAACTTTTCCAGCATTTGGCTATTTTTCTCACTTCTATGCCCTATTTTTCTCACTTGGCCTTTTCTCTCTCAATGACAACATTCACAAACTCTTTCCTCATCTCTATTCCATGTTCTTTTAATGTCTTTAATGCACTATTTTCCCCACTTTCATGCTTTTTCTAGCTTTCAATGACAACATTCACAAAACTCTTTCCCCATCTCTTTTCCATGTTGTTTTAATGTCTTTAATGCACTATTTCTCCCACTTTCATGCTTTTTCTAGCTTTCAATGACAACATTCACAAAACTCTTTCCCCATCTCTTTTCCATGTTCTTTCAATATAGGTACACCAATGTCTTTCCCCATCACTTTTCCATGTTCTTTCAGTATAGGTACACCAATGTCTAAATAAATATATTTTTAAATTTTTTTCAAAAAAGTATATAATTGATAGAAAGGTGATATAATCCAAATAAATAAAAAGATATACTAAAATAGTGTACCCCAAACAACCCCAGAGTGACAATATAAGTTGCATGTACTAATATTAAAAAAAAAAAAAAAAAAAAAAAAAAAAAAAAAAAAAAAAATCTAATTTAGTCAAATATATATATATATTTAAATATATCAAGAAAATCACGTGTTCATGTGCATATGTTATAGTCTGTTCATCATCTCCTTATTATTAAAATCATATATTCATTTAATCATGTACTATTGGTTGAACACATAGCCAACTTGAAATTCTTAGAAGACAAAATAATTACTCCAAAAATAATCACAATTAGTTTCAAATTCAACAAATGAAATACAAATTGCTAAAAATAAAGGACAATTTGTTACAAGAGATGAAATTAACATAAAGGGCAAACTATAAAGACTATCAATCGAATTAAGTTTTAATTTTTTTTTTTCTTTGTTTTGTCTCTGCAAAGAAATGAGGAGCATGATCCCATTTTCCATAAAAAAATTAAAAAAAAAAACAAAAAAAAAAACTTAAACACGACTTTATCAATTGAACCTTTTAAACTCAAAAGACAAAATTAAAGGGTAAATTATTAGAATTAAAATTACATGAAAAAAAAATGAAATAAGAGTAAATCATAATAATTACTAATCTGCTGATGTAATTTGTTCATATTTTTATTATTCTAAGAAAATAGAAAATACTGTAATTCTATTAATACAATTTGAGTTACATTTTACCATTCAAGAAAGCAAGAAGATATTGGGTGCAATTGTGATACGATATATAATGTATGATTTAAAGCACAGAAGATGGCATGTATAATGTATGATTGAGACTATCTTTCATTGGGTACCTGTAACACTGTTGTTTCACAAGCAAACAAAAGGAGAGAAGACACAAGAGACCATACCATCACTAAAATGAACATTACAAAGCAATGGCACATTGGCACAACCTCCCCATACTTGTTCTCTCATTCATATCTCTGTACCTGTATATATCATCAATCTACCCTTCCATATTTCTCTCTCCTCCTAATCCATATCTACCCACTGTATAAAAATCCAACACTCACCCTCCCCCGGCCGGCCCAACACCATTTCCGGCCACCGCCATCTCCGCCTCAGCCACCTTCGCCTCCTCCCTAAACTTCTTATAAATATCACTCCTATAAAACTTCCTAGTCCTCACCACCAAAACCATGGAAACAAGCGCCCCCAACACGGTCACACCAGTGATTATAATAAAAGCCAGCTTAAAACAATCCACCCCATTGCAATTCAACTCCTGACCAGGCTTTCGGGTGAGTCCTGATGCCTTCATTTGCTTCTCAGCTTCCCTATCGTACAAATGTCCGGCGACCCTGACGCTGAGTATGTATGACCCGATAGGACTCGCCACGGACCCGAAATTGTACAAGGTTGAGTAGTACTTGAGTCCAAAAACTTCCGATATTATGGCGAAGAGTAAAGGCCACTGTGCCCCGAAGCAGAATCCGATGATGATGGAGGCAACATAGAGACAGTTTGGGACTCCAAAGGCGATTAAGAGGTGGCCGACGCAAGAGAGGAGGAGGATGAGAGTGAGAACAAGAGGTCGAGGGAATTGGTATTTTGTTAAGACGATTTCGGAGGCGAAACCGGCTACGACCCGGCCGAGGTAATTCCATATGCTGACGAGAGAGACGAATGTGCTGATGCTCCGAGTTGGGTATCCGAGAGAAATTCCGATCTGACCCAGGTTGTCTATGGCGGTTAAAGTCCCTCCGACGCCGCAGATTGTGGCGAAGAAGAGGACCAGCATGTCTATGCTGAACAGGGCTTGGAGGATCGTGTAGTCCTCGCCTCTGTCAGGTGGCCGGAACACCGTCCTGAAACACGAAACTTCTTTCTCCACGGCGGCGGACGGCGGGGCGGGAGGTAGAAAAGCTGTTTCTCCGATGGGTTTGTCGGAAATGATATTTAGCTGAGTGATTGAATCCATGGCTTGTTTCTTCTTCTTCCGAATTTCATATTCTTGTTTAACAACTACCGCGATTGGTAACAAGAGAAGAAAGACGACCGCAGCGGCGCTCCCACCGTACTCCGCCTGGCTAAACGGGACCTGTTGTTGGACAATGATGATGACCATGAGAAACCCGGCAAGACCAAGCGATATATAGAGAAGATTATAGAACACTTTGAGCTCATTGGGGTGTCGAACCACTTTCATGATCCGAATTGTTCTCAAAAACAGAAATGAAATCGTAGTGGGAAGCCAACCGATGAAAAGAATCAAAGATTTAGTATCATTTTTATAAATAGCATGATAAAGCTGTGTAATAATCGCTCCACTGAGGCCTACAAACCCTTTGAGAAGTCCCAACACGACACCGCGGCTCTCGGGGAAGTTCTTGACGCATGTGACGAGAGCTCCGGTGTTGGCAAAGGATTGGGAATTAGCCCCAATACAAATGTAGAGACACATTTTCCAGACTTGTGGGGTGGAGATTTTTTTGGTGACGGAGAGCCAGATCATGAAGTAGCCGAAGAAGTTGAGAAGAGCGCCCATGGAGAGGACGACCCAGGGAGGGGTGACCTCGTTGATGAGGCCCGAGAGGACGCCCACGTTCCCGCCGAGGTCCTTGAAGAAGCTGAGGAGGGTGATGGTGGTTTGGTCGTATCCCAGGGAGGTTTTTATGACGTTCGAGTAGAGTCCGAACATGTAGGTGGCTCCGGCGGCTGACATGATGAGGAATGAGGCAAATACCATGAACCATCGACCTGCCAGTACTTGCAGGGCTAGGTTGTTTGTGGTGGCGCAACCACCGTCACTGCAAGAAAACACCATTGTCTTTGTGTTTGTGTTTGTGTTTGTGCTTTGTGTGTGATTGATTTGAGAGTGTAGAATAATTGTGTTGGGATGGGAGTTTGTTTATGGGTAATGTGGGGGTGTTTTGTGTTGAATATATACACAATTTTTCAGGGGAGACTGGGACACGATCTTGATAGTTGACTTGGAAATGGATCCTTGGATTGTCAAGTAAACTAGATTGATATGCTTTCATTATTCAAAACAATAATACTAGCAATTATGAAAAAAAATATCATGAAATGTTTTATAAAAAAATTTTATCTTTTGATTAATGTATAATATTTTATTGTATTTATAATTCAAGAGTAGAAAATCTTTCATAATCTCTTACATTACTCTATTCAAAAACAGAGAAGAAAAAAAATGAAATGAATCATGAAAGTAAAATGATTTATAATGAAAAAGTTACCTCCTAATCTATACAAAATGAGTTATATTGCGTGTTAGAACAATACATTTTAGTTAAAAAAAATCAACTCATTTACTTTCTTTTTTTTTTTATGATTAGAAAAAATATAAAAAAGAATTATCTTAAATATTCTAATGGACCATCACAAATAATTGAATTTCAAAAGTGAATCTTACTTTTATATTTAAAAAAAAAAAAAAAAAAAAAACTACTTAAAAAATCAATTCCCAACCAAACTCTTAAAATTGGCAAAATGTGACTACCCCTAAAATAATTGTGATCAATAAATGTATGTACTGTTATGCATTACAATTAACATTCTATATTACTATTTAATAAATACTCTGTAACTATTTTATGAGTGCCTCAAAATGTTTAAATGGACAGATCTCACCGGCTGATGTGTTCATGCGATATGATGAGGCATTGCATTTATTTCATTGCCATGTTGGACGGAAATTGTTTCAGTTCTCGTACGTTAAGGGTGCTTTTAATAGTATATTTTGTTAATAGGAGGGAGATTCAGTCAAGTTCAAATTATTTTTTAATAGGAACGAGATTTACTTCAATTTAAATTGTTCGTTTTATAAATTTTTCGTATATATTATTCTAAAAAAGCTAGGTCGATCCCCACAAGTTTTAACATGACAGATAAGTTTAGATTTTGAATTTGAGAATAGCCTCCTAATCTTTTAATTTTTGTCTTCTAATTATCAATTTTTATTTTGGTTTAGTTTCTCTCAAATTGTCATCTGAACTTGAGAGAGCATTTGGACTTGAGAGCTCATTTTAGAACGGATTTTGATAATCCAAACTATTCACATTTTAGGATTCTTTGAGTAGAATATTCATGTAAAAAATCAAAATGATTGAACGTCAGTATTTTTTTAAATCATATTTGTTTTTAAAAAGATGTACAACAAATAAAATTTTAAAAATAGCGATCTATTTTTTTAATACAAAAATGATTCCAGTATATAGATACCGATGTTTTATCATTTTGATTTTTTTTATGAATATTCTACTTAAAAAATCCTAAAAGTTGAACGGTTCGAATAACCGAAATTTGTTAAAAAATAGTTCTACCAATCTCAAACATTATGAGATAGTCAACTTGAAAGAAACCAAATCTTTTTAATTTTAGAAAAGTTGCATCAAGCAAACCCTAACTTTGATATGAATAGAGATATATGCACCCAAAAAGTATCCCAAAAAATTTATTCCAAAAATAAAGTGTGTGATACATATTAAACTTGATATTGTGCAAGTTATTTCATAAATATGATCCACACATTTTGTTGTGTTTTATTTGGTAACCATGTTACATCCCACCAATATGGCACCTAATCTACTTTTAATGACGTGGAAGAGGGGGAAAATAGAGAGATGGAGAGAAGAGTGTGAGTCTATCCCTTCACGTGGTTCATTTTATGTCATTAGAGATAGATTGGTAGTGTCAAATTAGTGCTCCCAAGCATTTTTCTTTATCTCGTGAAGGATTTGACTTCTTTCAAGTTTATCATCTCAATTTGAGAGAGAGTTTGAACTTAGCAGACTCATTTTGAGACTAATTTTGGTAATCCAAACTGTTCATTTTTTAAGATTCAATAAGTAGAATATCCATGCAAAAAATCAAGATGACTGGATATCGATAACTACATATTTGAATCAAATTTGTATTACAAAAAATTAATGGCTATTCTTGAAATTATATTTGTCGTCCATTTTTTTTATTTAAAAAGAAATATAATTCAAACATATGACTATCAATGCCCAATCATTTTATTTTTTTAGAGTTTAAAAAAATGAATGATTCAAATTATTGAAATTGATCTCAAAATGGACTTACCAAGCCCAAACGTTCTCTCAAATTAAGATGACAATTTGATCCTAAAACAAATTAAGATTTTAGAGATAAAAATTTAGGAACAAAATCACTTCTTAAAAACAAAATATTTTTGTCACCAAAAGTACTATTATTTTATTTTAGTTGACAATGATGAATTACTAACCTTTTAGGACCAAAAGTGTTGCCTTAAAAAATAAATCTTTTGGAATCAAGTTATTTTGTCCTTAAAATTAGGGCTGAGCAAGAAATCCGTGAAATCTGTAATCCGATCCAGTCCAGCCCAATCCAGTAGGTTTGGATTATTTTTTGAATCCGTGGTTCGGTTCCGGATTGAAAAATTTAAAATCCGTAGTTCACGGATTGGTTCCGGATTGAATCCTACGATTCCGGATTGGAACCAATTCGGACTGTATACAAATAGTCTATATTTTTATTATACACCCTCTTGCATAGTATCTTTTCTTATTTCATATAAAACTTAAATCCAAACCTAAACTTGCGTAGTATCTTCTTTTATTACTTTTATTTGCTAGTTTTTAATATTAATTTGGAATGGTCTAAATACTTATGGTGGAACTAGTTTCTTTATGGTTGTTTAAATTCTAGAACAGTTTGTCGCTATTATGAAAAGACATGTTGCTATTGTGAAACTAATATGGTGCTATATTTATATTTTTATGAAAATAAAGTGTTATATATATATTTTTATTATTTAATTATATAAATCCGTGGTCCTAAACCGATCCAATCCGTATTTAAATGGATTGGTTCAGATTGATTCCACGATTTAAACGGATTTGATTGATTTCAATTTTTCAGGATCCGTAGATAACAGATTGGTCCTAGTTTTACTCAAATCCGGTCCAATTCAGAGCATGCTCACCCCTACTTAAAATTGTATTTATTAGCAATATTTTCAAAATTGTCCTTAAAAACTCATTTTTTGACTTTTCAAAATGACTTTTTAACTACTGTATTTGCCAATTCTTAAATATTTTTTATAACAAAATTTATACTTTTAGAGACAAAAATAAATAAATAAAATACTTGTCTCTAATTGTAAGCCAAACACTTTTGTGAATACCTAGAGTTGTTCTTGTATTATCACAGAATTCAAATGATTTGAATCATAGTATATTGTTTTGTGAATGAACTGTTCCCTTTTCATCACTTCTCCAGAGTCAACTGTTAACAATGTAATACTAGGGCCAAGTTTGGCATCCCAATATAAGTGCACTTATTTCATCTTTTTATCTTTTTTGAGTCACATCAATCAACATCTCCTCTCTACTTTTTCTACACATAATACAAAAAAAGTCAAAAAATACACTTATTCTAAACTTCCCAAACTTAGCCTAGAATTCTATCTCTATATCCTTATGAAGAACTCATAAAATCATATTGTATTATTACTCACGTTCTACATAAATTCAAAAAGCTATGTTCTGGAGGTGCACATGTGGGTATCTAAAGAAGCCCCAAATCTCACTTCATTTATTGTTAGCTTCTCAATTTTGGACAAGTTTGACTATTCGACTGTATAATCATATATATACATATCCTTACAACCTCTGTAGTCTCACCTGAAAAGGGGCAATTCATTTCTTCACAAGTGATGAACTAAGGTCTCGTTTGGAAACTTTTTTTTTAGTTAAAAAATTAAAAAGTTATTAAATTAATTAAAAAGTTAACAATCTGTACTAAAAAGTTAAAGATTCTCTTTTCTCTTTACTTTTTGTACATCTTTTCGTAAAAAGTCAAAAAATCATCCTAAACATATTAGTTTTTTTTAGCTCATATTTTAGCTAAATAGTTAAAAAGTTACTAAATTAGCATGTTCTCAAACGGAGCCTAGGTTTTTGACAATGATTTTTTATTTTATTTTTTCCGCTGAAAGAAATTTTTTTAGAGAAAACCAAACAAAATGGAAATTGATGGATTGTTGTCACTCATGGCTAGTTATTCTAGAAACACACATTAAGGCCAAGTTTGACATCTACTAAATAATACAAAAAGTTAAAAAGTCACTATCCTATTTAAGTCACATCATCTTATTTAAATCATATCATCTCTCTAACGCATCACATCAAACTCAACCCAAACCCAACCCATATAAGTCAATAAGTTAAAAAGTACATTTTTTTAAAATATCCCAAACCAACCCTAAATTGATGAATTGTTGTCACTCAAGCCATTTTGACTCGAGAGGCTTGGATCATATTTGTTGACATTTGCATATATTATATTTATTTAAAGATACATATTCTAGAACAAACTTAAATTTTTTAAAGAAAACAGTCATTGGTTTAACCACCTAACCTTTAATTTTCAAAAATATGAAAACTTTCTTCCTTTTATTTTTAATGACAAGTAATTTCTTACAGACATAATCAGGTTAGACCATTTATGCAAGATTAAGGCCTTGTTTGGGAAGACTAAATAAGTGTACTTTTTGTCTTTTTTGACTAAAAAATTGAGGTTGAAAATATGGATGTTTGGGTTAACTTTTTGACTTTTTATGGAAAAATGTGTAATAAAAAATTGTGAAAATTAGTTTTTAGAAGAAAATTTGAATTGGGAGTTGTGCAGCCGTAATTATTGACTTTTGGTGAATAGTGTTAACTTTTTAACTTTTTGAGTAACTTTTTGGCTTTTTGAATTATTTTGCACTACCCAAACAAGGCCTAACTAAAGATAGGCACCAGGTAAATGATGGAGATACAGGGAAAGGCAAACGGATGCATTTATATATATATATATATATTTTTGAACTTTTTTCCAAGAAACTGATGAATTTTACTAGAGTAATGTACAATCAATAGATGCATTAAACTACAAAACCTTACTAATAGTAAAAGTCACTATTCCCTCAGCTGCCCTAAACAATTATATAGTAAAAAATTAAAAGATAAAGTATACATATATATGGGTATAGTTGACCTTTCTTATATTAATATCCTAAATTTATAGTATCTACAAATTAATAATTTACAGTAAACAACTCAAACCCCCCCCCCCCCCAACAAAAAAAGGGTATATATAATTGTAATTTGATTAGTTAATAATTAATACATATTTTTTACTCTACCTTTATTAATTGAAAAAAATTAGGGATCATGAAAATTTTTTCATGAAAATGATCATGAAAGATTTATGATATTTAGATTATCTTAATTAGTGTGTAGTGCTTTATTCTAAGTGTAATCTAAGGGTTACAAAACTTTCATTATTATTTTCATGAAAGGTTTTTCATGATACCTAACATTGCTGTAATTGAAAAAAGTTAAGAATCATGAAAAAATTTTTATGAAAATGATCATGAAAGATTTATTAATGTAGTGGCAGTAGAAACCTCCCCTCTCTCTCTCCCACTTTGTATGTGTATTACAAGTTAAATTATGCAAAGTTTCAAGCAAAGCATCATGACTTATATAGTCTTTTCATATTAGTATGTATCGGGTTTGATTGGCTTGAACAGGTCGGTTTGACCTTACATGCATGCACACATCACTGGCATTTATTATTTTGGCAATTAAATCAATGGTATATGAACTCCAAATAAGCATAAGTTAAAAAAACCGTCGTAGTTTTCAACTTGGAAATAATCAAAGATGAATGGACTGGACAGTAATCAACTAGCGAAAAGCCCTAGTCGACAATTATAAATGGACTAGATGTGCAACCTCGCCTCTTCTTTTCTTTTTCTTTTATTTTTTTTTTTTAATTTTATTTTTATAATTGAATATATCTCCTGTACAGTCCAATCCAATTGGCCCCGAGTTATCTCGTTTTTGAACAGTAGAGAACTAATTCCTCAAGACCCTGAAATTAATGACTGGGCAAATCTCCAATGATTTTTTGGAAGACTCGAACTCGGGACCTTAAATCTTATTATCAATTTTTTAATACTCAGCCATCCTCTTTAGATTATATGCAACCTCACTTTCGGTGCTATTTGATAAAATTGAAAACTAAAAATTAAAATTTAAGTATTGAAAACTAAATGCTAAATTTTTTAATCTGAAAATTTGTTTAATGAAATTTTAAGTGTTGAACTAAAACAAGTTATTTGATATATATAATATTAAATTTAAAATTTTATTTTTTAATTTTATATTATGATAGGGAGTTGGTGGTGGTGATAGTGGTTGTGGTGATGGTGGTGTAGTCATGTAGTAGTGATGAAAGTGGAGTGGCAGCAGTGATAACGATGGTGGTTATTTTGGTGATAGAATGATGATGATGATTATGGCAACACTGATAATAGTTATGGAGGTTAAGGTTGTAGTGGTGGTAGTAATGATATTGACCACTGTGGTAGTGAGATGATAATGGTGCTTATGGTAATAATGATAATAGTGATGTAAAAATGATAGTCGTAGAAGGGTTGTAGATGGTGGTGGTGGTAGCGGCAGTGGCAATGATGTTAGTAGTGACGGAGATTGTGAAGTTATAACGCAGTATGTTGATACTTATGTATAAATATTCATAAATTCAATAAGAATTAAATAAATTTTTTATCACTTTTTTTTTAATTTTTAGCTTGAGTTTGTATACTTAAATTTTTAACTAATACGATTTGTAGTTTTGACACAAAATTAATTGATTTCACTTAATACATTGAATTTAAGTGCTAAATCATTATCAAAAAAAGTATAAATTGCCGTACTATTTTTTATTAGCATAAAAAGTTTTTAAAAAATAAAAGAAAAAGAAAAAGAAAAAAAGATTAAAAACTTATATATATAATAAAATTATTTTTCTTGGTATCAGCATTGAGTTCCAAAATATATTAATTGTAATTTGTAAGATAATTTATCTACAAAAGTGAGTCATTGCCGAATGATCTTTTATATCATTAAAATTTGGGCAAATTACAAACACCCCCTCGAGGTTTGGTGAAAATACAGATTCCCCCCTGAGGTTTGAGAAATTACATCCTGCCCCCTAAGGTTTATATTTCCATAACTAATTACCCCCTGAGGTTTTTATTTTCATACAGATTCCTCCCTAATTTCTCCTAATTTGTTATGAAAATTTGACCCTCAGGGGGTAATTTGTAATTTCTCAAACCTCAGGGGGGAATCTGTATTTTCACCAAACCTCGAGGGGGGTGTTTGTAATTTGCCCTTAAAATTTTCTATGATAGAATTGATATAATCTCTAAAAAATAACTTTCTCAGTCAATGTGATCAAGTAATTAGCTAACTCTTTTTCCATCTTTTTTTTCTTCTCTACGGATTGACTTAAACTTTACACTAATTATTATTATTATTATTTTTTTTTTTTTGGGGGGGGGAGGGGGAGGGGTGTTTGTGTGTGTGTTATATTTAGATCAAATACTTTGGGCTTGTTTGGTTTGTGTTTCAGAAACATGTTTTGGAAAAAAAAAGTACGAAAACATGTTTGGTTTGGTGTTTTGGGAAACAACCGCGATTTGTAGCTCGAATGGAGGCCCCCCCGAATCCCCCGAATCGAAAACGACGTCGCTTGACGTCGTTTGAATTTTTTTTTTTTTTTTTGCAGATCAAAGAACGGAGAAGAAGAAGGAGAAGGGAGGAGGGAGGAGGAGGAGGAGGAGGGGGAGGGGGAGGAGGGGGAGGAGGAAGGAGGGACTAGAGGCCATACCATGATGGAGGTGGCGGGCCGGAGGCAATCTATGGCCTTCTCTCTTTCTCCTCTCCTCTCCTCCGAGCTTGCAGACTCAACAATGGAGGAAGAAAAAAGAAAAAAAAAAAACGAAAGCCCAAAACGACGTCGTTTTGGGCTTTCGGGGGATTCGGGGAGGACGGGATTCGAGCTACAAATCTTTTTTCTTTGGGAAATTTGTTTTGGAAAATTGTTTTGAGAGAGAGTTTTGGAAAAAGTGATTGATTTGATGTGTGTGTGAGAGAGATTTGTTTGGAAAAGTTGTTTGGTTTGTGTGTTTTGGGAAATTTGTTTGGTAGAGAAAATTTCTGAAACTTGTTTGTAGAGAAAATTTTTGAAATTTTTTTCAGAAACATCAACCAAACAAGCCCTTTGACTCCCATCTATCTATATATTAAGAAAAAAGGGTTAGGCTTGTGGGAACTCTAATATCTCAATCTAAATTTTTTAATTTTTTGATTTTTTTTAAAAAAAAAACCTCAGTATTTATTGATTTGATCAAAATCTCATGATCATCATTTATTAACTTTTTTCAATCAACATGTCTTTCCACATACATGCATTTATTAATTTGGTCAAAATTCTCAGATCAGCAATTAATATCCCCTAATACAAATAAGGGCAAATTACAAACACCCCCTCGAGGTTTGGTGAAAATACAGATTCTCCCCTAAGGTTTGAGAAATTACATCCCGCCCCCTGAGGTTTATATTTCCATAACAAATTGCTTCCTGAGGTTTATATTTTCATACAGATTCCCCCCTAATTTGTTATGCAAATTTGACCCTCAGAGGATAATTTGTAATTTCTCAAACCTCATGAGGGAATCTGTATTTTCATCAAACCTTGAGGGGGGGTGTTTGTAATTCGCCCTACAAATAATTATAGATACAATCCATACATAGTTACTGCAGTACCCTTTTCAATTTCTCCCGTATACTATGGTTAGTGATAAGATTGTTAAATTATTTTTATAAAAAATCTTTAAAAACATAATTTATAAATTAAAAAAAATCTAAATATCTATAATTATTTCGTACATAACACGGCTGATAGGCTAATTTTCATAAATTTAAAGTGACAATCATTTCACTTTTTTTACCACTCAAGAGGGGACAGGTTCAATGGCCACTTAATTATTATTATTATTATTATTATTATTATTATTATTAATCTTGAAAGGAGCAAACGTGTATTAAATAGCTAATGTAATCAATGAATTTTTTTTCTGAAATTGTAATGGGGAGATCGTCCCCTCCCCTTGCCTTATTTAGGTCCTTCCTCCATGTATATCTTTTCTTTTCTTCTTTTATTTTTAGGGTCAAAATGGCAGGAGTACTGTCAAATGAATCCAATATAATAGGAATATGACTTTTGCACAAGTACATGTATGGTGATGCTCTTACTTATTGCCATCGTGCTGATTAAAGCTTGAGATACATGCAAAGAATCAGCTTGGTTTTGATATTCTAACGATTTGAATTAATTCAAAGATTTTCTTTGAAGATCTTTGAGAATACTCTTTTCAACAAATGAATATGTGTATTATTTTCATTGGGTTTCTCTTAAGTTCATATCTCGAGTCGAGATAACGTAAGGGGCTCGTCGGGTCCACTATAGATCTTGTGTTGATAATTGAAACTATTCATTTTGTAAAGGCCTTCGTATATATCATCTGTGAAAAAATTGGTGTCGATCCAATAATTATGACTTTTGCATTTTATCACATTTGTCTCTAAAAAAATAAACGAAAAATATATTTCTAAAAATAGACTATTTATTTTTTTGGAGACAAACACAATAAAATAAAAATGTTATGATTATCGAATCTATCCAATTTTTTTCACAAATAATATATACATAAGGCCCTACAAAATGAACGACTCGGATCATCAAAACGGAATCTGTAGTGGACTCTATGGGCCTCTCAAGTTCTCTCGATATGAACTTAATAGAAATCTAACCTTATTATATATATATATATGTGTGTGTGTGTGTGTGTGTGTGTTTTTTTAATAATAATATTATTTGTTAGCCCCAATGTTTTCAAATGATTACATAAATTGATTTTGATGATAACATAGCTTAAGTGATTATGCTTATGATAAATTATTGTTAAATTTAAAACTTTTAAAGTTTATCTAACTTGTAGGAAGAATTCTATTATACACACCTCATACCATATGTATTTTTAGTTATATCATTTTCTTCTTTAGTTACGATTAATTTTCTTCTTCAGTTATGACATTATTTTGAAATTTTGGTTATGAATTTTTTTTGTTTGGTTATGATTTTTTATTTTTTATTTTTTTAGTTATGACTCAAAAAATATGAAGTTATGCCATTTTTTTTTTTTTTGTTGTTGAGAAATTCTATTTCGACATACTTAGTTACCTCAATCCACACACTTAATAAAATATTATTTTAATAACAATTATATCCTAAACTAAAATCACCGTAATGGATATCCACCAACGCCTATAATATTATATCAAAATATTCTTTATACACATTTTTTAAAAACAAAAAAAAAAATCTCAATGTACATCCTTTGAGTTAAAAAAAAAAAAAAAAAAAAAAAAAAAAACTAAACCCTAATTTCTTCATTATTTGTCACTTTTTTCATTGTTTCTCACTTTGCTTGCTACACTCTCTATAATCCTTTATTGCTTGCAAAGCAATACTCTCATAACAATTCTAATATTATTTTATTCTCTAGGTTTATACTCCATTATTTATATCGTTTTCTCATTAGTTTCATAATTATTCTTGATTTTGTTTTGAAAGAGTTAGAAACCAATAGAAGCTCAAAATCAAGTAAAAATATGTCTGGTGACAACAAAAGCAGTAATGAAAGATTTAGTTTTTTTGTGCAGAAGTTTTTCTTTTTTTTTCGCGATTAATTCGGAGAACCAGTGCCGAAATATTATATTTTATTCAAAACTATAGTGTCGAACAAATCAATCTATTTCAAAAACCTAGTGTTGAATTAAAAAATGAATTTCAGAAAACTAGTGCGAAATGCGACAACGAAATCAAAATCGAAACAAAGTAATAGTTACCTTCAATAGATTTCGGAATTGGAGTGTCAAATGGAAGAAGAGGGTCTTCAATGGAGTTAATGAAGGTTCTTCAATGGAGGGTCATAGGTCTTCTGTTTCTTCAATGGAGTTTCTTTCACTGTTTTCACTGTGAACCGAAACAAGGCAGACCATTGTTCTTCAATTTTGAATAGGTGTGTGAAAAGAGGGTTAAGGTGGTATGTGTACAAGATATGAGTTAAGGGTATGATTGAAATAATTGGTGTGTGAAATGAGAATAAAAATTAATAATCAAATTATTAAGTGTGTGCACTGAGAAAAGAAGTGTACTAAGATAATTAGATGTGTGGAAATAGAATTTTTTTTTTTTTTTTTCTTGTAGTTATAAGGTACATATGGTACACACTATTTGAGGGGTGTGTACCATAGTCTTACCCTGTAGAATTGACTGGACAAATATTCTTGATTTGAGTCAACTCATGAAAAAGAGGAGGAAGCTCAAGGTATATTGTACTAAACACAATCGAATTAGAAATGAATGTGCCAACTCAAATCTAAAATGAGCCAGTTCAGAGCTTACTGGATTGCAAAAGAAAATTTTCTGAATTTTCAAAGTCAGCTCAACACAGAGAGTCAGCTGAAAGTATTCTGCAGAGTAGATTGTTCAAACATAAATTAGATATGAAGCGTTTGAATTCAAAATATATTGAAGGATTTGAAATGAAGATTTTGATACACAAGAAAAATTTACTCTACAAGGAAAGATTGTAGAATTAAAGGGATTTGTTTAGAACTTTTCCAAAACAAATTGCAATGTGCTGATATTCAAGGAATAAAGCTTAGAAACAGAACTTGAATTTGAAGATTCCGCTGGTCTGCTATTTTAAGTTGAAAATATGCATGAAGACGGAAAGCATGGACTATGGAAATAATTGAAGACTACAAAAATTCAAATTTCAAATTGCTCTCATATAGAGAGGTTCAAATATAGAAGATACAGTAAAAGGAAGTGATTTGGGAATTCCTTATTCAAAGGAAATCAACTCTAACAGCTATATTTTTTAAACTCCAACAGTCATATTTTTTAAGTTATAAAATGAGCATTCTAACCTTGGTTGAAAGACACAACAAAAACAGAAGAATCAACATACATTGGTGATATTCAAAAAAAAAATTCTATGTTATACTGGGAAAACTCTCTACTGTGTTCTTTATTGGGATATATACTTCTGAGTGAGATTTTGTTGAGAGTTGGATTTTTATTGTAGAAGGGTTTGCGAGAGTGATTTTTTTGTGAATGGTTTTTTGGAGGGAAAAAAAAAATCACTTGGGATAGGTGTGATTAAGCACCAAATTCAAAACTAGCTGTGATTTTTTGAGATAAAATCACATGGGTTAGATGTGACTAGGCACAGATTTCAAAACTATTCAACTTGAGTGATCGGAGTTGATCGCTTGTTGTAAATGTTCACTAGTACTTGTGAAGTTAGGGGTTGTATCACTATTTGAAGATAGTTGAGAAATTCTCAAAGAGGATACTTAAAGAGTGGATGTAGGCTTACGTTGGGCCAAACCACTATAAATTGTGGTGTTGATATCTCCTTCTTTCTCTTATCTTTGCTTATATTTTTTGTGATTGTTTTCGTTGCTTATTCATCAATTATAGTTTGGTTGTTTAAGTTTTATATCTCTCTTTTAATTTTGAGTTAGCTCAAATTGTGTTAGTTTTCATCATTGCTTAAATATTTTCAAAAAGGGTTTGACTTCTTTCAAGTTGTCATCTCAACTTCAGAGATCCTTTGGGCACTTGGTAGATCCATTTCAAAATTGATTTTTATTTTAAAAAAATAGACGACAAATATAATTTCAAAAATAATTATTCATTTTTTATAATACAAAATTAATTCAAACGTATAATTACCGATATCTGATCATTTTGATTTTTTGCATAAATATTCTACTCAACGAGTCCTAAAAAGTGAACGGTTCGGATTATCAAAACAGAATATGTAATGGGCTCAACAAATCGCTCAAATTCTCTCATGTTGAGATATGAATATGAGAGAAATCTAATCTGAAAAATTCTATTTGCACACACTTTTTCGTCTATGTGTACATACTTAATGAAAAAAATTTAATGACAATTCACAATAACCATAATGGACATCAACACACATTACAAATTAAATTCAGATTTTCTCTGTACACACCTTTAAAAAAACAATAATTCTCAATGCATATCTTTTGAAAAAAAACAAAAACAAAAACTTAGTTCCTCCATTGTTTTTCACTTCCTCTATTGTTCTCCATTGCTTGCTACACTCCATTGTTACACTCTATCCATTGCTTGCATAAACTACTTTGATATCAAGTACCGAAAATTTGTAAAACATTTGAAACTACAAAACCGAAAGTTTAAAAAATTCAGAAATTAAGTATCGAAAATTTATAAATAATTCGGAAATACATAATTGAAAATGTACAATAATTTCGGAAGTAAACAACAAAGAAGGACTATTTTATTTGGAAAACCAATACCGAATGACCAAAACTTATTTCATTCGGGAAAATTGAACTATTTTATTCACAATTTCTAAGAATTTTCTTTGCTTCTCCCAACAGAACTCGAGTTTGTAAGATTCTATGCTTCCCATAAGCAGTTTTTGCTTTCGATTTTCTACAATTTTTTAGGGTTACTTCTCGTTTCTAAATATATATATATATATATTTTTTTTTTGATTGATCTCTCCATTCCTTCCGGTTTCAATGGCTGCCAACAACGCCTCCTGCCTAGGAAAAGAACAGGTACTTCATACATATACAGACACTATATATGTATGCTTATGAGATAGACAAAACTATTAACTGGAAAATATTGCTTTTTTGATGATTTTTGTGCAGAAATTTGGATTGGCAGAGATAGAAATGGAGTATAGGGTAGGTTTGTGTGGAAAAGTTGAGTCTACGAAGAGTTTGAAACTGTGGAAAATCTATTTAGATGGTGTGCGTACAAGATTTAGAGTTATAATTGTAATATATGATGTGTGAAATAAGAATAATAACATATAATTAAATTTATAAGTGTGTGTACTGAAATAAGATATATACGTATATAGATAAAAGGATGTGTGGAAATAAAATTTCTCATCTAATCCTTTTGCAAACCCAATTCACCCCTCTTGAGTTGTCAAAACAAAGCACAACCAACATGTGGATTTTTCTTGCGTAATTTGCTAAATATGACGCAACAAAATATTAAATTAATTATCTTTTTTCAATTCCTGGCACGGTGATGAGTATGATTTGCTATTTTTGGTTATTTTAATGGTAAATATTTTGTTGACTAGGTATAAAATAATTACTGTAATATAATATTATAACTGAGATGTCAAATAAAATTGCCACTGATACTTAACAATAGGTTTATATTAATGGACATGCTGCCCATAAACAACTTGTGAAAACCTTAATTATTTTATATATAACACAATTACATTTTTTTTTTTTTAAACTGTTGAACACCTAATTGAATTATAACACAAAATTATAAGGCTAGATGGATTTTAAGTTTGATCTGAATTATATTTAAAATAAATCTCAGTCATACAGTACATAAAAAAATTATATATATTTTGCATTATGAGATGCTTATCTCATATAAATTCAAAGGGGATATCAATCCATTTTTTAAGAAATTCAATATAAGTTAAGTTGCATCATGTACTTATTTATTTTATACTAAACTCTTGCCTAATATATATTTTTATAATATCGTCATGGTTTAATAATAAGGCTTCCAACGGTTAGGGATTCCTCGTTATTAAAAACATAATAATAATAATAATAATAGTAATAATAATAATTTAAGGATGATATATAGTTGTCAGGATTTCAAAATTCAAAGGTGAAGATCCTTTGAGAGATTCAAACTCAGCATTTTTTTAGTAGATGAACCAACTTGCAATGAGGAATATCTCTATCTCTATCAATATCTTCAACATGCCCACTCCCCAGAATAGGGGGTGGTTGTCAATTGTGTGACTTTCACACTTTATTATAGGGTCAATGCCAGTATTCCTACGTACCCTTCTCTCTCTCTCTCTCTCTCTCTCTCTATATGTATATATATGTGTATGTGTGTGTGTGTGTGTCAACTTTCTCTTTCCAACTTGCCCAGTGGTGCTGTACAATACAATACACCTTTCAGAAAAGAGACAAGCTAGCTGTGTGTTACTCGAAAACCGCATCAACATGCATGTGAGATTTAGAATTTGAAAAAGAAAATTAAATAAAATATATTTATATTTTATTTTATTTCACAAATCTTTTTTTCTTTTCTTTTTTAAAATTTTATTCAAATCTCTCAATCAAACACAAACACAACATTAAAGAGAAAATTAACTCGGCAAACTCTTTTATCTCTACAAAAGTTGCACTACTACAAAAACAGATAAAGATCACACTTTTTTGGTGTGATGTATGCTATTTAATCACACTTTTTAAGTTTTATTAAAGTGTGATCTCTGGGAGTGTGATTAAAAGTGGTCATTTTTAATCACACCTTTTAAGTGTGATTAAAAATATTTTGATCACATCTTTTAAGTGTGATTAAAAGTATTTAGATCACACCTTTTAAGTGTGATCTTTGGAAGTGTGATTAAAAAGAGTCATTTTTAATCACACTTTTTAAAATGATTAATAACATTTAGATCACACCTTTTAAGTGTGATTAAAATATTTACATCACATCTTTTAAGTGTGATTAATAACATTCACTACTAAAAAAATACTTTTGTGACCGTCACATGCCGTCAAATAATAAAAATCTGATCATAAAAGACTTTTTATATGACTATTTTGCCGTCATAAAAAAAAAATAAAAAATAAAAAACACTTTTAGCGACCATTGTTTCTTTATGCATAAATAATTATTTATTAAAAAAAAATCATATATGAGTTTGCTACAACAAAAAAATCAATTACAAGCACCAACCAATTTTTTGTAAATGAAAAATAACAAAATTAAAAAATTAACTAAATTTATAATAGACATTATCCATTAACATCTTTAAATACACTTTACTAAAAAATTCAAGTCTTCAAAAAAAAAAAAAAAAAAAAAGAAGAGCAACATAATCTTTAGCTCCCAACATCAACCGCTCGATCGTATCAACTATTCCCTCAACAAAATCTGCAAAAACATATATCAAACTTGACTTGAAAATTTAATGCACTTAAATGTGTTAGTTTAGCTTAAAATAATCAAAATAAAACTATGTCAGTGACCTATCTCTATGGCAGATCAATAATTTGCAACAAGAGTTTTAATTACCTTAAGAGCAACTTCAAGAATTTATCTGTATGTACTTTACCAAAAGAAAGAATTTTTCTGCATGAAAGTCTAAAAGGTCCCAAACTATGAGATATGCTTTCTAGATAGGGCGGAGTGAAGCAGGAGGATAAGAGAAAATGAAAATGAGTAGAGATGGTTCTAAAACAGCATGTCAAGTTTAAAAAATGAGCATACTAATAAACTAAAGTCACTTGAAAAATGATCATTCTCCAAAGAGTGACAAAATAAACAATTTATTTTCAAATTACATGAAGCACAAACAAACAATTTACCAAAAGAAATCCAATTATGTTTGTAGGTTGCTCATAGTAGACTGGCACTCTTCTATGCCCTTTCTCCAAAATTAAATTCATCAGCTCCCTATTAGATATCAAGCATCATCATATATATGATCAGAACAAAGTTAAAAAAGACTTCAAGTAACCTTCTATTCAAAAGTTTTCCAAAGCATGCAACACCTGTCAAGCTTGGCATTGATATCAACAAAGAAAAGTGTCGATATGGGAGTCATGGCATCACGGCTATTTTCTCAAGAAGCCCAAGTGCTCCGGCAATAATTGTTGTCTCATCATGTGTGAGTTCTCCACCTTTTCCAACTGTTACAGTGTCGAAGACTATCAAGTCACAAGATAAAACAGAAGGAAAAAGAAGCTCTTTGCAATGGAGTTTGAAGTCCGCACATTTTTACTTCAATTTATAATTTAAACAAAAACCAAAATAAAATAATTTCAAATATTATGGAAAACAAAAGGAAAATATACATGAATTAAGTGTTTTAAACAAGTAAATAATTTCTTTTCATGTCACAATTAAATAGCCCCAAAATACAAGACAGTAAAAGGAAGGAGGTATTGGCAATCAAGCAGATTTTCTGATGAGGAAGCGAGATAGGATGCCTACCACATATATTTATGTTTGACAACGTCAAATCCCATACATATTTTCCTTTGTTTTAACAAAACAATTGAATTTTAACAAACAAGTTAAAAATGTATGAATGTTTTAAAAATAAGAATACCTTATGCATCTCGGCCGGTGTGAGCACAAGAAGTTGCTTAAGCTTGAATTTGATCAGCACCAAGCTGCAGAAGATGACTAGCATTACCTAAAAAATCATGAACATTTCGAACAAAATTTCACAAAAAGTTTCTCAAGCACATCTTCATAACGCCACTTTTAGTTTAAAAAAATCAAAAAAGAATCTACTAAATCAATTTCCAGTTTATATTTTAAGTCTAATAAATTCAACCTTCTAAATGCCAATTAATAAGCAATAAAACCTTCTGTATAAATAGAACTCAGGTTGCAGCAACCATTCATGAACAATCAAATTCATAAATGGTGCAGCTTCTACATCACATCACATGCTTCTAAACTTCAAAATTCATAGATTCTTAATGCCACATGACATGTGAGATAACAAGAGAAAACTGACAAGGAAAAATGTCCATCACTAAACTTAGCACGGGCTTCATGGGCTTCCCCTCTAGCAAAAGATATAGGAGAAAAAGGTCTCTATTGCAATATATATATATACATTTTTTATATTTTGTGGATAAATGAAAAAGGCCTCTACTGCAACTTATCACACATAATCTGAAATCATCCTTGTGGATTTTATTACTTCCCAACCAGAAACACATAATCAGGATTTGATTGACAAGACAGAATCACCATTACATACAGTTTGGAATTGAAGCTCGGACAAGAATTAGGTGGCTGACAACCATAAGCGATTTAAATAATGCTCATAAATAGAAAATTAGCTTACCTTAAATATAAAACAGTATTTAGATGCATACCCAACACAACAACAAATGGAGGGAAAAGTATAATTGTCCAACAACAAATTGGGATAGCTCAAAATTAATTCTTTTAACAATAATTAAATGGAATGCTTACTCTTGTAGTCACTCCACGTGCCATGGGCAAACAAACGAAGCAGATCAAGGTATACAGAGTGCTCTCAGTTCTCAACCCACTCTGCTGGATTTCCAACCCAAAGTTCATTCCTTGAAGCGAATTCATTGACCCAGCCGTTTCTCGGGACATTTCGGACATGGCGATTCTTGATTTAGATGTAGGACCCAAAGCGGCGTCGATGTACATTCGGCCTCCTATGTGCAGAAACACCTCAAATATGTCAACTCTTAATTCCTTAGGCAATTGATATAGCACTGAGATATGGACTTGACATAGAGATGAAGGCATTAAATCAATTTTATTAGAACTGAAGTGAAAAGACCGAATTTGAGGGTCCCGCTTGAGTAGGCTCTCCTGATTTTTCTCAATGGACAATTCTCTTCCTAAAATAAACACCGGTACTAATCAATACAAACACAACAAGATAATGACCAAGCAAATTAAAGACATCTTCCTAACTTTTACGCATTAATGTGCAAATAAAGCATTTCTTACAAACTATAGAGCATGCAGCCTCATGAAATGTAACTTGTTAATTAATTAAGATAAAGGCCCACATACATGAACTAACATTATTATCAGAAATCATAATTAATCAAAGACCGGTGAATATTGAAAAGTGTCGTGTAATATATTCTCTCATCTGATTTTGATCAAAGCCACAAGTGGAATTTGGAAAATCTAATAATCCGAAGGAAGAGAAAGCAGAAACCTATTGTTCAAGCAAGCTATTTAAGCAAATGAGAATGATACCTTATCCTCCACAGGGCTTTCATTTACACAAAATTTGGATCGACCAAAAGGGTCCCTTTACGCTCATTTATTGCAACTAAATTGACAAATCAACATGTCTATTAGGTCTTGGTACAAGAGAAAAAGCCGCTCTTGAATAAGCGTGGTCGGAAAAGGTTACCTTGTACTCTCTCTGTCACATCTTGCCTGAGAATTGCCGCATCCACATTTTTGCCTTTCTTTTTTAAATCAAATTATTCAACTTCCCATCATACATATCATTAATTTCTGAAAACAGATCTGGAGGACAACATGGAGTTGGTGGACACTTACTCAAGATGGACTTGAGTCATAGCATGATTCTTGACAAGGAGCTGATGGTCTAAAATTAACCAGTAGGAGCCTCAACCTAAACATCATCCAATAATCACCAAACCAAATAAAAATAAAAATAAAAAGCCACCCTCAACTGTATATATTTTTTCTATCACATACTTGAAACTCTATTCAATTTATCATAGGTATTATTCAAGTGATTATCCGTATCTTAAGAGTTTAGTTACTTTTTACTTTGGTGAACTTTTTAAGGGGAATATTAAAAAGAATTTGGCTTGTCTCCAGTTGAAAGTTAAACTAAACCAGACAGTTGAAGTCTCTAACAAGTAAGAATCATTAAACAAAATATTCTTACCGGTAGAGTTTATGAAACATGGCCCAATTAAATTTTTTTAAAGACACTTACCAATAAAATTCTGCTGTTTAATGACTGGAGACAAGCCACTCTTTATTTTAAAAAATAGGGAGTAGGAAAAATAATACTTGTACCTTCATTACTATGCAATTATATTTGTTACTCACCATTTTTATTTTTATTTTGAAATTTTCCCATATTTTTGCCCTCAAATGACATTAAAATGGGTGAAAATTGAACAATATAATCTCCATGTTGTTCCAAACAAGGAATTTAAATCTATATTAAGCAATCTTACCTGTACTTTGTGACCAAATGATGGAGAAAAATGGCAGTTTGTAGCTTAGCAAAGTCAGCTCCAACACACAGTCTCACACGCCCACCAAAAGCCATGAAATTCTTAGACCCAGCATGCAATTCTTGTCCCTAATTGTTTCAATCAATTTATTATAAAGAATGAAAACTAGATTCAGTGAAAATTTGAGGGCAAATTTCAAAAAATCAATACTCAATTTCGAAATGAGAGCTAAAAATTTTAAAACTAGGTGCAATGTTCAATTATTGACTTGTTTCCTCAAAATAGATCAAACATATTTCTTCTTTTTTTTCTTTTTTTTGTCCTCCCAAAGTAAAGAAAATTCTATGTTTTATAGCTAAAACAGAAAAATTGATAGAACAAAATCACCACCACCATCACCAATCGTTATCATGACAACACAAAAATTCTAGCACCAATAGACACCATAGCCACCAATTAGTCTTCGGACAGTGAAATATCACTATATCTATATCTTACATGCCCACTATCTTTGGATTGTGGAATCTCAAACTGAGAGTTAAAAAATTCAAAAGTAAGTAAATATTTCAATTCAATTTTTTTTAAAATTTCCTCGGCACAAATTTCTTTCTTTCCTCAAAAGAAAATAAAATAAAAATTTCTATTTTATGGCTGAAAAGGAAAAATTGATGGCCATAACCACCACCACTACCAATCACGACGACAACAACACAAATTCTATCAGTAAAAACAACCACATCCTAAGCCATCACGGACAACTTGTGGCTAATGTGTCGTATGTTTAGTTTTTTTCTTTTACCCATCATGAATGCCCTTACATGTATGGAACTTCTCTATGACGGAGCTTATTGTGTTTAATAGGGTCAAGAGCCTTTGATTTATGATTTTTGAAATTTTTTTTTTTTTGGAACCAATTGATTGGCAGATAAAAATCTTTTGTTTGGCATTAAGCTCCTAAAGTTCATACTATCATTTTCAACATGCATTAGTAGAACCATCATGAGCACATTTTACAATGAAACCATGTTTGATCAGATGTTTAAGCTTAGTAGTTCCCGATCTCATCTTTCAATCAATATATCAGAAACAGAGATACGAAATAGATTTTTAGGGCAATGGTTGGAATGATTGTGTCAATGGGGGTTGGTTTTAGGGAATTTTTTTAGGGATTGTGATCTGATTGTGAAGATCATGCGATATATACATCTATATATATATTGTCGAGAAAATCAAATCAAAATCTTTATATTTTACAAATAAGAAAATCAAATAGATAAATATAATAAAACAATAAAAGGGTTTCGATTGAACTTAGAAGAAGGGACAAACAGATCAGATATACATGTATGGACATATGTAGAGAGAGATATAGAGAAAGAAAGGGGAAAACCTGGTTATCAAAGAGAGGGCAGTGGTGGATAATCCCAAGGTTCGAACATAGAGAGACAAAAGGCGATTTGTAGAGAGAGAGAGAGAGAGAGAGAGGAAGAAGAAGCAAACCTGGTTCGGTAACCCTAGCAACCGAAGCGAAGAGAAGAGAAGAGCAGAGATGATCACCCTAGCAAGATTCGGCCTTCATCATCATCAGATAGAGAAATAGATTGAAACCCTTATGATTTTGTAGCCCCAAATTTGTTATTTTGGGAAAAAAGTATTGGCGCCCCAAATTTGATATTGGCGCTTTTTTTTCGTTTTTTTTTTAATCATATAATTTACGGCATGTATTGTGCGTCGTGAAAAGATAATATTTTTTCACGATTAGCATATGTGCATCGTGTATAATTAATGCATTAACGGCATGTCATGTGCACGTCGTAGAAAGTTTTATTATTTACGGCGTGCATTGCAAGCCGTAAATAAAACATCATTATTAACATTCACGGCTTATGTAATAGACATGTCGTGATTGGAAAAGTATAGAATGGCAATTACACAGAAGAGAGAATTCATATAGAACAGAAACTCTTCAACTGCCTTCTCTCTAAGGCTTCCCCCAATTCTCGATCCTTCTCTGCACAAACGAAAATCAACAACCAAATCAACATTGTCCTTTAATAATGAAAATCTTTGAAAATGAACCGATTTTTAGAAGAAAATTTGTCCATCACTACAACTAGATTTATCATTTTTTTTTTTTTTAAACTCCTTCAAAACACGATTGTAAACCCAAACACAACACTAAAAATATAGAAAATAAATTATTATTTTTAAATATTAGGAATAATTACCAATAAATGTAAAAGCGATGATGATTGAAGCTTCAATCAATGCATCGCCAAAGCCCTAATGCGGGAATCAGGTGGTGCTCACCTTAGTAGACGATGGTGCTCGCTCCCCTCGCCGGTGCAGATGGTGGAGGCGGTGGAGCTTCGAAATCGAGAGGGAGAGAGAGAGAGAGAGAGAGAAATCAAAATCGAAATCGCGAAATGAACGTCGTTAAATCTCATTTTTCTTGTAGTGAGATGGATTGAAGGTCTTCGACGATGGGTTTGAGATCTTCGTAGCAGATTGAGCATATAGTCTTCGCAAATGTGTTGCCGCATACCATCTCTCTCTCTCTCTCTCTCTCTCTCTCTCTCTCTGCGTCATTTCTGCGCTCGATCGTCGATAGAGAGGAGAGGGTAAGCTATACTAGGGTTTTTTGGTTTTGGTTTTGGGCGGGCGGCGAGGAACAGAGCGGGAATGAAAAAAGAAAAAAAAATGGGGGAATGGAAAAGAGAGGGAGGGGGAAGAAAAAAATCAATTTTTTAAAAAAAATTAAATAATAAAATAACGTTGTTTAATTTATTTATTTTTTGCGATAGGGGTTGTCATCGCAAAAAAACTTTATTTTTTGTTAAAATAATTTTTTTTTAAAAAAATTATTTTATTTTAGTTACTAAGCTTGAAAATTTATTTGTTTCATTTTTTTTTTTAATGAAAAAAAATTTATTATTATTTTTTATTTGGTAGAAGTAGGGGTAATATTTTAATGAAAAATATTGTAATGGTAGTCGTAGTGGTGAAGTGGCGACCGTGGTAGTAGTGGTGGTAGTGAAATGGCGTTTGCAGTAGTAGTGAAGGTGGTAGAGGAGATGGGTTGTGAGAGAGAGAGAGATAAGTGGGAGACAGATAGAGGAAAGAGAGAGAGAGCAGTAGAGTGAGGCGAGAGAGACAAAGTGGTGCTAAAAGTGTATTTTCTTGTAGTGGATCGATAAATCGAGAGGGAGCTCGGTAAATAGAGAAGACGGAAGGGAAATAGTAAGCAACGCGAACACAGTGGGAGAGAGAGAGAGAGAGAGAGAGAGCGACAAATGACAGGATAGGAGAGAAGAGTGATGAGTGAGAGAGAGAGAAAAGAAAGAAAGAAAGATGAAAAATAGGTGAAAAGATATAGAGAGAGAGAAAGAGCCAAAAGAGATAAGCGAGAGAGAGAAGAAAGAGATGGCGAGAGAGCGATAGAGAAAAGAGACAAAGAGAGAAGATAGATGAAAGAGATAGAAAAGAGATGGACGAGAGACACAGAGAAAAATAAAGAGGTAGACAGGACAAAGAAAAGTGATGAGTGAGAGAGAGAAAGAGAAGAGAGACAGAGACACAGAGAGAAGGAGAGAGAATGAGACAGAGAGAAGAGTGATGAGTTAGAGAGAGAAAGAGAAGAGAGACAGAGACACATAGAAAGGAGAGCAGATGAGAGGAGATGGAGTGGCGGTGGTGGAGGAGAGGTAATGGTAGTAGTGGTGGTAGTGGAGTGGTGGCGATAATGGTAATAATGGTAATCGTGAGGTAGAGTGTATGATGGTGGTAGTGGTGGTAGTGGAATGGCATTTGCAATAGTGGTAAATGTGGTAGAGGAGATGGGTGGTGAGAGGGAGATGAGTGAGAGATAGATAGAGAAGAGAGATAGAGAGCAGAGACAAAGTGATGAGCGAGAAAGAGACAAAGTGGTCGTTAAAAGTGTATTTTCTTGTAGTGGATCGATAAGAAAAATGCCCTAGACCCCGATTAGGAGTGACCCCACCACCCCATTGTTTCGATTGGTTCAAAAAATTTATTTATTTATTTTTTTTCACTCTTGCTCTCATGACGCGTGGAGGTGGGGGGTCACCAGACACCTTGGGGTCCCTAACATGGTTGGATCGATAAATCGAGAGGAGCTCAATAAATAGAGAAGTGATGAGGAGAGAGCGAGCAAAGGCGAACAGTGAGGGAGAAAGAAAAGAGAGAGACAAAGCAGAGACAAGTAGATGAAAAAGAGAAAAGTGATGAATGAGAGACAGAGCAGAGAGAGAGAAAGAGATAAAGATAGACAAAGAGAGAAAAGATAGAGATAGTGAGACAGAAAAAGAGAGAGAAACAAGAGATGAGCAAGAGATAAACAAAAAGAGAGAAAGAAAGCGAAAAGATTAACAAGAGAGAGACATAGAAAAAAAAAGAGAGAGAGAAGAGAGATAAACGAGAGACAAAGAGATAGAGAGAGAGAAAAAAAAAGAGAAACAAAACATGTTCGAGAGATAAACAAAGAGAGAGAAAGAGAGAGAAAAAAAAATAGCGAAAAGAGATAAGCGAGAGAGACAGAGAGAGAGAGAGATGAGCGAGAGACCTGAGAGAAAGAGAGATGACAGAGAGAAGAGTGATGAGTGAGAGAGAAAGAGAAGAGATAGAGACAGAGATATAAAGAAAGAGAGACATCTGAGATGAGCGAGAGAAGAGTGATCGTGAGAGAAAAGAAAGAAGAGACAGAGACACAGAGAGAAAGAGAGAGACAGATAGACAGACAGAGAAGAGTGATGAGTGAGAGAGAGAAAGAGAAGAGAGACAGAGATAGAGATAGAGAGACAGGAAGATGAAAAAATGAATGAAAAGAGAAATGTTATATTAAAAGAGTAAGACGATGTCGTTTTTTTCAAAAAAAAATTTTATGATAGAAAAATACCATTGCATTTATTTAAACCATTTTGTAACTATATATATGAAGTCTCAAAAAGTCACATTTTTTTGCGATGACAAATTGTGCCGTCTCAAAAGGGCATATTTTTCGCGACGGCAAGTTGTACCGTCTAAAAAAGTCACATTTTTTTTTTGCGAGACAGCAAGTCGTGCCGTCTCAAAAAGTCATATTTTTTACGACGGCAAATTGTGCCGTCTCAAAAGGTCACATTTTTTGCGACGGCAAGTTGTGCCGTCTCAAAATGTCACATTTTTTGCGACGACAAATGTGTCATCGCAAAAAGTTCCGTCTCATAAGCCCACTTTTCTTGTAGTGTTACTTAAAAAGTGTGATTAAAAAGTAGTAGTGTATATATAATCACACATTAATTAAAAAGATGTGATTAAAAAATATACAAATAATCACACTTTAATTAGAATGTGTGATTAAAATATATATATATATATATAATCACACTTACTTAAAAAGTGTGATTAAAAAATATATAAATAATCACACTTGTTTAAAAAGTGTGATTAAAAAGTAGTAGTGCATATATAATCACACTTTAATTAAAAGGTGTGATTAAAAAATATATAAATAATCACACTTTACTTAGAATGTGTGATTAAAAAATATATATAATCACACCTACATAAAAAGTGTGATTAAAAAGTAGTAGTGTATATACAATCACACATTAATTACAAAGGTGTGATTAAAAAATATATGAATAATCATACTTTAATTAGAATGTGTGATTAAAAAATATATATATAATCACACTTGTTTAAAAAGTGTGATTAAAAAGTAGTAGTGTATATATAATCACACTTTAATTAAAAGGTGTGATTAAAAAATATATAAACAATCACACTTTAATTAGAATGTGTGATTAAAATATATATATATAATCACACTTGTTTAAAAAGTGTGATTAAAAAGTAGTAGTGTATATATAATCACACTTTTAATTAGAAGGTGTGATTAAAAAATATATATATAATCACACTTAATTGAAAAGTGACATAAAAAATAAATATTATCACACTCAATCAAATTAAGTGTGATTAAAATATCAATATAATTTTTTTTATCACACTTCCAATAAAAGTGAGATCTTTTTTTTTTGTCAAAGTGTGATCTTTAACTATTTTTGTAGTAGTGTTGCTTCCACAAACGTTAAAAGAAAGAAACATTGTGTGGGATAAAGAACGGGGCAAAGTTTAAACGGCTCATAAACAAGTCAATTTGCGAGTATAATGTTATCATGGGTTGAAAATTCTAAGAAATGAGAACACAATACATGGGAGGTGCTAATGACCCTTCAACCTCAAGTAAACCTTACATTCGAGTGGTCCAGTTAGCTTTAACAATCAAATCTATTTTTGGCACAAGGCACTAATTTGTCTCATTGCTTTCCAAAAACACCAAAGACTAGGGTTGTAAAAAAAATCAAAAAAATTGATCAAACTGATTGAACATAATTAAACCGTCATATGTGGTCTATTTTTTTTTATTTATAAAATTGGTCCGTGCAGTTTTTAAATTTGATTTTTTTTAATTTTCGATTCAGTATTAATTTAAGCACATTCTGAACTAAACCAAAACCGACTACTTCAACATATATTATATTTATAATATACATAATTTAATAACATAATGATATTAATAGATATAATAAATTACTAATCTCAATTAATTAACCCTATCATCCTTATAACCTAAGTTAGTATATCCTGATTATACATGATCTTAACTAACTCATTATTCTTAAAATCTTAGAATTTATTATTAATTTTTGTTTGTATTTTTGCTAATCTAAAAATTATAAAATATTTATCAAAAGAATGAATATAATATGTTTAAAATGATTGACAAATGATTAATTCAATATTTTTATATAAATGAGCGATTATATTTAAAAATGACTTAAATTTAAAATATACTAAACTAATTAAACAATACCAAACCAAACCAAACCAAACCGTTTTGATTGGTACAGTTTGATAGAAAAAACAACTTATATTTATATCGATACTCAAAATAATAAAACCAATATCATTAATTGAGTGAAGCATTTTACCTAAATACCAATCATAGCAAAACCCAAACATCCTACCAAAGGGACTTATTAGGCCAATATAGACTTCGAAAAAAACAACAAAAAAAGGGATTAAAAGCAAGTCAAGACTCAAGCACCATTAACTGTTAATCATATTATTTATCTTTGATGATGTCGAAAATATTATTTGTATTATTTATTTTTGATGATGTCTAAAATATTATTTGTAATAATTTGGATTTTTTTAATGTACATGTTTATTTTACACAAAATATTATCTTTTTAAATTATATATATTTGTTAAATATTAGTTAAATAAAAATATTTTTGAAAACTTTACTATTCACTTTTTGAAACTTGAGGCTAATCACTATTCACTTTTTGACCAAATTAAAAATTAATTAATTATATTATTTTGACAAAAATGATGGATTGATTGTATTATTTTGACAAATTTGATATTGTGCCTGTTTGTTGCAGCTTAAAAGCTGCTTATTTTAGCTTTCAGCTTAATTTAAGTTATTTTGATGTGTTTGGTTTAACTTATAGCTTTTTGAAAGTAAGAAATCAGCTTATTCTTTGAGTGGGACAGGAGATGCTTAATTTATAAGTCAGAAATCAGTTTATGTTCATAGTTATAAGCTATAAGCTGTTTAGGCATAAAATATAATCACTTTCCCACAGCTCTATCAAACAGGGCCATTGATAGGTTGTCTTATTTTGACAAAATTAATCTGGAGTGGTAGAATATATTTAGTTTAAAATCTCTACAACATATACAATATTTTAAAGAGAGCATATATTTTCAGATCCATCATAAATATTATTTAAAGAGATTTTTCTGTGTATACAAATATTTGATCAGAACATATAAATGCATATAATAGCATACATCACGGAAGCAATCATATATATTAGTGTGTGGAAACATTAATTACTAGCATGTGAAAAAAATCATACATAATATAATACCCAAAGAAATGGTTGCAAAATTGCAACATATTGAATTTTAATTCACATGTTGAAGTTTGTATTTGAATGTTAAAGTTACATCTTTATAATGTGGATTTTGTAGGATTATATATATATATTTATTTATACTATATATATTAGTCAAAACTCACATGTTTGTGAGTTTTGTTCAAATTCGGCCACTTTATTTGTCAAAAAGAAAAGATGCCTCATAATGACAAGTTGAAACAAAGGATGCCTCATGATGACAAGTTGAAACAAATAGATGTCATCCATGACGTCAGCAAGGAGCGTCCAACGAGTATATTTTTGTGTATAAATAGAAGTGTTGTGTGTGGAGAAAAATCAAGAACTTGAAGAGAAAATTTTCTATGAGCCCCAAATTGTATTCTGCTGTTTCACTTTCAAATCTAAGTCTAGCCTTTGTTCTTACACTTTCATATCTACTCTTTGTGAGAGAATTATTGTAAAAGTGGGTTTAAGTACCACTTATTCTTATTCCTTATTTTTGTGAGAGATTTTGTAAGGGTAAGGCTTTTATTGTTGAGTGAGACTCAATAGATAAGAGTAAGTCATGTGTCAAATCCACAAGCTTGGTGGTGTATTTATTCAATTGATAGTAAAGAAATTCTCAAGGAGGTTCCTTGGGGAGTGGACGTAGGCCTGGTGTGCCAAACCACTATAAATCGCAGTGTTTAATTTTCTCTCCCTATCTCTCTTACTTTTATATTGATAATTATTATTTTGTTTTTTTTATTTATTAAAATTCTGAATATTGTGTTAATTTTAATATTGTGAAATTTTTAATAACCCAATTCACCCCCCTTTTTGGGTTGCCTATCTGGGATAACAATTGGTATCAGAGCCTAGACTCTAGTTTCTGTGACTTAACTGTCTTAGAGTAGATCATGGCAACCCCTAGTTATTCCTTGCCCGATGGACAAGCATCTAATAGGCCACCTCTATTTAGCGGCACAAATTTTAGCTATTGGAAAATTAGGATGACCATACATATTCAATCTAATGATTATGAATGTTGGAAAATTATTTGCAATGGTCCAAAAATTCCTACCAAAACTGTAGATGGACTTAGGGTACCAAAACCTGAAGATGAGTGGGATGAATCAGATACTAGAATGGCTCAAATTAATGTCAAAGCTACAAAAATGTTGTACTGCGCCTTAGATGCCAATGAATTCAATAGAATTTTCATATGTAAAACCGCAAAAGAAATTTGGGGCAAGCTTATAGTAACTCATGAGGGAACCGAACAAGTTAAAGAATCTAGAGTCAGTTTGCTAGTCCATAATTATGAACTCTTTAAAATGAAACCTGATGAAATTATTCCTCAAATGTTTACTCGTTTTACTGATATTATTGCTGGTTTAACTTCTCTTGGCAAAATATATACTAATGCTGAAATTGTAAGAAAAGTGCTTAGGTCTTTACCAAAAAGTTGGGAGACAAAAGTCATTGCCATTACCGAAGCCAAGGATTTATCAAAGCTAAGTCTAGATGAGTTAATGGGATCTCTCTTAACTCATGAGCTCATAATGCAAGAAGGAAAGGAAAAGGAGGACAACAACAAGAAGAAAGGAATAGCCTTCAAATCCACCTCGAAACATCAAGAGGATAAGGAAGATGATTCAGATGAGGATAAGGAAATGGCATTAATCACTAGAAGTTCCAAAGGTTTGTGAGAAAGAAACAGGGTGTACGAAATTTTTTCAGCAAAGACTTCAACAACAGGGATTTTCAAAGAGGAGAAAATCACAAAAAATCTGAAGTAACCTGCTACGAATGCAACAAACCTGGACACTACAAATTAGAATGTCCAGAACTTAAGAAAAAATTCAAGAAAGACAAGAAGAAAGCTATGGTTGCAGCATGGGGAAAAGATAGTGATGAAAGCGACACAGAAACCGAAGTTTACAAAAATGAGGTTGCTAACCTATGCTTAATGACACTTGGAAACGAAAATGAGGTAAATGACGAATCATTTACATTTGAACAATTACAATTAGCTTTTGATGAATTACATGCTGAATTTAAGAAACTTAGTTTGAAAAATAATTGTCAAAAGAAAGTAATTTCAAGTTTATCAAAAGAAAATGAATCATTGACTTCCAAGATAAATGTTTTAGAAAATGAAGCCATGAAAAAGGAAAATGAGATTTTAACTTGAAAAGAGTCTTCAATTTCTGAAAAACATTTAGTTGTATTGCAAAAAGAAAATGAGTCTTTAAAAAAGGAGCAAATTATTTTGAAAGAAAATATTGAAGACTTGAAAACTACTCTTTCAAAATTCACTCAAGGTAGAGAGACTTTAGATAAAATTCTTAAAAATCAAACCGTATTTTTGGTAGAGCCGGAATTGGATATAAACCTTTTTCAAAAGTAAAAACTGTCAAAAATAGCTTTATGTATGCATCTTCTAATCACTCTCATCTCACATGTCATTTTTGTGGTACAAAAGGTCATATTTTACCTTCATGTCCTGTTAAAAGAAATCCTTTTGCTAAAATAAAAAAGATGTGGGTCCCTAAGGACATTTCAAGAGTATCAAATTCTAACTTTTATAGACCTAAGAAAAAATTGGTACCAATAGAAAAATCAAATTTTTGTAGGTATGTTTCAAGACAAAATCCAGTAACGATAAATGGTATCTCAACAGTGCATGCTCAAGGCACATGACTGGAAATAAAGCTATGTTCGTCACACTTCAACCAAAGGATGGCGAATATGTGACTTTTGGCGACAATAGCAAGGGTAGAATCATTGGTATAGGAAGTATTGGTAAAAATCTCTCTCCTATTATTGAAAATATTTTATTTGTTGAAGGTTTAAAACATAACTTGCTTAGCATTAGTCAATTATGTGATAAAGGTTATAGAGTTATTTTTGAGAAAACTCATTGCACTATTGAAAGCACCCTTGAAAACAAAACTTTATTTGTAGGTTATAGACATGAGAATATATATGTCTTTGATTTGCATGATTTGTCTTCTCATTCTAATATTAAATGTTTACCTACTATAAATGATAATAGTTGGCTTTGGCATAGAAGATTAGGACATGCATATTTTGATTTAATTTCCAAACTTTCAAAAAATGAGTTAGTCATTAGTTTACCAAAAATTGTTTTTCAAAAAGATAAACTTTGTGATGCATGTCAATTTGAAAAACAAACTAGAATTTCTTTTAAATAAAAAAATATCGTTTCAACTACTAGACCACTTCAACTCTTGCATATTGATCTATTTGGACCATCTATAACATTAAGTTTAGGAGAAAAATCTTAATATTTGTAGTATTAGAAGTGACCATGGTAGAGAATTTGAAGATGATAATTTTATTATGTTTTGTGATGACTTAGGAATAGATCATATTTTCTCAGCCCCTAGGACTCCTCAACAAAATGGAGTAGTTGAAAGAAAAAATATAACTCTTGAAGAAATGGCCCGTACTATGCTTTGTGAAAATAATTTGCCTAAATATTTTTGGGCGGAAGCTGTTAACACTGCATGTTATGTTATAAACCGTGCCATGATTAGACCTATTCTTAAGAAAACCCCTTATGAACTTTGGAAAGGTAGAAAACCTAATATTAGTCACTTGCGTGCTTTTAGTTGTAAATGCTTTGTATTAAATAGCAATAAAGATAACTTAAGAAAATTTGATGCTAAATCGGATGAAACTATATTTCTTGGTTATTCTATGTCCAGTAAAGCTTGTAGAGTATTCAATAAAAGAACTCTACTTGTTGAAAAATATGTGCATGTTGTTTTTGATGAATCTAACGACATTATTTCCAAGAATCTTGTAAGTAATGATATTGTAGAAAATCAACCAAGCATGGAGAGCATCTACATAAAGGAAAATGAAGAAAATCCATTACGCGAACATGAAGAAGAAATGACAATGAAGAAACTTCAAGAAATATATGTTCTTCCAGAAAATGACGCAAATCTACTAAAAGAATGGAAGTATGCTCATGGCCATCCCAAGGACCTCATCATAGGTGATGCGGCGGAAGGTATAAAAACTCGTTCCTCTGTTAGAAATATTTGTGGTAACTTAGCGTTTGTTTCACAAATTGAACCAAAATCATTTTTAGAAGCTAAAAATGATGAAAACTGGATTCTAACAATGCAAGAAGAATTAAATCAATTTGAAAGAAATAAAGTTTGGTTTTTAACCCCTCGACCTTAAAATCATCCCGTTATTGGTACAAAATGGGTTTTTTGAAATAAAATAGATGAATCTGGAGTTGTTACTAGAAATAAAGTTAGATTAGTAGTTCAAGGCTATAATCAAGAAGAGGGAATTGATTTTGATGAAACTTTTGCACCAGTTGCTAAACTTGAAACTATTAGAATGTTACTTGTTTTTACATGTTTTAAAGATTTTAAATTATATCAAATGGATGTTAAAAGTGCTTTTTTAATGGGTACATTTCGGAGGAAGTCTATGTTGAACAACCTCCCGGTTTTGAAAATCATAAATACTCAGATCATGTTTTCAAACTTTCAAAAGCTTTATATGGCTTGAAACAAGCTCCTAGAGCATGGTATGAAAGATTGAGTAATTTTCTACTTAACAAAGGCTTTTGTAGAGGAAAAATTGATACAACACTTTTTATAAAAATCAAAAAAGAAGATATGCTAATTGTTCAAATTTATATTGATGATATCATTTTTGGTGCTACTAATGAAAATTTGTGCAAAGAGTTTGCTAAAGACATGCAGGGTGAGTTTGAAATGAGTATGATGGGAGAATTAAATTACTTCCTTGATCTACAAATTAAACAAACTAATGATGGAATCCATTTAAATCAAATGAAATATATCAAAGATCTACTCAAAAGATTTGAAATGGAATCATCAAAACCGGCAGCAACTCCAATGAGCACATCGATAAAAATCAACAAAGATGAGCAAGGTAAACCTGTAGATGAAAAAAAATATCAAGGTATGATTGGTTCTTTACTCTATCTTACTGCAAGTAGGCCCGACATAATGTTTAGTGTTTGTATGCGTGCACGTTTTCAATCCGCACCGAAAGAGTCACACATCACCGCAGTCAAACGCATTTTCAGATATCTTGTCGGCACTCCAAATTTGGGATTATGGTATCTTAAGGGAACTACCTTTGAACTTTTTGGTTACTCAGATGCTGACTTTGCGGGATGTAGACTTAACCGAAAAAGCACTAGTGGTACTAGTCATTTTCTTGGATACTCACTCACTTCTTGGTTTTGCAAAAAACAAAACTCAGTGGCTCTGTCAACTGCTGAAGCAGAATACATTGCCGCCACTAGGTATTGTGCACAATTGCTTTGGATGAAACAACAATTTCAAGATTTTGGACTTCACTATGATTATATTCCTATAAAATGTGACAACACAAGTGCTATTAACCTTTCAAAAAATCCTATTCAGCACTCACACACTAAACACATTGAGATAAGGCATCATTTTCTAAGAGATCATGTACTCAAAGGTGACATTGAACTCGAATTTGTGCCTACAAATTGTCAATTAGCTGACATATTTACCAAGCCTCTAAATGAAGAACAATTTTGTTATATTAGAACAGAATTTGGTATGATGAATACTCCAATACAATGTTTATATTAAAAAATGATTTTTTTTAATAATTAAATAAAATAAATATTGTAATAATAATTATTATTATAAAAAATAATAACAATAATAATAATATACATATATTTATATATATAATTTCTCTCTCTCTCTCTCTCTCTCTCTCTCACATCCACTCTCTCCCTTACTCTCTCTTTTTCTCTTTCTCTTGGTCTCTCGCTTTCCCCTTCTTCCTCACATCCTCAGCCGACTCCATCTCCATGCTCACTATCGTCTACAACCATCTTCACCATCCACAAAATCATCCATCACATTCCTCTCTACCATCATCCACCCAAATCCCTCACCAATCCACTGAACTCCATCACTTCTTCACTTGAAATCTACATCACTATCTTTACCGATTCATCAAGTTCCATCACCGATCCATCAGAATCCGTGACTGATCCATCAAGATCCATTACCGATCTACACAAATTCGTCACCGATCTACCCAATCGTCTCAATTTCTTCCGTTCATCAAGGTCATCACCAATCAACATGTTAAAATTCTTGTTGCACTGTGTTATATTTTTTTTACTTGTTGTATGTGCTCCAAATTCTCTTGGATTTAATAATGGTTGCTTCTACCTTGTCTGAAGAAATTGTTTTTATTTTTATTTTCTCCTTTTATGCTAGTGCACTTGGTGTAATTGTTTATGGCTGGATCTTAATGGCCCTTGGTATTATAAATTGGTAATTTGTCTCTTCAAATTTATGTAATTTTTAGTGCATTAATTCAGGGGGAGACTCATATATTTTCATTATAAAACTATATATATATATAAAGGCATGTGTAGATTCTGTACATAATTTTAGGGGGAGTATATATACATTTTTTTTTTTACTCCTTATCTGCACCAACAAACAATTTTTTTTTTTGTGCAACGACAGAATTAAAAAAATAATAATAATAACATAAATAAATAAATAAAGGAAGAAATGATCGCAATTTTATTTCAGAAAAAGAAAATATTACTCGATTACATGTAAATTTTCAGAAGGTTTTATAGATTTTTTCTTTTTCACTTCTCTCAACAATTTTTCATGAGCCTCTTTTACATGCCTCTCTCTATTTTCGAGTTCTGTGAGTCTTGGCATTATCACTGTTGCATAATAATGCACTACATTCTCTAACTGTGCATTTTTCCTTTTTAACTCTTTCTTCTCCTTACACATATTAACTACTTGTTGTTTTAACAAGCACACTTCATCTCTCCATTGCTGATTTTCTTATACTCTTGCTTGTAATCGTCGCGCCATATTGGAAACTGCAATCATGGCCTGTGTACTAAGAGCCATAGTGTTATTAATAGCATCGAAATCATTTCGATTACCAATAACACTAGAACCTTCATTTACAGGCATAGCATGTGTCTGCGTCACTGGTACTCTCTCATTTGCCTGCATTACAGGCACCTCATGCAGATCCGACTCATTGATAGATAAGGTAAGGAATGACATGATTACACAAGAAGCTGAAACAAATTTTTCTCTCCAACACTTGATAATTTCGTATCTTTGCCTATGATCTGTATCACTTTTTATATACTCCATCGATCTATTACTCGATACATATCTGCTCAAATCTTTTGTTTGTCAATATTTTCTGCGTTCGAGATGCTCCAAAATCCCCACAATGATTCCGACAAGACAGAAAGCCGATTATTTTATTTTTGGCCGCTCGGATTATTTTATCAAAAGTGTTTGTTTCATCTCTTCATCTTTTATTTTGATGATATCAAAGGGGGAGATGGTAAAAAAATATGATTTTTGCTTTGCAGGGTTATCAAATATTTTGTCAATTTTATTTTGTGTCAAATCCATACAAATATTGCCATCATAAAAAATGGTGAGATTGTTAATCATATTATTTAATTTTGATGATGTTTAAAATATTATTTATATTATTTACTTTTGATAATGTTTAAAATATTATTTGTAACAATTTGGATTTTTTTAATGTACATATTTATTTGATACAAAATATTATCTTTTTAAATTATATATATTTGTTAAATATTAGTTAAATAAAAATATTTTTGAAAACTTTACTATTCACTTTTTGAAACTTGAGGTTAATCACTATTCACTTTTTGACAAAATTAAAAATTGATTAATTATATTATTTTGACAAAAATGATGGATTGATTGTATTATTTTGACAAATTTGATATTAATAGGTTGTCTTGTTTTGACAAAATTAATATGGAGTGGTAGAATATATTTAGTTTAAAATCTCTACAACATATACAATATTTTAAAGAGTGCATATATTTTCAGATCCATCATAAATATTATTTAAAGAGATTTTTTTGTGTATGCAAATATTTGATCAGAACATATAAATGTATATAATAGCATACATCACGGAAGCAATCATATATATTAGTGTGTGGAAACATTAATTATTAGCATGTGAAAAAAATCATACATGATATAATACACAAAGAAATGGTTGCAAAATTGCAACATATTGAATTTTAATTTACATGTTGAAGTTTGTATTTGAATGTTAAAGTTACATCTTTATAATGTGGACTTTGTAGGATTATATATATATATATATACTATATATATTAGTCAAAACCCACATGTTTGTGAGTTTTGTTCAAATTCGGCCACTTTGTTTGTCAAAAAGAAAAAATGTCTCATGATGACAAGTTGAAATAAAGGATGCCTCATGATGACAAGTTGAAATAAAGGATGCCTCATGATAACAAGTTGAAACAAATAGATGTCATCCATGACGTCAGCAAGGAGCGTCCAACGGGTATATTTTTGTGTATAAATAGAAATGTTGTGTGTGGAGAAAAATCAAGAACTTGAAGAGAAAATTTTCTATGAGCTCCAAATTGTATTCTGCTCTTTCACTTTCAGGTCTAAGTCTAGCCTTTATTCTTACACTTTCATATCTACTCTTTGTGAAAAAATTATTATAAAAATAAATTTAAATACCACTTATTCTTATTCCTTATTTTTGTGAAAGATTTTGTAAGAGTAAGGCTTTTATTGTTGAGTAAGACTCAATAGATAAGAGTAAGTCATATGTAAAATCCACAAGCTAGGTGGTGTATTTATTCAATTGATAGTAAAAAAATTCTCAAGGAAGTTCCTTGGAGAGTAGACGTAAGCCTGGTGTGCCGAACCACTATAAATCGCAGTGTTTGATTTTCTCTCTCTATCTCTTACTTTTATATTGATAATTATTATTCTGTTTTTTTTTATTTATTAAAATTCTGAATATTGTGTTAATTTTAATATTGTGAAATTTTTAATAACCCAATTCACCTCCCCTCTTAGATTGCCTATCTGGGATAACATTAACAATTGACGTCATTTTGTTTTAAAACATGCTTTCACACTCAACTCTCCTCAGGGTAATTCTATTTACACATCACAATCCTCTTAGTACACATTATTTACTTAGCATACACCACACACTAATTAAATATGTTGATTTTATCTCAATACACATCCCCAATTTTCATATAATACCATATTACCCTCATCATTCATGGGAGTTGTTGAGTTTTTGTGCTTTACTGGTAGCTTTCCAGGTCTTCGTCGCGTCCGTAGTGGTAGCAAATTGGGGGTTTTGCTCAGCAATTCTGGTTCGCTTAAACCCAGAAATGTTGATCCCAATGACTCGACCATTCTGGCAATAGACACCAACCCAGACTAAACAAGGGTCGACCTTAACAGGCCAGTCACGACTTCTCAACCCTAACGATGATCTGAGTTGAATTAAAGAGACCCTTTCAATGTGCGAACTCAAAGGCACCACCAATTGTTGGAATGTAGAGTTAAACAACATGAACAGAATACCAAAACCAATAACTACACTTGCCCGATCCACCATCACTACACTCGCTTCGCTGCTACCAATAACAATAATGCCTCAACAATCTTAGCTTCTTCATGTTCTCATCATCATTCATAGATACAGATTGTTTATTCTATGCGAGTCATACAGTTATTGTGTATGCATTTCTCTCTCCATCTCTCTGAAACTATATACTTCCGGTAATTCTATTTACACATCACAATCCTCTTAGTACACATCATTTATTATATAGATATTTTGATATTTTTATTTTAGGATAAAAATGTAATATAAAAATAATTCATTACGCGTGTGGATTGAGGGAATATGATGTGTGGAAATAGAATTTCCCCTCTCCTCAACATAGCAATTTCAAATAATCTAAAACAAAAGACAAATAAATTGCAATCATCAAATCCTCATCCATAATAAGGGCAAGCTAGCAGCATCCAAAATTATAGCCGAAAATTAAGTACATAGAAATTATATATACAACCATCCAAAATGTTCATGAAAAGTGCAACAAAAAAAAAACAAATAATTCAGTAGCGATCAAAAGATGGACGCCCTCCCCTCCTAGGGCGGTCATAAGGACCTGACCTATCACGGTAGCTTCTTCCCTCGTGACGTGATGGTCCTCCACCTCCATACCTGTCTCCACTCCCTCTTGGGCCTCCGTCCCTATTATCATAGCTTCGGTCTTTCCCATACCCATTTTGAGGGTAACGGTCTGAAGCCCCATACCTATCCCCTGCAAAGCGTTCACTCAGTGGATACCTGCATTCAAGCAACAGTCCTAAGCGAGGATTACAATTAAGAATAGCAGGACCTTTTAACCCAACACTCCAAACCAATATGAAACCATTGTTTGAAATCAAATGTTTAATCATGCCTTTAAGAAGTCAGAATATAAGCAAAAGTTGGAAGGTAGGAAACAAATGCTAACAGATTTGGGCCAAAAGGATTTGCAATCCCTGGCCTTAACACTTGACCATATCGCCAAAAGGATACATGTTCCATATGTAAAACCTACAAAGCACGGACACGAACATGCGACACGACACAAATACAATACGGAAACGCCAACACACCAATTTTCAAAAAATGCAAGACACGACAAGTGGAGGACACGCTTGAAATATATAATTTTATATATTTATTATATGTTATATATATGAATATATCATTCAAAGATAATAAAAAATGCAAAATGACACTAATTCCAATAAATTTTTATAATTTTTGTTTTGTTATTTTATTTTATTCAAACTTGTAATTAGTTTCACCCGTGTTTAGTTAATAGACATGTGTGTCCTCCAAGTGTTCAAAAAGTATTCTGGTCTTAAAAAAAAAAAAAAAAAAAAAAAAATATGACACATTTTGAAAAGTGTCGGACAAGTGTTGGGGAAGTGTCCAAATAGTGTCGGTATCCGGCACGGACACGACACAAATACGTTACATTCTTAAAAGTATCCATACTTCTTAGCATAAAACACTAAGAGCATCTCCAATTCTCTCTTTTTGTCATCAAATTTGAGAGAAATTTTAGTTAAAAGTTTGATATAATATAAAGCACTCCAATCTTTAGTTTACTCTATTTTAACAATTTTTTCTGGGTAAAAATGCAGGTGTTGCAAATTTGGTGGTTTGGTGAAAAAATAGCCTCCCTTGATTTGATACATACTAGATGAAATAATTGGAGCACAATTTTAGTAATTTTTTTTTATCAAAATTTTATTTTTGATGAAGGATTGAAGATGATCTAACATCCCCCACTCAATGAGATGAAAATACTTTTTATCTAACAATACCTGTCATCAACATGGCGATCGCGGCTCCCATATCTGTCTCTGCTCTCATAATGATCCCTATCCCCATAGCGCCCTCCATCATATCTGTCATCAATGTATCGACCACGATCTCCTCCAAATCGATCCCCACGACCTCCAGGCCCACCAAGTCTAGAATGAGAAGAGAATTGACCACCGCCTCGGCCACCACCAGCTGAAGGGCAATCACGGGCCCAGTGACCTGGGCGCCCACACTTGAAGCAGTCATCTTGACCTACAGACCTATCTCCACCCCCATAGCTGCCCCTGCCACCAGATGAGTAACCTCCACCGTAGCCATGGTCTAGATCCTCACCCCCCATTCTGGGTTGGGCCTTGTTCACTGAGATGGCGCGATCGCCTAACTCCCTACCATGCATTTCCCTGATTGCATCTTCCATTCCCCGGCGGTCTGCAAATGTCAAAAACCCAAATCCACGAGGACGGCCAGTATCTCTTTCCACCATAATCTACATGAACACCACATTCGATAAACTGCTACCAGAAGATGACTTGAATACAAATAAATGAATTAACATTTACAAAAGTGAGATCACTGACAATTGACACATCTATATTTAATGAATGATGAGCACTTGATTCTTAAAAATGTAAAAACACATGCCCTGTTTCAATCCAGTTTGAGATTGTTAGAAGCATTTAAGGCATAATTGCAAGCAAAAACATTTGGTGGTAGAACATTACAATAACGAGAAACAAATCACTTGAGAAGCAATCCAACGAGAAACTAACACCAGATCAGAACACACCACTAGATTGATACTGCTAGCTCATTTTTTAGGATGATTGTCATCATCAACCATTTCCATCGGATAATTTGATCCCCATGCCTTCACCTCCACCATTGATGACGGCCATCTCTCTCTCATGCACATACCAATGAGTCAATGACCATGAGGTCCCCAATCCAACACCACCTCTGCCTATGGAAACCAATCTCCATAACCGGTAACACATCCACCAAATCTACTACTGCAAAATCTGACCTCCCTCCGGCTCTCGTTCTCACTCTCTCAAGTGCACAATGACACCAACAACTGCAATCCACCATTGTCTCCCATCCTAAACTCCGCAACCTGTGGACACATCCACCATCAGCACAATTCTGGGAAAATCTTATCTCTCTCTCTCTCTCATGCTGCACACACAAGCCAATAACCCACCACCACCTCTCCCACCCATGGCGGCAACCCAACCTCTATAGAGTGTGCTTATCCACCAAAATCACCTTCAATCCACTACTAGGACCACCACGGCCCCTAAGCAAAACCACTACAGCCACCATACATCCCTCCCATCTATCCTCAATTTTATTATTTTATATATTTATTTGGACACGTTTCCAATAAATGTGATACTAGATGGGATAAGATGGGTATATGAAAGTAGATACATGACCAGCTAAAAAGCAGACATTAACATGTGACATGACACGTCGACACTGAAATTTCAAAAACTGCAAGACACGACACATGGAGGACACGTTCAAAATATATAGTTATATATATTAGTTATATGACATGTATAAGAATAAATAATTCTTATATCTTATATATGTGAATATTTAATTCAAAAATGATAATTTTTAAAGTTTAGAGATGAATAAATATAAATTTACATAATTTTTCTGTTATTATTGATTATTTTATTCATAATGTGTTTCCCACATGTTTGAAGTATGTCCAAGTCTAGAAATTTTAAAAATAGGACATTTTTTAGACATGTCTAACAAGTGTTAGGAAGTGTACAGAGTCTTCTTTGAACTGCGTGTTTCTTAGGTGGCTAGAAAAATGAAGGGGCAATTCGCATGCATTTTTTTCTTTTAGATGGATGCATGAATTTTTAAGGTAGCTTATCTGTTGTCATGAGCGCTTTCCAGTTTTGTGTTACCAGAAAACGCTAATACCCTAGCGAATTGCGTATTGGTACATACATTTTGGAAAAGTTACACTTTCATTCTAAAACAATAAATTTAGTGATCCGAAGCAATCTCAAAAGTTTTTTTTCAATATATTTCCTTAAATGTTACCTCAGGAGAGAGAAAAAGAAAAAGAAAAAAAATCAAATATAATAAACTAAAATCTAAGGTGAGTTAAGTTTTGACAAGACAAAAATACCACAATTGGTCATAATGCTAATAGAAATGTTTTAATACATGAAAAAAACTAATAAATAAATAAACAAAAATAAATTATATTTTATTGGATGTCTAATAGTTAAAAGAAAATTACTCTAGAAGTATTTTAAATTCTCAAGTGTAATATATACAAGTCTAACCCTATCGTACTATATTTTAGAGTACGTCATGTACCACGTTCCTATTCCATGTACCGGAATGATCCACATCCAGGTAACATATTTCTGGTTGGCCTTTCAATGTGGCCACATGATGTATGCTTTGAGATTTTTGGAATTATTTCAACAAACTTTTTTAAAAAACAAAAAAAAAAACAAAAAAAGAAGTTTCAGCATGATGGATTGTTATCACTATGCTATCATATGTGCCTAAACTTGGTTGAGATAAGTTTCAGCAGATTATTGTTGTAAGGATTTTAGTTTTTGTATACATCTTGTATTGCAGATATTAAGCTGCAGGGGTGAAGTTTGGGCCGGTTCCTTGTCATTAATAAAATGTATATATATAGGTTGCGCCTGGACCCCTTTTGGTGCCCTTAATGAAAACTTATTTACTTATCCCCCCCCAAAAAAATCCCCAGCTTATTCCCGAATTCCTAATTTTAGACTCGTACTCCAATAAGGATTAGGAATATTTTACATGATACTGTAATTCTATAGAGAAATCAATCTGGAGAACTTTCAAATAGCTTTATGAACTTTTGAAGGGTTATATACATCACGAATCCTAGGGAGCAAGCCTAAGGGATTATAAATTAGCTTCCTACAACACTTTCTTCTTTCTTCAAACCTTCTATTTCGATACCAAAAAGGCATCCAATTCTTTGATAATTCAACCAAAAGCCTACCTCTACAGACATAATCCTTTCTCTACGCTATAAGCTAAAAAAGCCATTACCCAAAATATTACCTAAACGGGTCACTGTTCAAGATTCCACAATTCCTTTCATAAATAATTCTAATAACCTATCACCCTCCATACCAAGCTTGTTCTAACCCTTATCATCCACAACTCCCAATACCTTTATTCACCATTAAAAATAAGAAATTATTAAAATTAAAATTCAATTGCAAACTATCAAAAATGATCATCATAAGCTTAGTAGTCTAAAGCTTGCAGAGAAAACCTCACTTAGACAAACATGTCATACCCGTACCAGGTACTTACCAATCATTTCATGAAATTTCTAAGGGGGCACAATAATTAAGATTTTGTAGTTAAATAAATAATCAAATTATGATTAAGTAAAAACAAGTATAGCATTCTAACTTTCGCGTTTAATCTAAATAAAGATCCTAAAGGCATAATACTTACTAAAAAAGAACCTAAAAAGCATAATGCTTTGAGAAAGCTTTATGTATAAGAATTTGTAGGGACATCATGTGGATGAGAATTCTTACTGAAAATGGTAGAATCAACAGAACTGCACAATCCAAGGCCGGTACCAGCAAATATCGGATGAAACCAAACTCATATGTATCTAATCTCTCTGAAAGCAACTATAAGATGCCACGTGATCCGAATTTCAAGTGATTACACTCTAATTACTTTACTTGTCCTTGCCAACAATCCATTTAACCTCAATCACAGACTTGCTAGTAAAACATACTGTCGACAATAGGAGGTAGAACCCATCCTACAATTGAGTACCAACGCTGACAAAGGAAGAAATAACACATAGAGACATCTGGCTAGACGACAACTCCATGACAGAATCTTTCCTTGCAAATATAAAGCTTATAATTATCACACTAACAATTATGACATACATATGTAACATTCTCTAATCTCCATCATCATATATATTCATTCAAATACTATACCCAAACATTTCAACATATTTCTGCTGCCTGTCTCCTCTGGCACCTCATCAAAACGGTTGAGACCATAAGAATCAGCTAGAAATCTACTAATGAAATGATGACTTTGTCCATATTGTCACGTGAATATACAGAACTGAATCAAGACAAACTTCCAAAAAATGAACTTTTACTCATAAGCACCTTCACAGAACATATCTACATCCACTTCCATATAAATTAATAAGGCGAAAGCAAAATTCAAATTTTAACGCACAAAGAACTGAATCTTAGTACACACGTCACCAGATGATCATAAGCATTTCAAGTGACCACACCTCTGAGAATAACACTCTCGAAAGACAGAATAAGTGTGAAGAAAAAGTATAACTAGGCTCAGTTGCAAGCATCCAGAATCCAGATTAAAACAGATAGAGTACTCTACGGGGCCAAAGCAAAATCATTCCCCTGCAAACTTCCATTCTTTAAGTTCTTATCTCATTCCAACCACTGTTGGCACCAACTTGCAACAACTAAAAAGCAACATGAACTTAGGAGTAGCAGAGAGTGTACTGACTTTTTCTGCGCCATTAAAATGCAACTCTGTTAAACCTTAGTGGTAATAGAAATTCCCATGATTCAAATATTTCATAGCCAGCCCCAAGGCTCCTCAGGCACAAGCCAAGATGATTATGTAGCTTAAAAATTCCCAGATATGGAGACATGCAATGAAACGGTTGCCACACCAGCTTTGATGCAACTGCAACTTGTACAAGTTTTAAAATAACTTTTGACAGGCATCTTGTTAAACAGGACAGAGGATTCACGCCATTTGTACTGATATCTAAAAGCAGCAACAACATATAACCGGTCATATTTTCCAGCAACATCAAGAAGTGCTATCTTAGTTCTACAAAATTGTTAGGGGTCTGGAAAAATAGTTAGTTCAAAAGAAAAATCTCCCAGACAGTAATGAAAATCAGGAACCTCAGTAATCAAGGGAAAAAATGGTTGAAAACAAATTGCAAAAATTAACAAAATGCTTTCATGCACCCAGAAGAAAACACTTGCATCTTCAAGCAGTTAGTGTCTGAGATTTCTCCAGACCATGGGACCAATGTGAACAGTGTCTCTTCTGAAATCAAAAATTAAAAAGCAACTGGATGTTTCTTGAATTCTTTTTCAACCGATGGCTAAGGAAAGACACACATAGGTACTTGTTATTTAACACAGTGTGGAACTGGTTAAATCAACAAGACAGACAATGTAGCAGACTTGAAGAAGATCCCATGAACATGTTACAGCATAGGACACCTTCATAGAACTAAATAAACCCTTCAGATTCTGTGAGAAAAGAAAATACGTCATGGTCGACCACTACAGATCCAGATCCATGAAGCAACCAATCACAGACACTGTCAAGAATTCTTTTTTGCAGTAACCATAGAGAATCTCCACCACCATGTTTGTCTCGCAATTGAAAATTATTGTGTATTCAAACTTGTTTCTTCAAATGATTGATGATGCCATGTATCCAGATCAAGTACGAATCAATTCAAACTCTTCAATTCCTCGATCACATAATCCAGACTAAAAAATTGTAAATGAAAAACAATGGACTTTAACAATAAAAAAAGAAAATCTCGTTAAAGATTGCTACATCATGTGACTTGTCGATTATTGAAACTTCCCAATACTGGACCCATCTAAAATGCATGATCAAGATTCTCTCGAGGATCTCAAACAAACCACAGCTCTTTTTAGATATGGACCCTTTTAAACAAACAGCATATTTGATTAACCATGCATTCACTACTGCCTTCAAAAACCAAGCTACACATTCAGAGATATTTCTTTATGTGAATACTTCTAGGGATGAGAATCTCCACACAACCGACATAATTTAAGCACACAAATGATATAGAGCTTCAGCAACTCAATGCAATCCAACTGTACCAAAACTTCCTCACTAATTCCATCTAAAGGCATCTTAAAGATCACAATCAGCATCACAGGAAAGATCACAAACAAAAAACAGAAAACAAAAATAGAATCAATACGTGATGAGGAAAAGAAGAGATAAAAGATTAAAGAAATACAACAGAGAACCTACAATAATATCATTATAATATGGAAAACGCATACAAACTATAAAATGGTTAAAAACATTTGCCAATAACCCAACAATATAGGCACTTCATCAGCATAAATCAATGACAGAACAAATTTTACCAAGCAGTTCATCTTTCCCTTTTATAAAGGGGTAATAAGTGACACAGTCTTAAGAAAACTGATACCTGAGCATTAGTTAAAACAGTAAACAATGTGTCACGTCTATTCAAATATTTCTTATTGTTTATCAATTCCTGACAAAAAGGAACAATTTGAGTAGAAAGCCCGTCTTTCTTCTCTCTTTCTTTCTTTCTTTCTTTTTTTTTTTTTTTTCCTTTTTTTAAAACGAAATTGTTTTTGTGTTATTTCATATTGTACAATTCTTTTCTTTGTGGGATATCTTCAAAGGCAAAAGGGGTACGCAAAATTTGTACCAGTTACTACTTGAGGCTTACAATTTCTATCCGAAATGTTATATTTAAAAAGACTATGAGAATGGAGGAAACTATGAGTAACAATCTCAAATTAGAATACATGTCTGCTTTGCAAAATAAATATAGACAACTATTCAAGGATTGTGCATGGAAAAAACAAACCAAACATCACACAAATCACTTGACCATTGGATGGATGCATCAAAGGTGGTTAAAATTAAAGGACGTGGGGGAGGGGTAATGACCTCAAGTAGACCTTGGTGGCTTAGTGTGAATTTCAGCCATCAACAACTATGATCAAATAATGTTTAGTTGGCATCATGTTTTATAACCACTTAAAATCTACAAATCACCATGAAATGAAACCCTTTCCAAATCCACATAAACAAAGAAAAGAAAATACAGGCATACTTGAAAAGATAACAAAAACAAAATAACTAGGAAATTGAAATGAATAGTATAGCCCCCACTCAACAGAACCCAATACTTCTCAGTTTCTCAAAGACCAATAACAACAATAAGCACACAGATTCACCAAAATTTCAGTTTATCCTTATTTACCTTCTCTTTCTGAGGAACCAAACAGAAAAAGAAAAGAAAAATGGAGAAGAAGCCGAACCTGAGAATCAATAATTTTGCCGAAACGACTGAAAGCGTCTTCAAGCTGACGCTCACTGACGTCCCAAGCCAACCCTCCAACGAATATACGGTTCTCTAGTTCCTTTCCTGCCATATCTATCTTTTCTTTTTACACAAGTACAAACAAAATCCTGTACAGAAAAATTACCCAAAAAGAAAAAAAGGTGTCACGGAAATTGGAACTTGAAAACCCTAGAATTCAATCATTGGAAACAATCGCAAAACAAACAAACCAAGACAAAGCAAAACCCTAGAAAGATCAGTTTTTGGTGGGGGGAGAGAATTAGAGAGTAGAGAGAAGATTGCTTACAGTGAGTCGGTGGTTGTAGTTGTAGCGTTAGGTTGGTGTTCGTTGGGTTGCTGTGGCCTCTATGAAAGTAAGAACAGTAGGGGAGAGAGTGAATGCGGGATATGAGGTTACGAGCTAAAAATAGTAAACCCTAGACCCAAATTAACTTTTTTGTGGGGGTGTTTGGAAAGTGAAAAATTTTTTAACTAAAATTTATTAGAGTAAATTATAAATATATTTTTTGAGGTTTGATTAAAGAGGAGTGTTATCAGCACTTTATAAATTATTTTAGGTCTTTCGTTTATTTGAATTCTCACTTATAAATTTTGAAATCTTTAAAAGAAAAAAATTTTCTCCCAAATAATATCAAAATTATTCTTAAACATTCTATTCATTAAATGAACACCCCTACATCCCAAAAAAAACCTTCATTCCAAAAAACCCTAGCAAAACTCACTAAAAGAAAAAGAGTCCAAAACCCACGAAGAAGAAAAAGAAGAATATTGTCTCTACCGATTTAACTAACTTCCCATATGATATTTTTCATTGTTCTCAAATCCAAACTCTTGATTTGAGCGACAACAATCTTTTAGGGGATGTTCCAATACAAACTTGTCTATGATTGTTACCAATCTTACATATCTTAACCTATCATACAATTACTTTTCGGAGATTAAAATCTCTAATTCCCAGTTCTTAAAACGGTTCAGTTCTTTGAGTTTTCTTCATTCTGGACTCATCTCAGATCACAAAAAGTTCAAATTCAATATTCGGTTATTGATTCCTGAACAAATAAACAATGTTCAGGTCTGTATTCTAGAATTTTGATTATATATTCAGGAGTTCAGTCTTGAAAAAATGACAAATATATTTTATTATTTTTGCCCTTTTTTTTTTTCAAGAAACTTACCCTTACAAGGCTAGTCTCTTCTAAGTTAAGAACAATATCAAAGTTATAAACCTCCTCTAAGATTTTATTGTTGTACTTCTGTCGTCTTATGGAGTTGTGGTTGTCAAAAAAATTTCACTCATTGTCATAGTCGGAAAAGTGTAGGTAATCAAATGGTTGTCATCATTACTGCTAAAATATTGCCGCCAAGGGGTTTTCAAGGTTTTGAGGGTGGGTAGATTGTGAAGGTGGGATTTGGGAAAAATGGATGGTGATGGAGGCAGGTGATCTCATAAACCCTAATTTATGATGTAGTGGGTGTATAGGTTTAATTGTGAGATGGGGTGTTCCAAAATTAATGATATCCTTTGTAGTAATTTTATTTGAGGTTATTATACTAATTAAAAAAAAAGCTAAAAATTGGAGGGTCCAAAATAATTTATAGGGTGCTAATAGCAGCACTCTTGATTAAAATATGAATCACCTCTTGTGGTTCTGAAAATTATATTCCACCCCAGAGATTTTTAATTTCATAACAAATCATTCATTTTATTAATAAAGTATGAAGTCAATTAACAATTTTTAATGATATTAGAAATATATTTCAATTAATAATTTAGGTAATTTTATTATTATATATGAGAACAATTATGAATTTCATTTTTTTAATTAATTCTGTTAAATAAAAATTTTTGAAAAGAGGATATTTATAATTTTTCAATTCACAGGGGACAATCTATATTTTAAGCAATTCTCAAGGGGTGTATTTGTAATTTACCTTATTTATTAAAAATAAAATAAAATAGATTAAAATAATTAATGAGATAAAATATCATATTAAATATATCATCATTTTACTCCTTTTTTTCTCACAAATATCACATTAAACTACAAAAAAAAAAAAAAAAAAAAAAAAAAAAAATCTAACTCACTTCTCAAACATAAATATTTTAGCATATAAAAATAATCAAAAACTAAAACAGTCAACTTTCCAAATGAGGCCTATGTTTTGAAAGTTTGCTTATTAGAGCATGTCCAATCCTTTTTCACATTTTTTTATCAAATTTAACTTCAATGAAACACGTTTACTTTTTCTATTCTAATCATAACACTAAACCCATATCAAATAAAGGGAGAGTGTAACACCCCCAAATCATTTAGTGTAAAACATTAAGTAAAATATGATTAAACTCAAAAGATCCTCTTTCTCATTAAACTAAGATTTCCTTTCACAGTTCCATGTTAAACAAATTAAATACATTTTTCATATGGCATGGTTCACCAAGTCAAAGAATACAAGCAAGATGCCTTAACGACTTACAACAATTCAAGGCATAACCTTGTTACAACAACAATAGACTCATGATCTGAAACAAACAAGCTCAGAGCCTTCACATTAAACATCCATGAGCCTCGGTACTCCAATTAACACAAAAGAGTGTACTCCTTTTCACAAAGGTAGTGGTACATCACCAATTCCTGCAAATGTTATGTTAGAAAAATAGTACCAAACTAAATGGAAAATATAATTTAAAATTATGCAAACGCTTTTTGGGCAAAACCAAAAACTGAAATAAATCAACATAATAACGTGATAAAACATATAGTACATAAAAAGATAAAACCTGATCGAGTCGAGTGTGTGACACTCTTTCCTTAAGACAGATTCGTCCTCCCACCAGTACTTAGGATTCAATGGACGTCTATCTCCCAGGATACAACGATCAATATCTTGCACTAGCAGCACTACTATTGCAAGCCTAGCGAACTTTGCTGTGCATGAACTCTCTTTATAGGAAAATTAGACTCAGGAAATATGAAGAATAAATGCAAAGTGAAGAAGAATGGCAATTCCCCATCCAAAATGAAGTGAGGGAGATAGAATAAATAGACTTCTATGAGACTCTTTGGAAAGGTTGTGATCCTTCAAAAGGACACACCCTTCCATCTCAAGAGACATAACCATTGGAGTAAATTTAAATTCAAATTTTCCAACAATCCCCTACATGAATGAAATTTACGGAAAGGACATGCAACAACATGCAGATAAAGAGAGAGTACATTAAGAAAATACCCTGCATCGGGATAGGTAGCTTTCGACTTTGAACATTCCCTAGTGAAAATCTATCGGACTTACTAGCTAATCAGTGGACGTGATGCCTTGAACTGTTCAGCCGTTTGTGTAAGCCAAGACAATAGAATTCACACAGAATATTTCCAAACACAGCTTAGTTCTCACGGTTGTGCCCGTTTTGGCCTTGGGCATCCCCTGGTATTTCACGAGTGCTTTAGAAAATTTATGTAATCAAAGACTTAATACCGTAGGACATTTGCTTTCAGTTGTGAATATTGTCTAAGGATAATATAATGGATCCACTAATGATATATAATTGAGAAGGTCAAACGAAAAATAGCGGCCGCTAAACAAAAAGTTTGACCAGAGAGCAAATGAGGAAAAGTTCATCGAGGGGAATGTGATTAAAGCCTATTACACCAGAGTCATCATAATGGTAACCCTACTTAGATGACTGGAGATCCCAAGAACTAAGTTCAAAGGGACAACTAAGTTATGTGTGGCTCGCCAGAAATCACTAAAGGAGTCCATCTCCTATCCATTCCTATGATGAGAGTGATATCTGCAACATGTGTCGTATGCAGGGAACTTAGGGTAAGCTATGCTTTTAATGATTACTTATATCTTGAAAAACGTAGAGGGGTATTTTTCAAGAGGAGTATTTAAGAGACTCGATCAGGTTTTATCTTTTTATGTACTATATGTTTTATCACGTTATTATGTTGATTTATTTCAGTTTTTGGTTTTGCCCAAAAAGCGTTTGCATAATTTTAAATTATATTTTCCATTTAGTTTGGTACTATTTTTCTAACATGTTACACAAAGATGAGTTATGTGCCTAGTATAGATACATTTAACAGAATATTTAATTATTTGAACATCCACATGGAATTATCATAATCCAAAACACAATTTAAAGTTTATGTTCAAAATTAAAGAGGACAAGAAAACAATTTCCTTTTTTGTTCTACTTGAAAACCTTTCTCAACACCGAGGTAGCAAATATGTCATGAATCTCTCGTAGGAGCCCCATATTACATATACATAGATTTATAACCAAAACTATCCACACATTTGCAACTATTAATACAACGGGTGGTGGGCACCCAAAATCATCCGTTTTTTCACTTTTGCCGACTATTATACGGTAGGACCATTGGACACTAAAAAATATTTTCCCACATTCAACTGATAATTAGCTCAAGACAGGGTATTTGGGCACCTAAACTCCCCGCGCGGGTATCAACACAACACATCATTCTCAAAAACCTACCTGAACTCATCAACTATTTACCTCCCAATTTTTACCACTTTCCAAGTAACTAAGCTTTCATAATTACATGAGATATATAGTAAAATATATAAAACATGGGTTAGCAATCCCCACATCCATGAATCCCAATACAACATACATTAATAATATACTCCAAAATCTAATTATCCACTTTTATGTGTTTAACACCCATTAAATTTCAAGCTTTGAAAGTCAATTCCATCTTAACATCATTTTTCATCAAAATCAAAACTAGGGTTTTAATAAATTTGGGGCTTTTACTCCCTCTTCATATATATGATAGTTCTCCACATCAACATTAATAATCCATAAGAGTTTATTTGAAATCTTGATAAAAATTTAGGTAAAATTCCTTTTATCAAACATAAAACTCAATTTCTAACTTAATCATCGAAATAAAGTATTATGATCACAACAATACCATATAATCATCCTCAAATAAAGAGATACTAGGTTAAAAGCAACCTTACCTCAAGAAAAGACCCGAACTTGCCGCTAGAGGTTTAGGTCGTGACCGGCCAGTGATCTTAGATTACCTCTAGCCTCAAAGACAAAATTGATAATTAATAATAATAATAATGGTGTAACAACCCTACTCTGTGTTATGTTAATTAATCTTAATTATGTTTGTAATTATGAGTTTGATATGATTTTGAGTGCTAATTATATGATTATGGGTGTTCATGAATTTATATATGTTCACCGTAGAAAAATCTGTTTAATTTTCTGATATAAAAATAAAATTGAAGGCTGTGGAGGTGACAGAAACCAAAATTGGTCATATTATTGTAATTAGCATAATTTTTAGAGCCTATGATGAAATTTAATTGAAAACTGATTCGGATCAAAATAATTAGATTAAATTGATTAAGTTAAGTGCAAGTGATTAACTCTAAGCAAATATGATTAGTCAAACTAATCACCACTATATATATATAGTGCAAGTGCCTAGGCTCATAACTTTGGGAGCTCTTAACCTTGCAAAATCTGAGAAAGGCCTATATAGAGAAGAGGTTTAAATTTGAGGAGTGGAGCTCAAAGCTTGGAGAATTGAAGAATTAGGCTCAAGAACTAACTAGATTTGGAAGAGTTAAAGACTCCAGGTGAGTAATTGAACTCAAATTTATGTGTTTAAGTTCATAACTATGTGAATTCAAGAAGTATATGTTGATAAATATGAGAATTGAGCTAAATGTGTTGAATTTAAGATCAACTTGGGCATGCATGCATGAATTTGTAGTGATATCTTATGTTTGAGCATAAATCATAAAGATTATGTTGAATTGAGAGTTGTTTGACACATGCATCGATGAATTGTCATGTTTTGAAGCCCAATTTTCAGTCTTAAGCTTGTATATGCAAGATTTGAAACATGGATTTTACATACATGGTTTCAACCTCATGGTTTAAGCTTGATTTCGGAAATTTAATCCATAATTTGAGTAATTGGTCTCAAATTATCTATGTTCTCATGTCATTTGATGGTTTTCCATAATTTTGGACCGAAAATATGAGTTTTGAACATTTAAAGATGTGTTTTGAGCTTCAAACAGAGTTTTGGAAAACTCATAATTCAACTTGTCTGCTCGAGCGAGGAAAGTGTCGCTCGAGCGTGGAAATCGAGCTCCCAGAAGTTTTACAAAATCTTACAGATCGCTCAAGTGACCAAAGTGGCGCTCGAGCGAGGACCCTTTTTACTTAGTCTTCCGCTTGAGCGACCTTCAAACGGGAAATTCACGCAACCAGTACTTTTGCAGACCGCTCGAGCGACGGAAGTTACGCTCAAGCGACTACCCTTATTTTTGAATCTCTGCTTGAGCGAAAGAAGCTACGCTTAAGCGGAGGGCCCTCTTTCAGAAATTTTGAAAAGACGTTTCATGTTTCGTTTTTCGTTCTTTTTCACTTCTAAGCACTCTTAGGCATGCATTGAGTACACTAAATGAATTAAAGAGCATGGAAGAAGCCTAAGAACATTAAGCAAATTAAAGAAATAAATGAATTGTATTATGACCCAATGTGTTATGAATTATGTAGGGTCAAGCGCAAAGACGAATCAAGCACCGGAACACAGTGAGTAATATCTTAGTAAAGATATTTTTATGTATGCATTGTTTTCTAAATGTTACCTACGTGGTAAATTTCTGACTCTATGAATTTGTACTATGAATGAGTATCCTATTCGCTTGATTCGTAATAAAGTATGTGAAGTGATTGATATATGAGCATGAAATGAGCCTAAGGCCGTTTGGCATGTTTGACAAGGACACAGATTGGGCCTAAGGCCATTTGGTATATTTGATGAGGACACGGATTGAGTCCGAGGCCATTTGGAATGCTTAACAAGATAGACTAAAGGTCATCTTATATGTAAATTAGACCAAAGGTCATTTCGAATAAAGAATTGATTGGACCAAAGGTCGTTTAGTAATATGATATGAAGGACCGGTGGTCATTGGTACATAGATCCATTAGACCTAAAGTCAGTCTATGAATGAGTATTGGACCCAAGGTCGTTTTGTATAGATGGACACAAGGTCATTTTGTTTTATATATGAGTTGGACCTGAGGTCGTTTTGCATATGGATGTGATGTATTGGACCCAAAGTCGTTTTGCTTTGTTATGATTATAAATCTGATGTGAATGAGAATAGTGGTTCAAATGTTTACATTATAAGTATGACTCATTTATGAATGAAACTCATTCATTAACTTCTTTACTCTAATATTATTCACTGGGCATTAGCTCACTCTTTATTTATATGTATGTAGGTGAGTAGAGGGACGTCCAACCCCAGCCCCAGTGAGCGTTGAGAAACCAAGTTTTGTGAGGATAACCAAGGTCGCCTTATGCAGAGGCCTTACTTTTGTTTTACTTTTGTTTTTGTTCTCTTATGGTTAGGTATGACCAATGTTGTGTATAACCTTGGAACTTGGTGCTGAAACTGTAAAATGATCCTGGATATACGTAGTACATACATAACGTAAATATTGCATGGTGTGAGTTATTTCATGTATATGAGAAATTTTTTTATTAAACCACGTATGCACAGCTCGTTGGACAATTCTTGTATGTGATGCTTCCACAGTTTGGCCCCCTATTATTAAATATGGTTTGATTTCTAGCTGAGGCCGCAGGTAATCTCGTGATTACTGGCCAGTTATGACTCTAATCCATAGGGGCGGGTTCGGGTCATGACAAACGGGGCCTTGCAGAAGCAATATTAAATATAAGCATGACCATTGAGCAGTGCATGCATGAGAGCCCATATGAATTTAAACTTCTCATATATATAAATACAAAAGTACATCATAATGTCTTAACATTTGCACAAATTATCCATACATAACAAACTTCCAAAAACAAAGAAAACAAAATAAGGTCACTTGATCCACTTAGTTGACACAACTTGGCTCTACATGACACCAAGATCGCCCCATCACAGAGGTACTCTAAAATGGCTAACAAAAGGGTAGATTCCCGAGGTTGCCTTATGCTTGACACTTTATTTGCTCTCCTGCATATATATAGGGAAACTGGGTGAGCTAAAGCCCAATGAATAATGCTAGTAAGAGATTTAAATGAATGATGTCTATCACTGTACAAAATCGTATCACATGAGTTCAAAGCATTTCATATTTGTATACATATCGAATCAAAGTTCACAGTTCATAATCATACGTAGTATATCATTAGTGCGCAAAGGGACCACTTGGGTTTAACGAATGGACCATGTAGGTCGACGAAAGGATCACTTTGGTCAACATCAGAGATCTCTATGCTCATATAACAAAGGACCACGGTATTGTTACCCCCGGGCGAGGGCCACATAGCAAAGGGCCACAGTATTGTTACTCTCGGGCGAAGGCCAAATAACGAAGGGCCATAGTATTAGTTGCCTAGGCAAGGGCTACACTAAGGATGCCACAATTATATTTCCAAAGGGACAATCATTCATTTATATCAAAATAGCATGTCAAATAACATTTTTGCGGTAATTCAAAACTACATTGCAACATATCGTTACAAAGATACTACTCATAGTGGGCTGGTACTGATGATAAACCTCTGTTGACCACCTACTCGAAGCACATAGCAAAAATACACATTGAAGCACACGTTCGAAATGAGTAACATATCTTAATTATTCTATCACATGTGTTTCTAGCTTACTCCATGATTAAGGACGTTCAAATGAGGCCTAAGAATGCCTAAATGAGCATGAGGATGCAATTATGCACTTGAAAGTGTTAGGCAAAATTCACTGAAAACAGGGTCTTCGCTTGAGCTCACACTAGGTCGCTTGAGCAATCCAACAATATACAGAGGGTTCGCTCGAGCGCACATTTGGTCACTCGAGCCGTCTGTAAAGACTGCAAAAGTACTGAATACTCAATTTTTATACTCAACAGTCGCTCGAGCCAAGTGCTGAAGAAAAGTGGGTTCGCTCGAGTTAATGGCCCAATGTTTGTAAAAATACTAGATGCCTTCGTTTTTTGCTCGAGCGACGGATCCTTCACTCGAGTGAACTGGATGAATTCTGGGTTTTCTATATTTGTGTTTGAAGTTCAAAAACACACATTTCAAGTTCAAAGCTTGCATGTTTGGTCTCAAAAGCTTGGAAACACTATATAAAGCATGTATCTTTGGAAAATATGAAACCATAATCTCAAATTTTCTTTCAATTCTTCAAAACAAAGCTCAAAATACCATGTTCTTGACATGCATGTAACAAACTCAACTCTTTTCTTTCCAAAACATGTTTATATGAAATGTTGAGTGCAAAACCATGAAGAACTTTAAGAAATAACTCAAGTAAGTCCCATGCATGTATGAATTTGAAGAAAACCAAGTTCAAAGATAAGGAATTATGCATGTATGTACACAATTCACTTAAACTCTCTACATTCATGATGATTCATGCTCATCCCTTTCAAATACTTGAAAATGATCCTATTTATTGGTGAATTCATCTTCCTACATGAATTAACTTCATGAATTGTAGGTAATGATCATACCTAGAGCTTAGATTAGGCCTTAGCTAAGCTAATTCTCTTCAATTTCTCTTGAACTCCCTTGATCTCTCATTCTCTCTCTTTCTAAGATGTTGAAATCTCTCTTTAGCTCTCAAATTTTTAGCTCAAAAGTTGTTCAAAATGAGCTCCTAAGCTTGATTAAGCATATATATATGGTGATTAGTGTTAGGCTAATTAAGTGTGGCTATGACTAATTAAGTGGGCTTGAGTCTAATCAATTATACTTAATTATTTTAATTATTTTGATCTTAATTAAATTTTAATCAAACTTACCATATGGTTCTAAAAATTCCAACTAACCTATTGAATTAATCAATTTTGGCTTTTGAATCCGTTTGGGCTTTCAATTTTGAATTCTAAATCGATAATTAAATAGATAATTCACAAATAAACATATAAGTATCAAATAAACACATAATTATGCAAAAGTATGCCCAACATAATAATATGCAAAAAGGTGCGGAGGTCAGGGTCGTTACAGTCTTCCCCCCTTAAGAAGTTTGATCCTCCAAACTTAAGTTACCTCCATTCGGAAACAAATATGGGTACCGTTGTTGCATTTCTTCATCTTTTTTCCATGTAGCCTCCTTCTCATAGTGTTCTCTCTATTCTATAACATGAAATGAATCTCTGTGATACCCGCGAAACATTGACAGATGGAAAACGTTGTGCATGTGCTCCATTCCTAACAGTAAAGCAATATGATAGGCAACAGGGCCAAGCTTCTCCAAAATCTGAAACTGCTCAATATATTGTGGAGTCAGTTTCTTTTTTTTTGCCAAATCTCGTTTTACATGATCTCCCACTTCATATTTTAAATCTCTTATTCTCTAATAAGTATAACTTTTCTGTCGGCTCTAGGCAGTCAAGAGCCTCTGTTGGATAATCTTTATCTTGTCAGTTGTTTCTTGCACAAGCTCGGACCCATACAAAGCCCTATCACTAATCTCGATCCATCAAACTGTAGTCCTACACTTTCTTCCATACGATGCCTCATAAAGCGCTATACCAATACTTGAGTGGAAACTGTTATTATAAGTAAACTTAGCTAATGGTAGGTAAGTTTCCCAACTACCCTGAAATTCTAGGATGCACATACGAAGCCTATCTTCCAACGTTTAGATAGCTCTTTCCATTTGCCTATCAGTTTGTGGATAAAAAGCTGTGCTGAATCTCAATTCTGTGCCCATAGCTTGTTGTAAACTTTGCCAAAATCTAGACACAAATTTAGGATACCTATCTGACATAATAGATACTGGAACCCCATGTAATCAAATGATCTCATCAATATAAACAGTGTCAAGTCTATAGGCATTAAACAAAGTTTTCACAGCAAGAAAATGAGCAGATTTTGCAAATCTATCAACGATAACCCAAATAGCATTCATACCTCTAGGTGTCTGAGGTAAACCGACAATGAAGTCCATGGTTATATGTTCCCACTTCCATTCTGGAATAGGAAAAGACTAAAGCAAACCTGATGGTTTTTTGTGTTCAGCTTTTACTTGCTGGCATTGAAGGCATTTGAAGTTGTAATCGGCAATCTCTTTTTTCATGTTTGGTGATCAGTACATTTGTTTCGAATCTTGGTACATTTTGGTATTCCCCGGATGCCACGACCTAAACCCGTCCCTATAGGTTTAGCATCGTAACCGGCCAATAATCCTGGGATTACTAAAGGCCTCCGAACAAATTAAACAAAATACAAGGGCAAACGAAAGTAAATACCAACATATAATGTCCATAGAGTTATGCAAACATACATGGGACAAAAACATTTAAAACTTAATTTACATAATTGTGAGGTGCTTGACACAGGGTAAAGCAAAGCACGTCAGTCAACAACTTACAAGGATATGACCTAACCGCAATCACTGCTAACCAGTCTACCTCTATGCGACTTGGGTGACGTCTCACTTAACCTGATACAGTTCTACCCTCAATTAGCACAAACCCCTAGAATACTACTGTTCATATTATTATGATATTAGATTCAAATTATGCCATATATGGTCTCATGCTTTTTACTGCAGAGGGGGTGGCAGCCGAATGGCCACTGCCAACAAGCAGATCTGCTCTTGGATCTGCTGCTCAATTAATTGTATTTGATGGTTAATGTTCTATAAATGCTGTGTTCTTATAGACTGTAAATGGCGATTATCAACAGTAAGCCAGAAATTACGACGTTGTTTATAATAATCTAATAATGCATGTAATTCAACAAGTATATCTACAGGCATATATTAAAAACATTAAAAGTTTGAAAAGAAACACTTACAACCAAGACTTCAAACTTTATTAGGTAGCAGAAGAGGCGTACAAAGCAAGAGAAAGAGAGAGCACACTAAATATTCTTACATACAAACTTAAAAGAAAAACCACTCTAAAAAACTTTGCCTTCAACAAGGGTGAGGCTATCCCTTTTATAGACAAATAAAAGGAAAGATAAGATAAATGCGAGGACAGATGGCGTGTCTCTGTGGAGTGGAGTGATCTTCTTTATCCTCAGCTGATTTGATGATGACTCAGCATCTTATCTTTATTGTTCTGTAGTGGACAGCTGGAAGGACAATTGTATGGTTAGTGCTAGATGGCCAATAAAGCATCTGCTTTTGTCTAAGGCAATAGTACTGAATTTTGTTGTTTTGTGCCGACGCTACTGAAAAGTAATGCTGGTGGAGAACAAGGTCATTCAGCTTTTCTTTTCCTTTTCTGTCTTTTTCTTTATCGATTTTCTCTGCAATAAGACTAGTCAGAGAGTCCCAAAAGTCACCAAGATTTGCTCGTTGTCGGCAGGATCTTGAGAGTCACCAGCAAGAACTGGGAACTCATTTTTGTCCTGATCTGGGTCTTCCTCATGGTCAGGTCCTTGACCACTAGAAACAGACTGCATGCTGGTATCATCACTGGAGAGGGATTGAAGGAATTGTTCCTTCATGTAATCCATACTTTTAATAATTAATTCCTATTTTGACAAATCTTATAGAAAATTCACGCTTATACCAAGGCATGCTGGTATCATCACTGGAGTTGCTGGGAGTAATTTGGGAATAGACTCCCAGCATGCCTTGGTATGAGCGTGAATTTTCTATAAGATTTCCTGTTGTTGTTTAGGGATATTGCAACAACCCTCGTCACTGTTTACCGAATAAGTATTGATTACCGATAAACTGAACTAATTATGATTGATAAGTGAACTGAATAAATTACTGAACTGACTGACTAAAACTGGAACTGAATTGGTCAAGTATACCTATTGTATTGCATTTCTATCTGTTTGATTTATTTGATTATCAGTTCATGTTTTGTGTTTAAACTGCTAATTGAAGGCCTTATCGGCGGCCGAATTGGAAACTGATTAGCGTTTTAGAACTGTCATAATTTATGTGATTTTATGGTATAATTATTTGAAAATTGATTTAGTATGATTAAATCAGATTTAAATAAGCTAAATTGCATAGTTTGACATATTTACCTTAATGCCATTGTGAGTGGCCCACTATGTGATCAACATTTGAGCCTTATTATACACTTAGGCACACATTTTGCTCAGCTCCTTTCTTGTTATTGCCGACCAAGAGTGAAAGAGAGAGAGAGAATTGAGCTCAAATTTGAAGATTGGCTTGAAATTGAAAGATTTGAAGTATGGATTGCATAGTTGAACTTGTTCATCTTACATTCAAGACCTAAGGTAGGAGAATCAACCTTTCCTTGTTGTAGTTAAGATAGTTCTTACATGCCTCATGCTAATTATAGAGATAAGGCATGTTTTGGTTCAATAATGTTGAATTAGAGATCAATTGTTGCATACATGTGCATATTGTCAAGTTTGGAGGTTGTAATACATCATTCCATACATGCATGTTCATAATATCATTGTAATTCATGTTGCCATCATGTTTTTGAAAGATTTGAGCTCATAGGAGCAAACATTGGAGCTTTAATTGGATTTAAATTCATGCATGTTGCATGTTCATGCTTGTTCATGGGAAATTGGTTTGGAAGTGAGTTTGATTAAACACCCTTGGGCTTTGATTTCTTAAATTGAGTTTAGAAACATGTTATTCTATGTGTTTAAAAGAGTTTCCCAGAAAATGGGCCCAAGAGGATTGAATTTGGTGTGTGAAACTTGAGTTTTGAACTTAGAACATAAACCTGGATTTTCCAGATTTTTGCATCCCTTCGGCGGAGAAATGGCCTTCGGCGGAAATCAAGCTCCCAGTACTTTGACCTATTTCTGATCGCTCGGCGAAAAAAGTAGCGCTCGGCGGAAATCGAGCATCGATTACTTTACCTTTTTCATCGATCGCTCGGCGGAGAAATGTACGCTCGAGCGGTGAAGTGGACGCTCGAGCGGGGACCTTTGTTTGCTTGTCCGCTCGAGCGGGGAAACCTGCGCTCGAGCGGGACCCTGTTTCACTGAAATTTCTGAAAATGTTTTCTAAGTGCATCTTTGCATCATCTTTCCATCCTAGGCATTCCTAGGGCATATTTAAGGCATCTTAAAGAGGATATAGATGTAGAACACACCGAGGCAAATTTAGGGATTTAATTATTATCTTTCCTGACTGTATAGCTTAGTGTGTGTTCAATCTATTAATTGTATAGGGTTGGCATTCCGAGGAGACGCTCTAGCCTACTGTAGCCCAGAACTCTGTGAGTAACAATTGTGTAAAGATATGTTCAAATGATTATTTTTCTGAATACTGAACTGTTCACTGAACTGATATGGATTACTGAATGAATGTATGTCCTTTATTTCTAAACTGTACTGTGGCATCCTTAGCACCTCTCATTTCTTTATTCTTTGTCTGAGATCTCTGTCGGTTCCTCGTGGAACCACCATCGCATCTTGATTGATGGCCATCATTCTTTATTGGTCTTCGGACCTCTTATTCTTGTTATGCTAATGGATGTACCACATATGACTACTTACTGTACTGAACAACTGAAATACTGATTGAAATGAACTGTTTTCATTATTGTAAGGACATTCATTCAAAACCTCTTTACGCATTATGTTATTCACTGGGCTTTAGCTCACTGCTTATATATATATGTAGGTGTTCAGGCACCGGATCAAAGCTAGGGGCGTCAGGGTTACTCCAATTTTGTCAAGCCAGCCTATGTGCCTCACTGCGAGGTTCCGAGTCTATCATGCTAAGGCTTAGGGGTGTTTTAGCATTCCCCCTCCTGCACTGTCTTACCACTTGTAATAATTGAATGGATTATATAGACTGAATGTTTACTGTACTGTTAAGTAGGGATTAAGTCCCTGTTTTGAATGATTGTATATATGTATATACTATTTTGTCACTGGTTGCATATATGTATGAAAAATCTTTTTGGTATACAGACTGTCACAGCTCATTGGACATTATTTACTTACTGTATTGGCTTCCGAATACATACTACTGTTTTCTTGTATTCTTTAGCGGGCCTCTGGTAATCTCGGATTCTTGGCGATTCTGATGCTAAACCCATAGGGCCGGGTTTGGGTCGTGACAGGTATCAAGCCCCTTTGTCCACCATTTCACAAAGAAAACTCTTTTGAGTCGTGAAACTTTGTTCTGGTAATCACATTGGAAATCCACTTCCATATCCATGGAATTCCAAAGCGAATGACAAAATGAACAACTGATTTAGACATTGAAATGTCTTTATATACTGGAACACGACTGTAGGCAATTTGCCATTCATTAAATGCCTGCCTAATGGGTTCTGGAAAAATATCTAACTGGAGCCCGAATTTATCCCACCAAACGAGAAACCGATTAAGTAAATCATTTTTGAGAACATTAGGAACAATACCGAGAAACCAAGAATGGTTTCGTGGAGGATTCTGGTAATAAAATGCATAGGTAAATGCATAAATATAATCCCAATAACAGTAACGGGATTCCTTGTTCCGAATATCCAAAGTTCTGGTAACATGGGGATGCATACCTTAAGCGACCATGGGCATAATATTCTGTATGGTAGCTGTCACGACCAAAACCCGCCCCTGTAGGTTTAGCGTCGCAACCGGCCAGTAATCCTTGGATTATCTACGGCCTCTGATGACATTAATATAAAATAAGGGGCTAGCGGAAGCAGATACATAAATATAAATGTCCAATGAGCTGTGTTGACTTATATGAAACAGAATATTTTAAAACTTTATTTACATAACCATAAGTCAACCATGCATTATATTATACCACACACCTTACAGTATCTTAAGTACAGCCAACATAATTAAAATAAGTCTCATGCATAAATAGACTAAATAAAACTTGATCCCAAGACACTTCGGGAACCTCCACGTGAGGCACAAAGGCTGGCTGACAACAGAAACACAGTCCCCCACAAAATCGTTGGGCTCGAACTCCAGAATGCTCACCTATATACATATATATACAAACAGTGAGCTAAAGCCTAGTGAATAACATTAAGGTAAAGGGGTTAGTGAACGAAAACCGAACATTTTATACGTACAAAACAGATCATAGCATAATCATAGTCATCTCATATCAGAACATAATAGAACATATCACATATCACATAACGTCTTCCGACTAGAGTAACCGGTCCCGGACACCGATTAAACACATATCACCACAATGAAGTGGCTAATGAGATCTCGTAACTGTCATGGACCCGCATTTTCATGCCGTCCCCCATGACTTGGGACTATCTATGGATGCCATAATAGATGTCAAACATGGATCTTCGTTCACAGAAACATATATCATTTCAGAAATCATAGCATATCTTATCTCATTTGGAACATAGTTTTATATAAACGTATCTTTACGATAACGTTACTCACAGTGGTTCCGTAGATGGTCAATCACTTCTCGGACGTTGACCTACAATCACAAAATACATAGCACCAACGAATCTTATCATTACTTATTCATGTGGCCATTAAGGCTTAGCTTACATCACGCTGGTTCATATTTATTCTTATCACATGGCTTAGAACACACATACCCTTGCAATCTCTTAGTGTGATTAATACTTGTTACAATGCTCAACTCACACACACACTTGTCATTCAATAACTCGTTACATTCTTTTCTTAGTGTGCGTTTCTAGCCCATAACCTCATTACTATAGCTTAATTAAGGCTTAGAAATGCCTAAGATGCAATGAGGATGTCAAAACATGCCTTGGAACACTTAGGCAAAATTTCAGAATTTTAAGTCCTCGCCGGCGAGCTTTACTCGCCGGCGAGCATGCAAAATGTATCGGTCGCTCGAGCGCACATTCCTTCGCTCGAGCGATCTGTAAATGATGCAAACTTCTGGGAGCTCGAAATTTTCGCTCGAGCGGACTTTTGGTCGCTCGAGCGAAGTGCACGATCTTCAGAGTGGTCGCTCGAGCGAGCTCTCCTTCGCTCGAGTGAAGATGCAAAATCTGGAATTTCCAGATTGCACCTCCAACTTCAAATTCGACATTCAACCTTTCAAAACTCGTATTTCTGGGCCCAAAATGAAGGAAACACATGAAGACTTATAAAACAACATGGTTTAAGCATTAAAACAAGAAATCATGGTCCAAAAACTTGTCATTTCTTCAAAATCCAACTTAAATCCCAATTTGACCCATGAAATCAACATGCAAGAACTTCTTTGAATTCAAACCCTCCAAAACATAGGTAATCTTGGTAATTTGATGGAAAACAAGATGATTGACCAACATATGAGTGAAATTAACACATGCATGTAAGTTTTTATGAAAATTAACTTCAAAATGCAAGAAATTATGCATGCATGCATGATTTGAAACTCAACTCCTCATTCTAAGTTCCATTACATGATTAAACTCATAACCTTCATGAACCATGCAAGATAACACTTAATTACATAAACCAAAGGAGGAATAATCTACCTTAGGCCTTCAATTCAAGTCTAGGAGCTCAATAAGCAACCCTCTCTTCAATTCTTCAAGAATACAAGTCAATCTCCTAGTTGAAACCCCATTTCCCCCATGACTCTCTCTCTCTCTCTATAGTCGAATTTGCTCAAGAATGAGCTGATGAAATGAAGTGAATTAAGGCTCAAAATCTTTTATGAAGTGGGCCACTCAATGGCATTTAGGTAAATAATCAAACTAATGTGTTTTAACATTATTTAATCCAATTTAATCATACCAAATCACATTTTAATTAAATATGCCATAAGGTTCTAAAAATTCCAAATAACACAATGGTATAATCAATTCCGGGTTTGGATGCCGATAAGGCTTTCAATTTTCATTTTAAAGCGAGATTCTAAGCAGATATTTTTATAAGTGACAGATAGAAAGCCAATTATCATGCAGATTACATATTAATCCCATAATTCATTTTAATCCATTCAGTAGCATCCTTAAATACCGATTAATAGCTAATCACGGGTCGGGGTTATTACAGTAGCTTCACTGAAATTAATGGGATTGGCAATACAATTGGGATGATCGAGTGTATGTTTGAACTTAATCGAAGCAGTCTCAAGGAGTATTTGTTCATATATGTATTTGTACTGATCAAAATGAGATGGAAATTGTTGAGTTGTAAATTACCTACTTTTGATCTCCCATAGATCGGACATCCGTTGTTCATCTTCTGTATTAATGTAGAGGACAGTTTCCTTAATGATTGTATTCTGTATATATGGTTCTGGAGGAGTAAGGAGGACATCTTTAGCCGTTTGGCTAGATTTCCCTTTTTTACTATTAAGGGCAGCTTGAAGCCTTAGAAATTCTGTATGATAGGGATTCTGTACATGGTAAGGGATGGATCCCCTTCCACGGCCCCACCGGCCTCGGCCTCGGCCTCTACTGGACATGTGGACCCTGTAAATATTTACGGGTTAGAAAATCTGATAAAGAGTTATTTTCTATATTTAATATCAAAGTCAAATGCTGAAAGTAAGCTTTTCCAAGAAACAAAGATCTGTTTTTGAGCAAGATTCTGAACATCTTTTTTAAAGATCTGTTTTGCAGTAGAACAATCAATGTGGATTAAGAAATGTTGATTTAATAAATCATCCGAAATTTAGAAACACATTTAACAATGGCTAAATATTCTTGTTTAATGGTTAGATAATTTAAAGCTGCTTGTTTCCAACTTCCTGAAGTATACCGCAAAAGTTCTTCTTTTTTACTGTTAGGGTTATATTGTTTTAAAATACCTCCATAACCCTGATTAGAAGCATCAGTTTCAACAATTCTTTTCCATGCTGGATTGGGTAACGCAAGACAAGGAAAAGTTTTTGCTTTAAGCTTTATTTTCTGAACAGCTTTGTTGTGTTCTGGTGTCCATGGCGGATGGTTTTTCCGTAGTCTGGTATAAAGGATTGCAGCATCCTGTGCTAACTGGTGGTAATAATCACTAATATAATTAAGACTACCAAGAAATCTCTGTAATTGAGTTTTATCTTTAATTTCGTCTGGAAATTTAGATGCAAACTCAATGCTTCAGTCAATAGGAATTATAGTGCCATTATGAATGTTATGGCCTAAAAGTCTAACCGTAGTTTGAAAAAGTTTCATTTTTGGCATAGAAATTACCAAACCATTTCGTATAATAACATGCTTAAAAATATTAAGATGTTTAATATGCTGGTCAATAGATGATGAAAAAATAAGAACATCATCAATATAAAAAATAACAAATTCTGTATAAGGACTGAATATATCATTAATAATATGCTGGAATTCAGATGGAGCATTTTTTAAACCAAATGGCATAATATTCCATTCAAAATGTCCAAAAGGTATGGTAAAAGCATTCTTATACCTGTCTTGTTCAACAATTTGAATTTGCCAATATCCTGATTTTAAATCAAATTTAGAAAAAATGATAGAATCCTATAAACGATCTAAAAGATTGTTTTTATTTGGAATAGGATACCAGATCCATTTCAAGGCATCATTAAGAGGTTTGTAATTGATGACAAATCTTGGCGCACCTCTTTCGATTTCTGCATTCTTGTTAACATAGAAGGCTGTACAACTCCAAGGAGAATAATTTGGCCTAATAAGGTTTTTTTGTAAGAGAGTATCTATTTCCGTTTCACATAGTTCTAAATAGTCTTTCTTTATTTGACTAGGTCGGGATCTGGTAGGTATTTCACGCTCATCAAATCCTCGTTCATAAGGACGAGAAACGATATGCTTCTTTCGTTCCCAAAAAGCATTTGGAACATCACTACAGATTTTCGTATGAAATTCCTTTTCAATTATCTTACTTTTATTCTGTAAGGAGGATTGTTGTAACCGTTGTTCTGTTGTGAGAAAATGAATTTCTGTCTAGAGAAAATTGATTTGTTTTTCTTTGAAATTGACTAGATCTTTAATTTGATCTAACTCTTTGGTATATGGTTCTGTAATAAACTCAAAAATAATACGTTAATTAGTTATGGTTGTATAAATGCCAATGGAATCCACTTTGGTGATAGGCATCAATAAACATAGGAATGGTGTCCCTAAAATAATAGTTTGAGACATGTTTCTGATAAGGACAAATGAAGTTGGGAGACAAATGCCCTGGTTACAAATAAGAACTTTTGGAAGTTTGTATTGAATATACATGGAATTGCCATTAGCACTAGTGAGTGACTGGGTTGTTTTCTGGAAATATTTGGTAGGAATTAAACTTTCCTGTATACAATTCATATTAGCACCACTATCTACAAGAGCGACAACATCTTTGATTATAAAAAAAAAAAAAAAAAAACCCTCTCTTTGGTGGTTGCATCTGTAGTATTTCTTTCACGGTTTACAATCCAACCAAAGTTACATCCTTGGGTAAGAGCCTACTTTTGAATACTTCAAGTCTCAGGCTCATGATTAAGCTTTTGATTAACAAGCTGTAAATTAATCTTATGTCCTTTTACAAAGTTCGGCCCTGCAAGATTTCTCTAGCTACAAACCCGCTGACCTAAAGGAATGTGTTCTTATCATACATGATTTGCAATTAAGTAAAAGGGAAGGTTCTTTGGTTGCATCAAGAAATAAATACAAGCAGGATGAGGTATATACATGTTTTTGAACTTGTTATTGGCATTGTAGTGAATGATCATCTTTAAAAATGGCTATCTAATTGAAATTTAATGACTTCCTTGGAACAGTTCAAATGCGTCTCAACATTGTCCTCTCCTCAGGAGATACCAAATTCTTTTTTTTAAAGATGTTAAAGATTCATAGTGAGGGTTAGGATAATTAGTTGATCTTGCTTGATTGATGGGGAGATGATTGTCTTGAAGAATGTTCTTGCATCGGAAGGTTAGCTAATTCAGAAAACTCCCATTGGTTAATCGTGTTTGATAATTGCTGGTCGTTTCGCTGATTTGGTTGTTTTGAGCTGCTAGTGTGATCAATTTCTGCTGGACTTAAAAAAGAGGGCATGAATGGCATTGCTGAGACAGTGGTTACTAATATTAGTAATAATTGGATAGGAAGTGTGGGATTTTGTTAGCATATGGTTCATTGCTTAATAGTTTCTGATTAGGTAGTCTCACTAACTTTTTATTTATTTTTTATTTTTTATGATTTTCAAATTATTTGTACTTACAAAATCCTAACCTTGGTGAATGAGGCAATCAGAGTGGACAGATTTCCCTTCTTACTTAAATTGCTAGCGGTTTGTTAGCAGTGTCGTTTGCTTATGTGAATTTAGGGAGAATGTGAAAATAAATTATGAAATTTATTTTGTGATACATAACAACCTTGTTTCATTTATATTGTACTCTCCCCTCCTTTATAGCCAACCAACACAATCTTCCAAGGAAGAATTACCACAATCAAAGTAACAAGATCATAACTAGAGAATTATTGGAACTTCATGCGCCACCCTTGCTTCATAGTACAGCTTTTCAATCTTCCAAGGAAGAATTACCACAATCAAAGTAACAAGATCATAACTAGAGAATTATTGGAACTTCATGGGCCACCCTTGCATCATAGTGCAACTTTTCAGGTGGCCTGTGGTTGGAATATATTTAAAATGGTTAATTTGCTAAGGTCTCTTTAATTATTAATTATTAATAAATATTACTTTATTATTTTCAACTATGAATCTAAATATATTGAATTTTCCAGTTAAAAAATTGTACAAATACATCTGTTTCGAAAGTTATGTATAAAAAATAAAAGTGATACATTTTCATAATTGAAAAGGTTAAAATGCTTCAGGTAAAGTAAGATTGTCTTAGGGGTGTTTTGGAAAGATGGTACAAAGTTTATTTTTTGGCTTTTTAAAACTTTTTTAGTTTTTTTATGTTAGATATGATGTGATCCAAAATGGATTAAAAACTGACTTTTGACTTTTTTATGATGTTCCCAAATGGCCCCTTAGTGTAATTAACCCTACTTAAAAAGAATCATGCTAAAATTAATTTTATTGAATTGTTGTTAAGGTAAAACATAATATCAAAATTATTAAAATTTAATTGTAATTTTTTATATACTTTTGTTTTTTTTTACACATAAAGCAAAACTAAAAATGATTGCCATTGAATGGTCATTAACATTTTCTATTTGAAAATAATGATAATATGGATTATTATTGTCATTTTTAAAAAAAAAAAAAAATATTTAAAGAAATGAAACTAAAAGAGAAGGAGAAACAGGCCAGGCAGGTGGGAGGCATCATTATTGTGAATAAAATGTTGGCTTTAATCTAATTTATTATCATATCAGCAAGGGAATTTCACTTGGTAACTGTTAATTAATTGGCATTTTAATTTAGGAAAACTATAATGACAATCCAAGTGGTAGTCATTAATCTCAATAAACAGAAAAAAAAAATTTAAATTAAATGTGTAAAATTGTTTGAAAATATATAACATAGTATGGTTCATTCATTCTACATCATTCCAATCTCATTTCAATGAATTAAATACCATCTAACATATTTAGAAATGTGTAAAAATATCTCTTCCTATTAAATACCATCATCCCATTCCATTCTCATTTGAATGAATTAAATATCATCTAACATATTTAGAAATGTATAAAAATATCTCTTCCTATATTAGCATATTTTTTTTCTTCATATTAATGAAGGAGAAGACTTCAGTCTAATCCAAAAATTTTATCTGTAATTAAATCATATTTATTTATTTTTTTAAAAATAGATGACATATATGGTTTTAAGTATATAATAAAACAATAAAATATTATACTACAATTATTAGATCGATTTAATTTTTTGTATGACCGATTCATACATCAAAATTTATAAAAATAGACAAAACTATATATTTAAAATAAAACTTGTTATAGACCTCACAATCTCAAATAACATGATCCAATTCGTGAATAGATTGGAGAGAAGATTCGCCCCTAATGAAAACACAATGGGTCATTATAGCCCATTTAGTTATCAATTAATATTTTGATTAGTACCATGTTTAATGTATATTCAGTGAATTATTGGACCAATAAAGTAGTGTTCTTTACTTTAAGCCTAGGTCAATGGAACCATAGGTTTTCAATTGATAGCAGAATCACCACTGGTATTGGATTGGGTTTCACTTCTCTCTTAAAATTAATTAAGAAAAATGTAAGAAATTCATCTTCACAAATTTCGAATTTTCTCTGAATGTATTTCGATCTTAAAAATTGAATTGATGAACGGTGATACTACATGCACGAATTAATATAAATATATCAACTAATGCTATGTCATTATTACTGACCTCACCTATTATACAAATTATAAATATCCAAAACATCTAAAATTATGTCACATTATCGGTTAGTATATTAGTTAGTATATTAACTTATACAAATGACATTATTCATTGACGAATTATAAAGTCTATATATGAAATGAATCTGAGCAATTAAATGTTGTGTTAAAAATAAATTCTAAATTGATAAAGGTAAATTTATAATATTATTCATTAATGTTAAAAATGACTTGCGTATTTTGCAACATTCAACATTGGGGTGTTTTGAGAAGATGGTTAAAAGTTATTTTTTGAATTTTTTTGACTTTTTTGTGAGAGAGGAAAGTGGGTTAAATGTTGAGAAGTGACTTTTAACCCCCTTTTCAAAATAGGGCATTATATTCGTAACGTAAGTCTATTTTTAGAATGTACATTGTGTAATCAACAATTTCAATAGCATTGTAACAGATTTCAATATCTTTAATCATTCCAAGTTCATTAAATTTTTTTAAGCTCAAATTTAAATTTAAAATAATTCTAATCCTAGTAAAAAATAGTGAGTCTATAATAAAATTTTAAAATTTTCTCACAAATTAAATTTCATGAAATCAATCTCTAATTAATAAAATCATTCATAAAAATATTTGATTTTAATTCAAATCAAAATTTCTAATTATATTTTCGGTTAATCACATCACAATCTGCCCTGGTGATTCAACGTTTAATGCAATTACTAATGTATCCAAGATATACGAGTATCAGGACATAGATTCGAAACGGAAGATCCCCAAATCTGTGCTGCTAATGTATTTGAGATATATCAGGACATGGATTCGAAACGGAAGATCCCCAAATGTGCTAATGTATCTGAGATATATGAGTATCATCAAGACATTGATTCGAAATCGGAAATTTCGTTTTGGTTTTATTGTAAATGAGTGCGTTTTGATTTGGTTTAGTAGTGTTAATGCCAACAATATGTTCAATTTGATTGCTCATTTAATTATGGGTTTTGATAGCTCACTTCATGTATAAATTAAAGGGTTTTGATTGCTTATTTAGGAGGAGGCGAAGAGGAGACCATTGCCAGATTACATTGAGATGGCCCAGAAGGATGTGAGCCCTAACATGAGGGCAATTTTGGTGGATTAGTTAGTGGAGGTTGCAGAGGAATACGAGCTTCACTCTGATACTCTGCATCTATCTATCTCTTACATTGATAGATTTTTGTCAACGAATGATCTCAACATGCAGAAACTCCAGTTGCTCGGTGTTTCTTCAATGCTCATTGCATCGTAAGCTCTCTGACCTCTTAAACGATTCTAGAAAAATATCTAACTGGAGCTCGAATTTATCCCACCAAACGAGAAACCAATTATGTAATCTCTAGATTTGTTTAGGATGTTCTTTTGGTTCTTTCATTTTTGTGTAGGATACTCGTTTTCACAGGCATTCTTCGAGGTTTTAGCTGGATATTCCTTGGGTGGTTTTAGATCTACCATATCCGGCAGTCTGAAAGCTTGTTGGGTCTACACTCTATGGGTTTTGGTGCTCATGGAAGCTTTGATAGGTGGTTTTGGTGGGTTTTTTTTCTCGAATGGAGAGGTTCGGTGAAAGTTCAACTTCGACCATGGGTTTCAGTTTAGGGTGGGTGCTTTGAACATGGGTGGGTTGGTTCAGGAACTTCATTCGGGCACTTTTTTTGTGAGCTGGAGTTTGAGGAGTGGAGGATCCAGAGTTGTTTAGGATCTTCATTCGGGCGCTCCTGTGCGAGTAGGAGTTTGAGGGGTGAATTCCATTCAATTCAATGGTGGTCGGTGTTTGTGTTCGGTTAAGAGGTGATTGGCGCCGAGTCAACAAAGAGGGGACTGCTCGGCATCGTTGGTGACGATCAACCGAGGAAGTTGTTTAGGTGAGGAAAACAAAGGAAGAAGTTTAAGATGAAAAACTGGGTTTTGTAGGTTACAAGCATGGTAACAGCACCAGCAGCCCCAGTCACAGAGGTAGAGCTAGTGGTTGTTAAAGAAGAATCAAAGGAAGAGCCTGTAGTAACAATAGAAGAAGCACCAACAGCAGTCTTGGCAGTGGTTGAAGTTGAGAGCAAGGAATTTGTTGAGTTGAGGAGAAGAAACCAGCAGAAGAAGTGGTTCCAGAGGTGAAGCGAAAAGAGGCTGTCGATGTTGCTCAACGTTAAAAGTATTGCGGACACAGGTGGCTCTCGGCAACAATAGAGCCTGAGTGTCCAGTGATTATGGAGCCTGAGTATTTGGCGATGGTGCATGGTGTTCGGGATAGGCGTGGGGTTTTCGAGACAACCGTGGGGTTATATGTTTTCGAGACAGACGTGGGGTTTATCAGTGTAACAGTGTTTTTGGTGTGGGGCTCAAAAGTTTGGTTTGTTGTTTTAATTGTCTTTAAAAATATAAAATCGTGAGGCTAAGGGATTGGTTATAAGGATGCAAGTAGCAGTAGTATGAGAGTGGGTCTTTACTCTTCGAATCTCTCTCAATGCATTTTTTTTTTCCTTGTATCTTTAAATTTCATGTTTTTAAAGGGAATTTTTTCTTTTGCCAATTAAGAAAAATTTGCACATGCATGCATGAATTTGTTATGAAATCTCATTGCAGAGCATGAATCATATAATCCATGTGGAATTAAGAATTGTTTGACACATGCATGCATGAATTGTTATGTTTTGAAGTCCAATTTTAAGTTCAAAAGCTTGTAGATGTAAGGTATAAAGGATTGTTTTTCAAATATAAAGTTTAAGGCTCAGATTTTGTTGAATTCATGGAATTTTGAGTTATAGTTGAAGTTATCTTTAGATATATGTTTTGGGAGTGCTTATACACAAATGAACAAGACATGCATGAGTTTGGAACCTTGAATGTGAGTTTGAAGCTCAAAACAGAATTCTAGAAATTCTATAAATTCGACAAACTGCTTGAGCGACCAAAAGGTGGCTCGAGTGCACATTTCGAGCATCCAATATTTTTGCAGACATTGGATGTTGGCTCGAGCAACCAAAGTACCACTCGAGCGATCACCTTACATTTTGAGTCTTGGCTCGAGCCTAGATTACGAGCATCCAGTACTTTTGTAAACTGAGGAGTTTGCTTGAGCGACCAATGTTGCGCTCAAGCGAAGTACCCTATTTCATGAAACTTTGAAAAGTTGTGTTATGTTTCAATTTCCGTTCTATTTCATTTTTTAGCATTCTTAGGCACACATTGAGCATCCTAAATGAACTAAAGAGTTAGAAAGAAGCCTAAGAAAGATAAACAAATTAGAGAATGGATTGAATTGTATTGTGAACCAATGTGTCACAAATTGTGTAGGGTCAACTCTAAGGATGAATCAGCCAACTAAATACCGTGAGTAATATCTTAGTAAAGATATTTGCTTGTATATTAATGTCTGAATACTACCTACATGTAAGTTTTCTAGACTTGTGAATTTATATTATGAATAAGTATTCTATTTGTCTGATTCGTAAAAGAATCTGTAAAGTGATTAATAAGTACGAATACAAAATGGGCCCAAGGTCATTTGGTATGTTTGATAAGAATATGAAATAGGCCCAAGGTCGTTCGGTATATTTGACAAGAACACGGAATAGGCCTAAGGCCGTTTAGAATGTTTGACAAGAAAGACCTAAGAGCATCTTATATATGAATATGAACATGATCATGACTATAAATGTGCGCATGAGTTAATTGGACCAAAGGTCGTTTTGAATATGAATACGAATGTGAACATGATTATGACTATAAACGTGCGCATGAGTTAATTAGACCAAAGGTCGTTTTGAATATGAATACGAATGTGAACATGATCATAACTATAAACATGCACATGAATATGAATTTGAAAATGATGGACCAAAGGTCGTTTTGTACATGTGTTGTGAAGGACTGGATGGTCATTTATGTATGGATCCATTAGATTTACGGTCAGTGTATGAATAAATGTTTGGACCCAAGGTCGTTTTGCCCCTTTGATATACCTTGAGCATAATAGAATGGACCTGAGGTCGTTTAGTTTTGATAATCATCTACATGTGTTGCTCATGAGTATGATTTATCTATTTAAGAGTCTCATTCATATAACCTCTTTACTCTGGTATTATTCATTGGGCGTTAGCTCACTTTTCATCTATATGTATGTAGGTGAGTAGAGAGATGTCCAACCCCAGCCCTAGTGATCCTATGAGAGAACCAAGTTTCGTGAAGTCAACCCAGGAAGCCTCACGCGAGAGGCTTTGTTTTTAATCTTTTGTTTTGTCCTTGAGTTACTTTTGTTAGTCAAGTATGACCGCTTATGTATATAAGTTTTTGGCTTGGAAGATTATGTTATGAATGTTCCTGGGACATGTATGATGTTCTTTTTGTATGAATGTATGAGTTATTATTAATATGAATAAAAAGTTGTTTTTGTTCCATGCTATTTATGCACAAGCTCATTGGACAATCTTTATATTTTGCTTTCATTTTTGGCCCCCTATTATTAATTATGATTTGATTTATGTCTAAGGCCACAAGTAATCTCATGATTATTAGCTAGTTATGATCCTAATCCTTAGGGGTGGTTTCGGGTTAGGACACTAGAACTGCTTGAATTTCCCGACTTTGCTTTCTTAGTTGTTGTCGAAGTTGCCCCTTTGTTCATATTCCAATTCTGTCTTTACCCTTCTACTCAAAAATCTGGTTATGAGTAGCTAGGTTCATGTCGGCCATGAGAGCCATGTCTAAAACATTAACATATTTAGAAAATTTCAAAACATTAATTCTGTAAAGAATTGTGTCATAGAGACCTCCCTCAAATTTTCTAGCCTTTTTATAGTCTGTATCAACCATGTGCGATGCAAACCGTGCCAATTTAGTAAATTGAGCTTCATACTTTGCTGTTGATTTGTTCTCTTGCTTTAAGCGTTCAAACTCTATCACTTTCCTATCCCGAACACATTGTGGGAAGTACTTCTCATTAAAAAATCCCTAGGAACTGTGCCCAATTAATTCCCCTATTGGTGTCTTGTACTAACATCCACCACCTTCTTGCTTCATCTTCAAGAGTGAAACGACTAGCAGTACTTTTTGTGTCTTTGTACATGGGAACCCTTCAAAAAGTTTTTCGATTTCCAATACCCAGGCTTCGGCCTTTAGCAGATCAATTCCCCCATGGAACAAGGGTGGCTTCAACTGTTTGAATTCCCTAGTGAGAGTAATAGTTTTGTCATCTTCTTGATCCTCTAATGACTAATGCTAATAGGCATTTAGAGAGACTGAACTAGAGAAATTGAGAATATTCTTAGAAAATGAGGATATAGTAGTTGTGTCAAAATCACATTTTTTTTTTTGAGAAGTAGGTTAAAATTAATTTTTTGATATTTTTTGAATTTTTTTTAAAAAATATATAAAAAAAAATAGAAGGGTAATATGACTCAAAAGATGTTAAAAATTAAAAAGCTAACTTTTAATCTCTTCCCAAAAGAGGCCTATATAACACCTTTTCAGCCATTATCTAACACCCCAAAATGACATTTGTGCAACTAAATTAATATTATCAAAATTTAACATTTTAACATTACGAGCAACTCCACTAAATATGTCAATCCAACATGATAGAATTAACGGTTGAAAACGGCATTGGTCAACTACTTCACTCAATACTTTAAATGATGACGGATTGTTTAGCTGTATTTGACAGCATGTTTTTTATGTCAATTTTACTCTAAAAACTATTCTTAATTGTACTCTAATTTTACTTTTTCATCAGATTAAAAAAAGTGTTTAAGTAACAAATGAATAAAATTTTGAATTTTGTTTATGAAATTATTTTATAATTATAATATTTTTATAGAAACAAAACACTATTTAAATGGGATTTAACGGGTGTGTTTGATTTGTGTTTATAGAGTAGTTTTTGAGATAAAAAAGTACAAAAACTTGTTTGGTTTGCCTTTTCTAAATATTCTCTCTAAAATAACTTTGGGTATTTTTGTAGAGTAGTTTTTGAGATAAAAAGTACAAAAACTTGTTTGGTTTGTCTTTTTTCAAATATTCTCTCTAAAATAACTTTGTTTTTTTTTTTTTTTTTTTTGTAAAGTAGGTTTTGAGATAAAAAAGTACAAAAACTTATTTGATTTGCCTTTTTTGCAAACATGTTTCAAAAGTAATCCTAGAAATTGGATAACCAAATACATTTCTGAGAATTTTTTTGAAAAAATTTGTTTGGTTTGATTATTCTTAAAAAAGTATTTGTAGAGTATATTTCCAACAAATTTCTCCCAAAATCAAACCAAACAAGGCCAACGTCTTTCAAAAAGAAATTCATTTTAAGTAGTAAAATAAAAGAGTTTATAAATCATTAATATAAAAAAATAATATAATAATAAATTTGACATATCGAGTTGAAAGTTTTCTTGTAAAAGATGTCACAATTCGCCACCAAGCCTTCAAAAAAATTTAACATACCATAATTTAAAAGTTTGGATAAAAATGCCTAATGTTAAATTATAAATTTTGTATTACCATTTTGACAAAGGGTTTCTTTATATATACTAGATGAATGGCTAGTTAAAATCACTCACTAAAATCTATATGCAAAACTTAATTAGCTCCTCAACAAGTGCATAGAGGATTGTCATGTTTAATTGCCCTATTTTATCTTCTTCTTCTTTCTTTTTTTCTTTTTTTTTTTAATCATAAGAAAGAGAAAAGAATATAGCAATTTAATTGAAAGTGAAACACTCACTTTTATTGATTAAATGACTAGTTTAACATACAATATTTAACACAATGTTTAACTTACCCATGAGAGAATCCAAGAGTGATTATTCTTCACTAATGACAAACTTTTACAATTATTTGTAGCTTTCTTTTCGTGCACCTTTTAGATACGACTAGCCCTACAGTTCGGACTCCCGTGGTTCTACATCTGATTCTACAAGTGCAATGCGAAATAGATAAATACAAATGAGTCCAAATCCAGCAAATCTTTTGGAAAATCGATTTTGGATCAAAATGTTAAAAATAGACTGCTTTGCTAGACTACAAAGTCGTCACCTAAATATTGTTGGGAAATTTAGGAAACCCGAGATTCGTGTCAAAGGCCACTTATCCGTTATCACCAAAGTATCTCAGCTCGGGATCTTAGGTACGAGAGGGGAAGGTTATGAATTGAGAATCCCGCTCGCCCGATCAAAAATAGGCCTTTACTAATCATGATGTGATTCTTAGCTACATTATATTCTCTTGTTCTAATTTTTAGACTAATATTACTATGTGATGCACACAAGTATAGACTAATTTGCAAAAGTTGAAACATTTGATTTCATATTTGTTTGAAAAAAGTGATTTGAATACGTACCACTTGGAAAAGTGATCCCATATGTACATTTGATCAAACTGTCCCACTTCAAGCAATAAGCCTTCATGTACTGGCATTCAAATGGTATATCACTTAAGCACTTAGTCTCATGGAATCATGCTTTGATGACATGGCAACAATCATATGCATGCGATATGCTAAAGCAATTAAATGCTCACCTAATACTCCGAGCCAAAACAAAGCAAAATAATTAGAAAACATGCATGTCTCTAACTAATACAAAATCACTAATATGACACATACAAGATGCAATTAATAGGCTCGGCTACTAACATGGTATTTGAATCAATTTAATAGTATGTGATCTAAGCACGTACTCAAAGAATTTAAGCAATGATAGTGCTTTGTTAGAATGATAAATCGAGCTTTGATGTGTGCAAGACAAATGGATACTTTGGACATGGAAAATGCTGATAAAAACATGATGCTTTATTCTACCATCATAAGCAAAGAAATAAAAGAGAGAAATAAATGGGGGTTGGAAGACATACACACTTTTACACTTTTTGTCCTTATGCAAGAGGGTCCGAATGAATGTCCAAGTGACTGAAATAAACTAGCTATTACAAAACCAAATGAAGGAATTAAGCTAATGAATACTAAATAACTAACTAGTTATCTAATTTATTACAACAAGGATGAACAATACAACTAACTAGCTAGGTTAACTAATTATGATAATTACGAATAAACATTAATGATAATTACAACAATGTTAATTACAACGGTAATTAATTAATTACAACAATAATGGGAACATTAATTTACACCATTGATAAACAAGATGCACAAGGATTGCATGCACGTGAATGTTTTCAGAAGCAACTTTGTTTGCCTTTCTTGGAATCTGCCTTGTTTCACCTTCAACCACTGCCATTTGTTTCTGCAAAAATACACTGTTTACCAAACATTGGAGCCCAACCGGCCCCTAATGAGGCCCGGCTGGGCCCAAACAAGGCCGGTTGTGTCTTGATTTCATGCAAAACCCTGTTTTTGTGCTTTGAGGTGAAAATAGTGCGAACAGAGCCTTTCTGAGCTCTGTTTGTCCCTTATGCTCTTCTCTGTCATGGAGAGGCTCAAGAGAAGAACTAAGTAGGTTCCAAAACTATCAATAAGCAAGTTGATCGCTTGATGATTTCAGAGACAATTGGACAAAAATCAATAAATGCAATGAACGATCACTCCTCCCTCCTATCATGAAGTGAGCTCAAAGAGAAAGATAGAGACGCTTCAAGTTTCATCAACACATCATGAATTGGTGCGTGACGACTCCTAAAACTATGGACTCGGCATAACGTCTGGCCGAATCCAAGCAACCTTACTCATTTTCTTTACGTCGGTTTTATTGGTTTTAAGCCCATTTTATTAGTCCTTTCCATTTTTTTAATCAATTTGTCTAAAGTGATGGTTGAGTCCACTACATGAGAAGAAATGTCAAATGAGAAGTGATCCAAGGCATGAAAGGGAGACTATGCCTTGACGATGAACCTCCAAAGAGATTAAACCATTGAGCATGGGTCTCTTTCCCATGCCTTGAATAACCATCAATCTTTTGAGACAACTCTCAAACAAAAGAAAACACGAAAAGAGGGAGGTTGCAAACATGATTGCGAGATTGATTTGAAGAATGAGACTCTTAATATGAAAACCAAGCAAAGAAAAGGTATTAACTCAAATGGCTTGATGTCTAAGGCCTAAACAAGCAAAGCCATAAGGACTTACAACATGATAGGCAAAGTATTCAAAGCATGAACCAATTAAATGAATTAAAACAAGTCTAAACAGCCCTGAATATGTAAAAACCAGTGACTACAATGATGTTTAAAGAGTACGAAAAAGATAGGAAATAGCAAAGAATCACAAGGCTAGTGAACAAAAGCAAAGAGAGGTGGCTAGCCGCTCCATTTATGAGACTTCAAACCATGCTTTTTAGCCTTTTTTGAACTCTAAAAAGCAATTTGAAGACTTAAAAAAAGGAGTGTAAAGATAAGGGTGTGAGCTATGAAGTAAGGTGCAAGAAAGGGTATTAAACCCTTCTATCTTTGGTAGCTATCCAAACCCAAGTTCTAACACTTGAAATGGATTCAAATCAATACAAAGATACAAGAAATCGATAGTAGGAGACAAAAATGAAAGCAAAAAAAAGATGGTAAGCTTATACCTCTTAAAGAGGACAAGCTATTGTTGTGGATCAAACTTGGTTCAAACACACTCTCAAGCTTGAATTGTAATTCTCAAGGCTCAACCAAGGCTCTAAGGTTAAGGTGTGAGGGTGTGTATGGTGTATAGATATAGTTCAAAGATGGCAAGCTTGCTCAAAGGTGGCTTGCACAAGAAGGATGAGCTCTCAAGTAAGTGTATAGGCTCTTTGGAAATTGTTCAACTCTCAAAACAAAGATATATGCTTGTATTTATAGAATTTGAGCAAAATAGGTCGAAAATATCTTCAAAAATAGAAAGCTAGCGAGCTCCTGCCCAGAACAGTGTTTATCGCCACCAAGGCACGGCCGGCTCCTAATGAGGCACGGCCGGGCCCCAATGTACTCCCATGTTTCTCTATTTCAAGCTCAGTGTAGGGTGGCACAATGTTCAAAAAGGGACCTCTGAAGTATAAACAAGGTAAATAGGAAGGTGTTGGGACTGTTTCAAAGCTCGACCTTGGAGTCCTTTGTTGGGCATTTGGATCACACACAATGTAACTTTTATCATCGAGTGCACATGACAAAGCGCCCGAGTCTTACGGGCGGTCAAAAATGGAGTGTCTACACTTTTCCTAGCATCTCCCTTGGAGATGGTGCACTAAGGAGAGAGCTAGTCCTTTGATAAAAGCGACTTGACAAAGTTTTAAATTTGTCCTAATCTCAAATAGGGAGCGGACGTAATCCCCTTATCTAACCTTGCCTTTCTTCTTAGTATTGATTTCATTATTTGTACGAGAAAGAATAGATGGCTGTGTCGTAGTTGTTACATTGTTCAAAATGATACTTGAAAATAGCATCTTTCAATTACAAATGTACACCTTTATTAGTGAGTTCAACAGAGAGGAATGTGAAATTGGAAAGTTATTTTCATTGTCCATTGCAGCTAGGAAGGACACACTAATAATAGCCATATTTGCTACTTGCCTTGACTATATTTGTGTTCTTATTTCTTGATTCTTTCCCCTCTTTTTTCTTTCTTTCTTTTTTCTGTTGTGGATCACATAGAAGGTTCACTCTAGTGGATGAAACATAAATTTTAGTGAATATAGCAGTTGTAGGAGTAAATATTGGAGGTAATGGTATCACCATTCAATGATCATCGTTGATATGAAGTAGGAACCACAACACCATTGAGTTAGTAAGATACAAGAATTGACCACTTAATGTATTTGCCGCTTTTTATTGGCCGATGACACTACATAAGTTGGTGTCACTGTTACACTCAATATTTTTAACCTGAACATATCAATCATGATGCATTATTGCCGCTCAACTTATATTTCAAAATTAAACATGTCAAGCTAAACCAGGAGTAACAATCCTTACAAGCCCAAATTGATTACGAACATTTTCTTTCCAAAAAAGACTTATTTTTTCATTGAACAAGAAATGTAACAATGAAGTAAAATTACATAAGTATTTGACAATGTTAAATGATATAACATGACCAGAGATATACATAATTTACAAGACTGTACATAGTAAGGGACACGTATGATGTATCAACCAAGGGTTGAAATTTGTTACAATTGGAGATATAATTGAAATTATTCCAGCAAAAGTGGCAGCCGACTAACACTAGATTTAGAGTGTTTTAAACTAGATTTAGAGTGTTTTACGGAGAACTTCTTCGTTAACTTCTGTGGAAGGATCTGCAACCTGGGGTTCAGCTCGGTACCCGAATTCTCTGCAGCAAGCTGATAACTTTCCACAAGCTCAAGTTGTCTGGCAATTATCTCGGAGCGTCTGGGGAGAAGCTCAACAGGCTCTCCCCCGGGGATCACAATATATTCAATTGCAAGTCGGACCTCCTGTAGGGAACCGTAAGAGGAAAAAGGTCAGTCTTGCAGAAAGTGAAGTAAATGATGTATTATAACAGTTTCGGATAGAATTTACGAGGAAAAGGTAAAACAAGCATGAAATGAGCAAATCAAGTACTCGAAGGTAAAACCAAAACCACGAGTCATCCAGACTATGAAGCACGAACACCTCTCCTCTCCGGAGGTCATGTATTAGTGCTTGATAAGGGTTGGACACAGACAGGCATTGGACATGCTGGAGGAAGTATCCCATCTTTTTTTCAGTTGTACATGCGATGGACACATTGGGAACACACTAAAGACACATTAGGAACACGTTGTATCTCATATATTTTATGTTTATTTTTTCCATTGGAGTAGCATACCCAAGGTTAATGATAATGAGTTTGATGAGAGCAAATATTTGACATAGAATAAATATATAATATTCAAATATATGATATATAATAAATATATAAGATAAAATGTTTAGCACATGTCCCCCATGTGTCATGTTCTGCAAACTAGATCAAATTTGTGTGTCCGTGTCATGTCATGTGTCCATGCTCTTCATATTACCCTTAAAGAACTGCTTTAGCTAGAGATTGGTCCTTTGTCCTATGCAAGATGATCTAAAAACAGAATAACCAGACGAATGAGTTCAATAACACTGACTAGATGTAGTTTAGAATGGAAGATGCATAGAGCAGCTTGATTCCCTGTACATATATACATATATATGTAGACACTCCAATATGAAATGGAAACAACTAACCAACGCAACCTATTCCAATGAACTGATTTAGATTCCTTCCTAAAATTCAAAGCAAATGTCTAAGAATAAATTTGATCTTTCCAAAACTTTGAAGAGTGGCTATCTGCATCTGTTTTCCCTTCTGTTGTTGAGAAATGTTTTCTTTCTTCTTTTTTCCTCAACTGTTGAAACAAGCAAATCAAGTACTTGAAGGTAGAACCAAAATCAAGATTGGATCCAAAGTTGAGCAAGTCACATGATTGGACCAGGCAACGGCTGGGCAGATAATCTGCACCTCACTGCTTTGCCTGTAGTCTAATTACAAGCCACAAAAGCAGCCATTTCCTAATAGTGTTTCTCCGAGAAACAAAGAACCATAGAATTTGGATTGCTATCATATGGCGGAAAAATAGATGCACATAAATCTCAACTTTGGCAAAGCCTTACTGCAACAAGTAGGGTAGGCTGCATGAATATATTTGGAACCAAAGATGACTGGGCACAGGTTTTACGACTCATTTTGTCTGGAAAATTGTTTTCTATCTGTTAATTTAATTTCACACCGTGTTGAAAAAAGAAGGGGGGAAAACTGATAATGTCAACCATGTCTAAGTTGCCTCATTATTAGTTATTAAATTGCAGATATAGACCAAAATTTAAACTGACACCATTTACATTGTTTAGCATTAAATATCATCCCATTTGAATAAGAATAAAATCTAACTTCCCCACAAGTAAAAAAAAAATTGCTTGATGCTTCAAAATGAAATATTATAAAACTTTCAGATATATCCAACAAAAGTAGATGTCTGTCAAGATAAGAATCATAAAAGGTAATGTTATTGCTAAGCAATCGAGTTTTTGTCCACAAAAGTATCACCCAATCAACTAAGTCCAGCATGTGATTTCAGTACTATAACAACAATGGCACAACATGAAGAGCAATAATAAATGGAAACCAGATGCCTACCTTACACATTTCAAACGAAAAACACATAGAGAAAGAATAAAGAGGGAGTAATATTTGGGACATAATTGGTCCAAATGTAAGTATATGAACTCTTTTAACTTCTACAGATGCTATGCTACAATATTCTTTGGGTTGTTTCAAGCTTAACAGTATACAATTAGTTCACAAGCATTGGCAATTGTCAGGCAATGGCATATACTTTTAATAAATCATAGATTTGTTCTGTCAATCACAATTGCTACTGCACTAAATTTTTCAGCCACATTATTTGACCTACCTTAATTCTACTTAAAGGATTACCTTGATAATTGAATAACAACGAACATAACACACACACACACACATACAAAGAATATATAATTAAATGGAATAGTGTAGTACCTCCAAGGCATCAATCTCCTCCAATGACGGTTTTCGCTTTGGTGCATCATCTTCAATTTCAATGTCAAAAGAACTCTTGAGCACGTGCTTTGATGTAGAAACAAAAGAATCCATTCCCAGAATCATCCGAACTGCCTTTACCATTTGTGCCATGGTATTCGACTGCATTTATTCAGATCATTAATATCTGATTGAAAAATCATAAATATATCTAATTAGTAATTTTCAAAAAAATAATAGAGGACCTTGATAACAAAAACAGGCAACTGGTGAAATTTAGCTACACCACGAATCCAGGGATTTTGCTTCATGTCAGAGCTGGATGATAAAATAGCATCTGCCGTTCCAATGTCGTCAGTTATATCAATCTCATCCTCAATCCCCATTACGCTTGCCACTTGAAGTAGATCAGCTTCAAGGATCTAAAATACAACCAAAATATTAAATCTACTCAATTCTTCAGCCTTAAGGTTGATCTTTTAATGTTGGCCGTGACCACTCATGCTTCAAGCACGGTGATCTGATTTTTTAGCCTTGATAATTAAGTACAAATCTAGTGCTAAAATATATGTTTCATAAAGTAGTGCGAGTATTTAATATATATGTTACGTGAAATTTTCCAAGTTATTTAAACATTTCCACATATACCCTTGGATAACAAATTGATGGGAAAAGATAGAAAATGAACAAATGAGAATGGAAGCTTGAGCAATGAGCAAATACCTTATAAGTGTAAACATAAACTGGTGACCTCCGCTTACTAACAGTAATATTTCTGCTCAATTTCATAGAATTAATTTGAGAATAATCTCTGTCTTCTTCATCAGACTCTATTTGAGACATTCTGTCTTCATCCTTATCCAGCTCAGATCCTTTTTTACGGTTCTTCTCGAGTGTTGGAGTAGACTCCAAAGAACTATTAGCTTCACATTCCATGTGACGGACTTCAAACAAGGGAGATTTTCCTATCATCCAGAAAAGTTTCTAATCAGGATTAAGTGATTGCCGCTTCCAAGTTTAGAACAAGTTTGCAGACACTATGCTACATTGGAAACATAGAATACCTGCCAGTATAGCATCTACGGATGCATCCAACCGATGATGAACACGACACTCAGTTTTAGATACTATCTCAATTGCACACGTAAATGTAGGAGGCCCTTTCCTTTCAAGAATTGTCTTCTGCACCTTCCGTTTCTTCGCCTCATCATCACCTAGAGTCACACTCTACATAAAATGAACCAGTTCCAATTAATCTACAGTCAAAGCCTGGGTATATAAGATCCCAAACCACAATAAACTGCAGTAGGATCTCTGAACTTATTTTATGGGTCAACCTACCAATCTAGATGAAATTGCAATTTGTACAAAAAGCCAACATAGTACACCCCAAATAGGGGGAAGAAAATGATAACAGGAGAATATTATTTGGGATACAGAAACATGCATACATATAATTCACAAGAGTAAAGATTGATTGGAAGAGGAGGTGGTTCTTCGTACCTCGATGCCACCAACAAGTATTTGAAGGCAGGGATTTTTTATTATGCTGTCTATAGTCATTCCATGTGCTGTTCCAACAAGTTGAACTCCCCTCTGAGCAATTGTACTGGCTGCGAGAGCTTCAAGCTCAGTTCCAATTTCATCAATTATAATGGATTCAGGCATGTGGTTTTCAACTGCTTCAATCATTACCTGTTCGGTAATAAAACAACAGATTAAATATCCAATGGAAAAAGGTTACATTTTATCCAAACCATGCGAGGTAGCATTAGATAAGGCAAAAAAGATTAATTGAACACCCACATTATGTTGCATATTAACATTTGGAACTTGCATTCTTCTTGCATGACCTATTCCATAATGAGGAACATCTCCATCCCCTCCAATCTCATTTGAGGTATCTACAATCACAACACGTTTCTTGTGTTCGTCTGCCAACATCCTAGCTATTTCTCTGCAAAAATAAAGCTACATCAAATGAATAAATATTGTACACAAGACATAGTTGAAAAATAATAGCCGAAAGAGGCTTAATTTAAATTCTTTGAGAAGTTTGAAGATGGTCAATGAACATAACTATCTGTGAATACGACTTTCTCATTCTTTGATTTCACATTACTTGGGTAAATTACAAATATACTCCCTGAATTTTGCTTAAAATACGATTTGCTCCATATGGTTTTGAAAATTACATCCTGCCCCTTGAATTTTCTAATTCATAACAAATGTCTCTTTTTATTAATAAATCATCATGTCAATTAACAATTTTGAATGATGTCATAAATTTATTTCAATTAATTCAGTTAAATAAAAAATTATGACAATGAGGTATTTGTAATTTTTGAACTACCAGAACAATTCGTATTTTAAGCAAATTTTAAGGAGCGTGTTTGTAATTCATCCTTACTTTTAAAATATAAGTTATGAAATATTAAGGGAAATCAAGGAAGAACACAATTAAAAGTCACCATATGTTGACTGCATTCCACACATATCATGTAACATGATCATTGCTTATTTATGTAGCTGTATGCAAATTTCTCCCCCATGCCACTGATGACTCATGGAAAATCTCAACAGTGATATGATATAAATGCTAGAACTTTATATACCTAATCAAGGTTGTTTTGCCGACTCCTGGAGGGCCTATAACCAAGATAGAACCTCCCCCCTCAACCAAGTCACGTATGATTTCAGCACTTCCAGATACAGCTCGACCTACGCGGCAAGTGAGGCCAATAATTTGCATTTTACGGTTTCGAATAGCACTTATACGATGTAGGGAATTATCAATGCCTGAACGATTGTCATCCGAAAAATCGCCAACCTGAAGAAGTATAGCTTATTTGCATTAAAATCATTAAAAATCTATACCTTGTTAAGATGACAAGATTACAAAAGCATGCATATGTATTCAAACTAATCTCAAACTATTTTAATATTATTGGGTCCCTATCAGTCATGAGCACTAAAATTGACTATCCAATTATAAATACTCAAAGACTAGAAAATCCAAACTTAGCTTAGGGGTTTTACATATAATATTCATCTGATACCAACTTTAAATTAAAATTTTCAATAAACTATTTGCAGAATTGACTTGAATGACCTTTGAAATTGAGTGCAGGAGATCTTCAAGCTTTACAGGCTGCTCAGAGATCATCCAATCGCCCGAAGGAAACCGAGCAAGAGGCTGCCTACCCAAATCCATAACCACTTCAATCAAGTCGCCAATCTCTGGGTGCCGAAACAGCTCATCCTTCATCCTCAAAGGCACTAATTCAAGAAACAAGTCCAGCTCCGAGACTTCCTCCGATCGCGAAGTCGAAGCGGTATTCAGAGAAACCGACGACGACCCATTTCCCTGAGAGGACCAATCACGAGGCCTGCGGATCTCCGGGGGCCGAATTGATGGTACCGAAGAGGCAGAAGAAATCCCATTTCGCCGACGACGTGTTCGACGAAATGCCGATGAGAATGAAGAGGAAAAATCTGAACTTTTGAGGTAAGAGAAAGTTGAATTTGGGATCTGGTTAACTGCGTGCCATGAGGTGTGGAGATCGATCAGCACAAAATGCGAGCTCAGAGCTCTCATTCTATACTCTGTTTCTCACTACAATTATATCTTTCTCTGTTATTTTTTTTTCCTCAATTTCTATATGGGTCAGAGTTTTTATTGGATTGAAGATTGGTCGTGAAGAAGAAGAGGAAGATGAAAAAAAAAGGGAAGATTCGAAAGGATCTCCATCGGTATTGGAGGAGGTGATGAGGGTGGGGTCCGAGCGAAGGGAAATAGAAACAGGAAACTGTTAACTGACCGTTGAATCTATCGACTTCAACCACGTGGGTGGGGCTAGAGAGATGAGAGGCTGCTTTGAAGACCACAAAACGTTGCTTGGCTTGGCGGGCGTGTGTTGCTTTGCTGACACTGTTCGTATTCATTATCCGTTGTTTGGCATGTACTAATATTTTTTTTTAATATATATATATTTATTTGAGTCATATTAATTAATATTTATTAACATTTTATTTTTATTTTTCTATCAATTTCTTTTTACTTTTCTATATATATATATTTTTATAAAAAATCAAAAAATACACTAATTTAAAATATCTCAAACCACCTCTAAATTTACAAGGGTTTGACATGTGCTAGTATATTTTTTTTAGTTTTTTTTTTTTATGAAAAAATATGAAATATAGATTATATTTGAAGTGATATGATAAAGAGATTATATAATTCAAATAAGATGCTTGTGATCCAAATAAAATAATATATTAAAATATAACATATGTCAAACAGCGCCAAATTTAATTATAATAGATTTTAAATTTTTGGACTTAAAAACTAAACCAATCAAGCACTAGCATCAATTTAATCTACCTCAATGTAGCTCAGGTTAGTTCAAGTTAATATTATAATTCTATTATATTAAAAATAAGTAAATCAATTAATAATATATAATTAAAATAAAAATGTCTAATATTTAAACATATCACAACCAAAGAGTAAAATATTATTTAATACAATACAAATTAAATTCAACTCAAGTTTAAACATAACCGATACAAATTTAAATCAATTACAAAATCTAACTCAAACTTTTAGTACTTCCTTCGTTTACTTAATAATTTTTGTATGTGAATAATTATTAGTGCACTCAAGTCCATTATAATAGACAATTTGGATAAAGATATGTCAATATAAATAAAAAATTTAAAATTAAATAGGTTCGATTCTCGAGTAGGTTCGATTTAAACAAGACATAAATCAAGAATCAATTCAATCCTATCAATTTGATGGTTTAAAGATTCAAAACCAAACCAATGCACTCAAAAATTAAACCAAATCAATGCACTCAAAAATCAAACCAACCCAACCCAAAGAGGTATGTTTGGTTCGGTTCTTTGGCCTACTGGGTAATTTGAACACCCTACTTCTCAATACTTCTTTGTTTGGTATGAAAGAATACTTTAGCAATGGAATTTAGAAAATTTTACACAGTTTTAAAAACGTATTTAAATTTAATTTATTTATTTTTAATTAAATTTTAGTCGTTTGAGTAGCTTTTATATTACTGCATCGAGCTAAGTTCAAAACAATGTTTAGTAAATTAACAAATTTTAAAATATAGCCAATATTAATTTATTTTTACAATGAACTGATGTCAAACGAATTTCGAACAAAGCATTAGCTTGTTCATTTATAATCTTGCCTCTCATCAGTTTTATTGTTCAAATATTAACAAGTTTTGTTAAAAACAGTGTATGATATTCAGAGCATTAAAAAGTCAATTACTTCAGCAAGAGATAAAATTTGTTTCGTTTTTTCAAGCGATAGATAAGAGTCATTTTCGCTTCGCTGTGACATTTGTAAGCTATGTTTGATTGGTGAATTGAATTAAACCAAGATGAGATATACCAAGACACATAATTTTGGAGAGGCATGCAAGCCATAAGAAAGTTATATTAAAATAACTCTTCTTACACAAGATTAAAAGCTTGCATAAGATTAATTATTCTTAAATTAGATAATGTTAATCCAGTTATGCCCTCCTTAATTCTTCCTCTTTCACTCTTGACTGATCTTTTTGTTCCTTCTTTCTCTAACTCTGCATGTTTTCATTGAAACACTGTCCATGGAAAGGTCAGCAGCCCTTGCAGTCAAATTAGAAGAAACTAATACTTGGATTTATAGTTCCTTTCTTCTCTTGTGTTGCTGACAAAAAAGAAAAGTTGGTTTTTTTTTCCATCCAAGGTGCCTACCTCAACAACCATTGTTGAGAATTTAGGCAAAAAAACTTTGTGGTTAATTAAATCACAAATCCTTCCAAGGTTCCAGATGAAAGTCAAAGGAGAATTGGATGACAGAAGGGATTCTCAATTCGGATATCCCTTGTCTCCATGCCTTGAGACAAGAGAGATTTGAACAGAAGATCTAATCTCTTAGATGACACAATACATGAAGAGATAAGGCGATAAAAGAGATTTGGACGAAGGATCTAGCCTTGTAGAGGACACAATACATGAAAAGGAGACGGAAAATACAGAAAGAATAGTAAAACAAGAATGCTTAGCCAGATAGAATCAATTTTAATGTAAGATGGATTAAACCTTACCATTTCTAAACTGTGTTAAATAATTTACACTTGGTAGCTAGTAGCAGTAGAAACTCATGTGGAACCCAAAAAGAGAAAAGAAAGAAAGAAAGAAAGAAAGAAAAAATGTGCACTGTACAGAGGTCGAAGAAACTCCTAGCTAATTGTAGTTAGAAACCTCATTCCCAACCCATTAACTTCTTTCTAACATACTCTTTGATCTTCATCCTGGGCAAAGGAAAACCATCCCCATCACCAAGTAGGATCCTGTATACCTCCCATTCCCGATCATGAATCATGTGTCGTGCTATCTCCACCTGTCAAAGACGAGAACAAGAAGAGCAGTGAAAACCTCTTCAGTTTAAAAATGTATATAGTTTATGCACTTGGAGAGATCCTACAAAATCAATTTATATGTATTACCGAAAATATGTGTATATCTAGAATCTTGAGAGCAATGGTAACGTCATGAAAAACAAGTGGCCGGCCTCTGCCAGATAGCTCGACAGGATTTGCCACTAGGAGCTCAGTGTCAGGGCCTCGACTCAATACATCCACTCTAAAAGGACAAATGAGCTCCATTCTCAAGCGAGAGCATAATGAATTTAGCTTCTCAGGGTCCACTATCTTCTTCCCGTCTACTTGCATTATAAACAAGTCCACCTCACAGTTCCCCTTTGGATTTGCAAAGAATCGCCCGTAAGAAACCTGAAAGAAGGAATATTTTAACTGGTCACATCATTAGCACACCATGCTTGTTTGTTTTATGGATTTTGTTCAGGTGTCATGTATTTTGGGCTTGATGATATTTACAGATGCACTCCTAGCAACTTTTGCATTCATAACATATGGTAAAGTATCACAATGGAGCGTGTTTGGTGCAATTTTTCTTAACCTAAAAGTTGATAATCAGAAGAAAAGAAAAAAAAGAAGCTGCTAAAAGTACTTCTCCCTAAACTTCCAGAAAATCCCCTTTTTCAGCTTATTTAAGTCATTTTTCTCAAAGTTAGAAGCAGAAACTACAGTAAAGCATATGCTAAAGCATCAAAATATATTTGGTGACTTTTCTCAAGGTGAAAGTTGATAATAAGAAAAAAGAAACTAAAAGCACTTCTCCCCTAACTTCAAAATAATCACTTTTTTCAACTTATTAAAACCATTTTTGTCTCACAAGTAACATACAGAAAAACACTAAAAACTCTACAAATTCTCAAAATTTTAAAAAAGAGGAAGAAAGTTACAAATAGCTGAACCAAACAAAGCCATAATTGGAAAGCATTATCCAGCAGTTATGCAAAAAGAAAACTCAAAGAGGTGAAAAATGTTTCAATCAAAAGGAGGAAAAGTTATTGCCAATATGTAAGTAGTATACCTGGATGTTGTAATCCTTTAGGGTTCTCATGATGTCGTATATGAGACCTTTATGATCTTGGCAGAGGATTTGAACGAGGGTGTGCGAGGGGCTAAGAGAATTATCCATTGTAACAGATGCGGAGTTGGAAGTGAAAAAACCATTTGGTTGTTTGCTGGGCAGCTCTAAATAGAACATGTCTTCTGTAATTGCTGAAGGAAGAAATGAGGACCCTTGTGAGCACGCAGTAACTTTTGAGCCGGCTAGTTCAATCTCACAACTTATCATGGCATCGCCTAGTACAGCTTCCAAGTGACCAATCGTTTCCTCCTGTCTCTTCTTCGTATGAAGAAGTTCTCTGATTAAGAAAAAACATGCAAATTTACACGGGTTCAGGATATTGGAGCTAAATGCATGACCGATCGAGTGTACTTTCTCAAAAGAAAATTAATATGAAGATAATAAAGTGCACTTTTCACTTATTTTTACAGAGTGCAAGAACAAAAAAATAATTTAGAATAACAAAAATAGTTCCGTTTTTTTGACCTTGCAGTTAATTAATAAAGAATCTGAACTTTGCATGATGGTGATTTCAGATACAACACATAAAACAAGACAAAACATGGAAACTTACTACAGAAGGGCCAAAGTAAAGCACGGCGTTAATGAAAGCCACAACACATTAAAAATTAATCTAGTATAAAATAATTTGTAATCATTAAATGGCATGACCCTTTTTTCTTTTTTACACTCACCAACAAGAATATAGTTTCAACAATGCATATGTAATTTCAGCACTTCAATTTTACATCCAATTATTAAGTTTGGACAAAATAATTCAAACTTTTTTTTGACACAGTTTTCTGGTTTTTCTATGAAGCAATGATACAACAAGCAAGTGGTTGTTCGTTTTCAGAGCATAATAAAGTTAGAAGCTGAAGACGACATAGAACCCCAAGAGACATTAATTATCCAAAGACTTCGCAATTGACAATTATAAGCATTAAACGCAAACTAGATGGTATCTACGTTGCTAATGAATTTAATGCATCACACCACATGAAAGTAAGAAAACTTTAGTTGATGCGGCAAATTAGTGCAAACTCATTTGCGAAGATGCAATTCTCTCCCTAACATAACTGAAGTTTAGGTGTGTTTTAAAGGTAAAAAAAAAATGATTACTGTTACGAATGATTTCAAGTGGCCATTCATTTAAGTATTTTATACAGATAAGACAAACCATTTAACAACCACAAATTGACCATCAAAATATATATATATATATTTGAAAAGTGACTTTAATTTTTTTTTTTGGACGTCTTAGTTTGGTTTGGTGCAAGTGACTTTCAAAAGTTATTACGGCATAGCAAAAGGATCACTCTATATTTTGCAGCATCAGCCCCGTATTTTAGGACAATACTACTAGAATAAAGGCAAACATGATAAACAAGCTTTCCAAAAATTCAATTCAAAGATAAATTTGCTCAAAACTAGTGTGCATGATATAGACTCCAAATGTACCACATAAACCTCTCAAATGAAACAATAGCTTCATCTATACATGCTGCTGTCACACTTACTACAGAGTCATAGAGAAGATACTAATGGCACAATCTGATACAGATAATCAAACTGATATATGCAGTATCACTCTCATTTCATTGAAATTAGCAAAGTGAGACATAGAATATTTCATAAATTCATGGAACAAGATCACCCACTTCAGAACACTTTTTGTTATGCCATGACAAGGCTGATTGATTTAGCGCCTCCATCATCAAGAAACAGATAATCCATGTAGGATAAAATGGTTCATTTATTGAATGTCCTCTCTCCCTTGTCACAAGTAGGCTATAACCATTATTATTTTAAAATGCTAACAATGGAATTTGCACCAAAAGGCAATTTTTTAAGTTAACAAGTGTTACTATATCTGCTTATCCTATTTCGCACGCAAAGCACGTGCAAGTGCCAAAAAGTACACCAGTTTTGCCCCCCCATTAAAGCAGGTTTGGGAGGCGTGGAGTGGATGCAGATCTAACCTGCGACCATTATGTACATAGTGTGCCCTCTTGTTAAAGTTCTAGAGCCAAATTTCAAAACTCTAGTGGAGTGTGCAAGTGCCCGTATAACTTTAATAGACTTTCATTAATACTCCATGTGGTTACTGAGAATACAAGGAAAGGTACATTACTTCAGAACTGAAGTTATAATTATGAGATTGTGGACCCATTTTTTTCACCCCAATATAACAAACATAAAGAAAAGTTACAAGCAGAAATTTAGTACCATAAAAAAACAACAAAAACGGACCTGGTGTCAGTGACAAAGAAGAGATCCATCACTCTCCCATCTGGGGCTGTGGATACCTTAACCCTCTTTATGGTGAGCTCAAGTTCACACAAAACCTTGGTTACATCTACAAAAAAGTGAATAAAATCAAACAAAGAAAAAGGAGAAAAAATATATATTAAAAAAAAAAAAAAACCTTATGCACCAATAAATACAATAATATCTGGAAAATTTTAATAGAATTTAAAAGAGTGAACTCTACATGTTACTTTGGTTTGGAAGCAATTCTATACAACTCAACTACCTTGATGTGACCTAATATGAATCCCCTTTTCACTTTCATGTTAGCAAAATAACCTTTCATTTTGCCATTAATTTCAACAAGCCCTAGCCCCAAAGCCAAGATGAAGAGAAGTGGAATCTATCAAATACTTGAGCAAGAAGAAAGCATATTCCTTTCAGTAGATATAAACAATACAATCCAAAGGCTATGCACAAAAACAATATTCTAGTCAAACTAATCGAAGCATATTTAAGTAATAAATCAAATGCAATAAGACCTTGACCTAGAATATACAGATAAATAACTAATTCCATATCCTAATCACTTTCCATTTAGCAAATCAAAAAAAACATAAGAAGAAAGTGTACCATGTAAGAGGTCCTTTCGATTGTGGGAGCACCAAAACTTCAATAGGAACACATCTAGTGGCTTGGGCTGCTGAAATTCTGGTCTGTAATAGTAAATTTTCGAAAAGGCCGGAGAGCACATAGGACACACCTCCAATAGTCTATTCTCTAATAAATCCCACCTTGTTGTTGGCCTCCCAACTACCCAGAAAACTAAGTAACACCATTTACCATCTGTTGAAACATCTACAGAAACAAAAAAGAATACAATAAGAATCTCCATTCCTCTCACTATGAATCTTAGGGTCTGTATGTATGGATGTGGATTTGAAATGCATGGATTTAACATTGATCATTTAAGGAGAACAGCTCAAATTTAGATTTGATAAAATTGAATTACATAGATTTATCATAATGGATTTGAAATACCTATATAAAAGTAGTTATTTGAAATTAAGCTAAGAATTCTAGCTACAAGAATCCTACTAAAAATTTATCACAAATTATCTTCTTTCTGCACCTATAATACCTAAGTCCTCAATATTTTTAACCTCAAATCCTTTGATTTGAAATCCACATCCATCCAAACAGATCCTTAAGTCGCAGCAAATTCAATTCAAGAAAATTTGGTCAGAAATGAAGAATTAGAATGACCCATCTTGTAGTTTTCTTTGAACTTCAAACTCAACCAAAAAAGAAACAAAATATAAATAAATAAATAAATAAAGAGAGAGAGAAGAGAATAACTGGGGAGAGGGGGTGAAGAGAATAATTAGAATGCCTCCTCTTTTATTTTGCTAAGAATCTCACCAAAACAAAATCATGGAATATTGAGCAATTTTATGATTTTTTTTTAAAAAATTCACAAACCAATCTCATTTTCTGCAATGAACCTCAAAGAACACCAAACAATTTGAAGGAAAAAAAAAAAAAAAAATCATAATTATCCATCATTTTTTTTCCGTAAGAAACTCAGATCACACAAGGAAAACTAAAAACAACATCAAAGAAACTCAAAATAGAAAACAACCCATCATTATGTTTTGTTACAAATCTCAAAACTTAACCAAAAATTTGAAGAACATATAATATATATATATATATAAACATTAAGAGCAGAAATATAACTATCCATACCTCCTCTGGCAATGCTCAAACCAAACAGCAATATGACCCTACACAAATCACAACCCAGCCCAGTCTTGTCTGGGCAATTCACAGTAATCACAGTGTGGTCACCTGGGTTCTCAGCTTCCTTTATCAATACCACATCGTCAAATAAAATGCCCATTTCTCCTCAACTCTCTCTCTGTGTGCGTGTGTGTGTGTGTCTCCACTGCTGTGAACACTGCAATAAATGTTTTTTGCTCTGTTTATGTCTTTGAACTGGAGCACAGAGACTGACAAAGAGAAGATAGACAAAGTGTGAACACACACAACAGATGGGTATTTTTTCCCTCTCTCTCTCCTCTTTTTTCTCCTTTGTCAAATGGGCAGACGGAGAGAGAGAAAAAGATTGTCAAACAGAGATCAGAAACAAGCGCATGAATTCAAGATCAACGCCTCTGTCTCGTCCTCTGATTTCTCTCTTCTCACTCACTTTCTTGGGTTTCAATTTCTCGTCCTCTTCTTCACCTTAAATAGTGCCAAGTCTACATAGAACGAAATATAAATGGAAAATATGACAGCAAGCGATATTTATTTTTGGATTAATTACAATATATTAACATCCTCAGATTTTTATTAAAATTTTACTATAGTATTTTTATTTTAAATTATCACATATAATTTTTAGATAAATTATACTAAATTGCCTTAAATTATGATTTATTTGTACTTTGCTTATTTGAATTCAATTGTTAACTTTCTTAAAGTATTTTACAGTCAATCATTTTTGTTAGAATTTTGTTACAAAATTTATAAAAAAAAATTAGATACACATTTGATAAATTTTTAGGATAACAATCAGTGTATTTGGTTTGAGTTTTCTGGATTAAGTTTTTTGAAAAATAATTTTTTTGGTTTTCGTGTTTTTTTTTTAGTGAATATTTTTTAAATTTTAAACATTTTTTTATTTTTTTAGATGCACCGTACTTAGATATATCTAAAAAGTAAAAAATTTGTGAAAAAATATTTTAAAAAATTAATAAATACATAAAAATACAAAAAAATACCAAATTCTTGTATTTTTTTTTTATATTTTTGGTATTTAGTGAATTTTTAAAAGATTTTTTTAATATTTTTTTTTACTTTTTAGGTGTATTTATGTTAAATGTGTCTAAAAAGTAAAAAAATTGCTTAAAATATTAAAATTTTTTAGTAAAAACAAAAAAATACGAAAAATAAGAAAATAGAATTTTCTAAAAAGTATTTTTTGAAAAGTAGAAACAAGCAAATGTCCTTATCTAGTGATCACATATGCATTTGTAACTAAGATAAGAGAAAAAGTGCAAATAAAATCATCAAACAAGTATATTATTATTCTAAACACAATTAACAACAGATATTATTGTCTTAAAAATTCAATAACTGTGTCATATGCTTTACACATGATCTAATTTTTTATAAATTTCTAATACAATCCTAACAAAAAAAGGTTAACTGTAATAAGATAATTCTGTAAGAGGGTAAAGTACAAATGAGTCATAATTTAAGAGAATTTATTGTAATTTATCCTTAATTTTTTTAAGCTTTAAATTAAATTGCAGTGTGACCTTCCGTCAATATGATGTTAATAAGGCAGTTGAAATCAGTCGAGAAAGAGCATCTCCTATTTTTCATTATTTTTATTAATTTAATTCCAAATTTAAATACAAAATTTGATATGATATAAACTATTCAGACCCTTTATTTAAATTTTTATCAATGTTTTTAAAATTTTCCCTTCTATTCCAAATTTCTCTTTTCATTAAATTTAATGAAAAATATATATATATATATCTACAATGTTTTGTCGTTTTAAATTTTTATCAGATTCAAATTTGATGAATTTTTAATCTGATAAAAAATATATATTTTTTGATTTAATATACATTTGATGAAAGGATTGAAAATAATTTTTAGAGTACTTTTTCATTTAAATTTGACGGAAAAAAAAAAAGGATTGAAAATGCTCAGGCATTTTTCTCTTTTTATTTCTCAAAGTTTTGTTGAAATCTCACTTTAACTTCTTTTTTTAGAATAAATTATTAATAGGTCCTAATAGTTATATTTAATTTCTATCAAGTCCAATTAAAAATAAGTCCTAGTAAAATCGTAACTTAAAAATAATTTTTTGTGACGATTTTTTTACATATGTTGCTAAAAATTGATAATTAGTGACTTTTTTTGGTTACATTTTTTATAAATTGTCGCTAAAATTTATAATTGGTAACGTTCTTTTGTGATGAATTTTTCAAACTATTGCTGAAAATTGAAAATTAGTAATTTTTTGTGATTATTTTTTTGAACTGTCGCTAAAACTTATAATTAGTGATATTTTTTATGACAATTTTTAAATTGTAGTTGAAAATTAACAATTAGTGATTTTTTTTAACAGTGTTTGATGAAAAATATCATTAATTATTATAGGACCTATTGGGTAATAAATACACTTATTAAGAATTTTGACTGTCAAAATTGAAAATGAAAAATACTAAAATGAGGTTTGCATCAAAATACTGAGATGGCAAGCATAATTAACGCTTACTTTTTTTTTTTGGCTAATGGTGTTTTGATGCGTTTTCAAAATTATTCCTACATATAGCCAGCAAAATATACAAAGAGGTCATATCCAGATATTATAATTATGGTGAAGATCTCATTTAATGCATCAAATATTTTAGCCTCTCATTGAGATTTTTAACAACACATTTGTAATTCTATATTTATCAGCATCAAATTATGTAATTATTATCTTTCTTTTTCAGTTTTCTTACATTTAAATAAATAAAAAAAAAAGTATTATGTAATTCTATACCCTACACTCCACATAATTTCTTTGTAGACCCTAAATCATCTTATATTCACATCCTTTTATGATTTTGTTCACAAGAAAAATGTGTGATAAGGTTGACGTAATAACCTTCTTTAAAAATGTCACCTTTTTGGGCATACTTTTGTAGATCTTATTTTTATAGATTACTTCAAATATGAATTTTGATAAAATATTTCAATTTTCTTTAGTCTTCTTATCTTCTAATTAGATATTATATTAATTTATTTTTGTAAAAGTAATAATAATTGAATATTCTAAATGTATCCCTAAAAAATATACCATTAAATTTTAATTTTCAAATATTCTAGTATCGAAAAAGAAAAAAATTATAACAAATTTGGAAAATTTTGAAGTTTCAATATTGATTACAAATTATCATTTGTACTCTTATGAAAAACTAATACTATACAAACAAATATATTTATAAACTTTTCTGATTTAATGATATGTCACTTATTAAGAGTGTAAAAATAGCCCGCGGCTTGGGGTGGGCTTGATCTGTTTAGGCCTGTTTGGGCCCAAGCCTAAGCCTAGCTCAAGCCCATGGGCCTGAGCCATTATTTTAAAGCCCGGACCGACCTGTGGGCTCGGCCCATCTGGCCTAACCCATCAGCCCGCTTGAGGCCCACTCAAGGCCCGGACCGAGGCCCATTGTCTTTTTTTAGTGAAAAATAATAAATTTTGATAGAAAAAAAAAAAAAAAAAAACGATCAGGCCAACCCAAGCTCGAGGCCAGGTCCATGCTCACCAGCCCGCCCAAGGCCCCGAATACCCCTGGGCATGGGTCTAATTTTTTAGTCTGTGGGCTGGACCAGGTTGGCCCGAATTTTGGCAAGAGCTCGCAAGGCTCAACATGGGCCAGGCCGGATTTACACCCCTATCACTTGTCATATTAGACTAGTCGGTCTGAGTTCAAAAATTAAAATTTTATTATTGAATGCCACGTCATGAGTATAAAAAATTGTTAGTTTTAATAGGTTATGACATTTTTCTTTTTGAATTTTTTAAATGTACAGATTAAACTAGGCATACTTTTTTTAAAAATTATTTTATATACATGTAAGAGAGTGTATATTGAAGAAATATGTTAGGGAGTGTATGTTAAAGAAATATGTTATCCTTTTATTGTACACTTAAAAGCGATACCTTTTTTTTTTTTTTTTAATATTTTTTTAATATTGCTTTAGCTTTCTTCTTTTTTTACATTTTTATAAAATTAAAAAATAAGTGCTTTTTTAATTTTGATCTTTCTTTTACCATTTCAAAAAATTTTTCTTAGTGGTCATGTTTGATTCACAAGATAATAATAGAGTTAATATAATTATATTATTAAAATTAGTGTATTTATTACTATTCAATTGGATTAATATCCATTGGATTAATATCTATTGGTTTAATAATTCCACCCCTACCTCAGTACTAATAATCCTACAAATATGTTGGAACAAAAAAAAAAAAAAAATATAATAATTGATCCCAAATAATATTAATCCCAAAATCCTAATAATAAAAATACCTAATCAAAGCCCATAATTATATATTTATCCATTATATCTTATATTATATCATTTATATGTGCTATTCTTGAAACTCTGATTATTATTTTTTATTATTATTATTATTTTTTTTTTTTTTTTAAACCGCAATTGCGAACATAGGAAACATTGTTTATTTGGCGATGATACATTAACCTATTCTAACTATTAACGACATATTTTTTTAAGCTTAATTCAAATTTGAGCAATTATTTTAGTACTTCCTAGTTGATTTGCCTTCATTTTTTTGGTTTTGGTTTGTGAAGTTAATATTTTGGTCAATTTCTAATTTTTCCAATATATGTAATGTGTTTTATATACTTCACCAATTTGTTAAAGTTTATATCAATTTTTTTCACCATCTTTAAATTTCACGCCTTTCGCAACGGAATTTTGATCTTTGGCTACAAATATTTTCTTTACTAAAAATTCTTTTTAGGCTAGTGATGACATGAATTTCAACCATGGCAACCATATATATATGGCCTGTAAAACACTTGAACAAAAAACCAAAAAGAAAAGAAACACAAAACTGATCAGAATTTGATCAATAAAGGTTAATTAGGTTAAGTTTTTACAAATTTGCACCGAAATTCTTGAATTGGTTAAATTTATATGTCAAAATTTTACTAAGGGTACTTTTGTGGAGTATCATCTATGCTACTTTACTTGAACAAGCCAACTATGAATACCTTACTTTAAAAAGAGGAAACACGCACACATGCACACCAAAAAAAAAAAAAAAAAAAAAAAAAGACGGAGAAGAAGATTGCACTTATGAAATTTGAAGCGATTAATTAAGTGATAAGTTGAACTGTGATAACTGCCTCAAAAGAAATAAATCACGAGTTTGAATGTCACGCAACATTAATTTGACTTCTCCGACGTTATTCAGGCGTTTGATCGATTATTACCTAATATATGTGTTAGACAAGTAGAGTGTATATACCGAAAAATTAACTGGAGAAATTTTTTAAATACATTTATTACCAATAAAAATGAACTTATGAAACATGTGGTTCACATGTAAAAGAGTGTCACCTTTTTTCTTCGTTAATTTTTTTTCTCTTCTACTAATGTTGAAAAATGAACTTATGAAACATGTGGTTCACATGTTAAATAGTGTCACCTTATTGAAAGTTATTTATTTATTTATTTAGTAATGTTGTTTTACTAGCAAAAATGAATGGGGAATATTCCCTAAAAATACCAGCAACCAAACATGCCTTGCAATTAACATGGTAATTCACACCAACTCAGTTGATCATCTGTGTGATGGATGATGACAAACTATAATAAGAATATGAAAATTGTAGGGGAGTATTTTATGAGTGACAACACGTGGCTAAGGTGACGCTGAAGTGTTAGCCGAGATGTCACATGGCCTAGTCATGTTTACCGAGATTATCTCGGCTAGGCTAAGGTTATCTGCGAAAATGCCAGAATTTGGGATAAGCAGATAAGGGACAAAAGTCCTAGAACAGGGGAGGATCTCAGTCTGGATAGAGATAAAGCTCAAGAAGAGTTTATCTCTATTTAGATAAGGGTCCAGGATAAACATGGAGCCTAAGTCTATTGAAGTGAGACTTCTAAGGAGATCATGTCACTGCTGGTTATAAAAACAAGACACCCTCGTGGGTCTGAGATAAGTTCTTTCTTGTGAGTTTAAGCACAATTTGCTATCTTTGAGAGATATTGATTACTGACTTGATCGTCGGAGTACTCCTGAGTAGATGAACCACCGTCAAATTCTCATCTTCTTGTACAGGTTGTTGGGTTTAATCTATTTTGCTGATACTCTCCAGCCGAGTTCCTCTTTTTGGTTATGTGGTTAGAAATTAACACCCACAATTTGGCGCCGTCTATGGAAACTTCAGGAGAATAGATGGCCAACAATGGACTGGAAGAAAAGATTGGGGATGACATCCACAGTGGGAGTGATGAGCATGTAGATCCCAACGTCGAGGGAGAAAATCGCAATTAAGGAGCCCAAGATCCGAATCTTGGGGAAAAGGATGTCAGCAAAGAAGGTAACACCCTAAAGAAGGGTGGTCGAGATGAGTATTACAACGAAAGCGACCTCCAAGTATGAAAGGATAGATGCCTGAGGAGAGACGACGAGATGAAAGGGATGGCAAACAAGTTGGTAGACCTACAGTCAGTTGTCAACTTCATAATGCAAAACAACATGATGCAACCACCATTCCCATTGCAGGACACGTTGGCACTAGCAGCCAAGACTAATGCCTAGAAAGAAGGGTAGAAAAAAATCCCAGTAATCCCGTAGTGTGGCAAGGAAAAGGAGTACTCACATCAGCCTTTACGAGATGTCGAGCAAGTAGAGTCAATAAGAGGTGAGTCGTAGAAGACGGCGTGAACAAAGGGAACCTATGTCGAAGAACCTCGACATATCCAGGGGAAGGGCCTTTTCTTTGACACAGTGAATCCAGGAGGACACACAATGACACCGGGAGTAGCACGCTAAAAAGGTTGAAATCTGTCAATAGCTGAGCTCCCGGCCGAATAAAGGAGGACTTGAGAGACTACCTCCAGAGGAAGTGGCACAATGCCAATATCACATCCCCCGTGAAGCCGAGAACGCCATTTTTTGTAGAGTTGGATATGTTTGAGGCCCCAAAGAGGTTCCACATGCCAAGGTTTTAGATTTATGATGGTAAGTCTGATCCGAACTTTCATGTTGGTTTATATTTGAATTCGATGGCTTTGTGGAGTGGGAATGAGCAGTTGTTGTGCAAGTTGTTCCCCTCATCCTTTAGGGAAATCGCATCGGATTGGTTCCATAAGTTGCTGAAAGGAACTATGAAGAGTTGGGAAGGCCTGGCTGAGATGTTTGTGGCTAGGTTTGTTACAAATAAGTTGCAACCACTAAGGGTAAACTCCTTGCTGGCTTTTAACATTAGCAAGGGTGAAAGCCTCAGGGCTTACGCCAAGAGATATTATGAGGTGTTCAACCAAATTCTGGCCTGCAACCAGGAGCTGGCGGTCGTATCATTCAAAAATAGCTTGGATGATGAATGTCTATTTCGAAAATCACTGGAAAAAACTCTACCAAAAAGTATGGAGGATCTCATGGCATGGATTGAGAAGTATACCAGAGCAGAAGAGGATACGCAAGGAACAATGACACCAAAGCAAAAGAAGAGAAACGGCATGCCGAAGCGAGGCCAAGGTAATTCCGGTATAAACAGGCTAGAGATAGGGTTGAGGGCTGTACAGGCAGTCACCACGATATTTAGGATCCTAGTCTACAAAGTTTTGGAAAGGATCAGGAACCAACCACATTACAGAGCACCGGAGAAGATCCCTAGCGAGTTTATTGGAAGAAGCCTTGGGAAGCATTGTGCTTACCATAATGAGAATGGGCATTTGAGTCAAGGATGTAGGGCTCTGAAGACACACTTGGAGGATCTGGTCAGATAGTTTCACTTGAGAGACATAGTAGATGAGGTCAGGACAAGGGAAGAGCAAGCAAGGCTACCCCAGGCACCGACAACACCACCGCCACCACAGCCACCACATCAAGCAGATAGACCTCGAGTGATCAATGTGATTCACTCGAAGGTCAATAAGAATGACGTACATGGAGAGACTCAGAGAGTGAGGCACCTGTAGTACGTGTATTGAGTCCAACAAAAGACGCCTAAGACAAATGAGTACCGGGGACCAATGGTTTCTTTTACTGAGGCACACCTGGATATGGTACAACATCCACACAATGATGCCCTAGTGATAAAACTAAAGATCGAAAAGTTCCAGGTGAGACGCATATTGGTTGATCAAGGCAATTCTTGTGGCATCATGTATTTTACATGTTACAAGGGGCTTAGCCTTCACCTAGATGATTTGGAACAATCCAACAGCCCGATGGTTGGATTTAATGGAACGCCAACGTGGTCCCTAGGAGCCACGAATTTGGAGGTGCAGGCAGGCACCAAGAAGGTAAGCACGGAATTTACAGTAATTGACACCCCCTCCTCTTACAATGTTATCTTGGGTAGACAGTGGTTGCATGCAATAAGGGTTGTTCCCTCAACATTGCACCAACTGTTGCGATTCCCAACTGAACATGGGATTGAGAAGGTCAGAGGGGATTAGGTGTAGGAAAAAAATTGCTTCATGGCAGTAATAAAGTCCACCTGTAACGTGGGAGAAGTAGAGATAGTAGAAATTGACGACAAGGACATGGAGGTCCTAGATGATGCCGGCAAAGAACCAGTCGACAAGAGTGAGGAAGCTTTGAAGAAGATTCTAGTCCAAGAAGATGATGAAGAGCGCTTCTTCCTTCTCGGCTCAGGCTTAGCTAAGGAGGAGTAAAGGGAGTTAGAGGCTTTCTTGTGAGCAAACATAGAAGTGTTTGCCTGGACGTCCTATGAGATGCATGGCATTGACCCTAAGGTCACTTGCCATAGGCTTAATATAGACAGGTTAGCTAAACTTGTCATCTAGTGGGCAAGGAGGCTGACATTGATACATGTGGAGGTAGTCGAGGAGGAAGTGGACAAGTTGTTGGAAGCCTAGGCCATTTGGGAGTTGAACTACCCTACCTGGCTCTCCAACACAATGGTAGTGAAAAAGAAGAATGGTAAGTGGAGAGTTTGTGTGAACTTCACCAGCCTAAATAAGGCTTACCCCAAGGATAGTTTCCCACTCCCTAAGATTGATCAATTAGTAGATGCCATTTTAGGGCATGGAAGGATGAGTTTTCTAGACGCATATAGAGGCTACCACTATATAGCAATGTATGCTCCAGATGAAAAGAAGACGACATTCATCACCCCGAAATGACTCTATTGTAACAGAGTGATGCCTTTTAGGTTGAAGAATGCATGAGCAACCTACCAGAGGTAAGTGACCAAGATGTTTAAGCACCTGATTGGGAAGGCAGTAGAGGTCTACATCGATGACATGATCGTGAAGACCAAAGAACCTGGGAACCATTTGGCTGACTTACAGGCAATTTTTGATATCCTGAAAGCATATTGGTTTCGGCTCAATGCCTCTAAATGTGCATTTGAAGTCGGGTTCGGTAAATTCCTAGGATACTTGGGGACCAAGAAGGGCATTAAAGGAAGCCTAGATCAGATTAGGGCCATCCTTGACTTGAAGAGCCCGACATCAGCCAAACAAGTCCAGATTTTGACCGACAAGGCAGCGACCCTGAATAAATTTATCAGCCAAAGTTCTGATAAGTGCTAGCCATTTTTTCAATCGTCAAAGAGGGCCACAAATTTTTTGTGGATAGAAGATTGCGAAGTCGTCTTGGCTGACTTGAAAAGGTACCTGACAACAGCTCCAGTTCTGTCAAATCCAATACTTAGAGAAGAATTGTTCCTATACTTGGCAGTTTCAAACCACGCAGTAAGTGCAGTGGTAATCCGAGAAGAGAAGGGAGAGTAAATGCAGTATACTATGTGAGTAAAACCCTAGCAAGTGCAGAAACTAGGTACTTGCCCCTGGAAAAATTGACACTAGCCCTGGTGATGGCTTCCAAAAAGTTGAATCACTACTTCAAAGCCCACAAGATTGTCATGCTGATTGAGTATCCCCTGAAGCCCCTATTGTAGCATGGAGATCTGAAACTAGCAGTAGCCATGGCAGCTGATGAGGAGGTAGTCTTTTGTGACTCCCAACTTATTATGAATCAAGCAATGGGCGAGTATGCAACCCGAGATGAAAGGATGATAGCCTATGTCAAAGAGATTGTTAGGTTGTTAACACTATTTGAGAATTGTCGGCTACAGCAGGTTAGCCGAGATGATAATAGTCATGCCGACGCCTTGGTAAACCTGGCTAGTGCAATAAAGTCAGGGGAACCAAGGACAATCAGGGTTGATTATCTGACAGGACCAAGTGTGGAGCCCCTGATAATAGAGTACGAAGCAATATGCGTGGAAATAGGTCTCAGCTGGATGGACGCCATAGTTGTGTTCCTCAGAGAGGGTAGATTACCAGATGACCAAAAAGAGGCACAAAAAACCAAGTTGAAATCGGCCAAGTTCTACCTGTCAGTAGAAGGCAGAAGATCCTTCACTAGACCTCTACTTCGGTGTGTACATCCCTCTCAAGTAGAGGACTTTTTATATGAGATCCATGAAGGAGTTTGTGGAAGCCATGTACGGGGCATGTCACTTGCCCACAGAGCCATATCTCAAGGATACTGGTGGCCATACATGTAGAAGGATGTCGAAGCCTATGTGAGGAAATGAGAGAACTGTCAAAGGTTTACACCTTTAATACATCAACCAGCAGCAAATCTGAACCCAGTGTCTAGTCTTTGGCCATTTGCCCAGTAGGGCATGGACCTAGTGGGACCACTGTCCTAGGCAACTGGATAGGGAAAGTTCTTGCTAGTAGCCACAAACTACTTTATAAAGTGGGTAGAGGCTGAACCTCTTGCGAAGATTCGAGATATTGATGTGAAGAATTTCATCTGGAAGAACATAATAACCAGGTTTGGGATCCCAATGGCTGTTATAGCAGACAATGACACTCAGTTTGACAGTAAGCTGATTAAGAGCTTTTGTGCAAAGTACAAGATTAAGAACTATTACTCCACTCCTAGTTTTCTCCAGAGTAATGGTCAGGTAGAAGAATCCAACAAGACCATCCTGGATGGGATCAAGAACAGGCTGGAAACAGCTAAGGGAAAGTGGGTGGAAGAAGTAACCAATGTGTTGTGGGCATATCGAACTATGCCGAGAAGATCAACTAGGGAGCCTCCTTTTGCCATAGTGTATGGCACTGAAGCAGTCATCCCATTGGATATTGGCATCCCTGGAATCAGAACCCAGGGAGTGGAGAATGGAACCAACGAGGCATTCCTTGCCCGAGATCTGGATCTGTTAGAAGAAAGAAGGGAGAGAGCAGCAATTCAGCTAGGGGCATACCAGCGGCAGCTTGCTAGGGCTTAAAACTAGAAGGTCAACCCAAGGGAGTTCAAGATTGGGGACCTTGTCCTAAAAAAAGTCATTGGCAATAAGAAGGATCCCAGGGAGGGCAAGTATGGCCCAAACTAGAAAGGGCCTTATCAAATCATCCCAGTTGCCAGCAATGGAGCATATCGGCTTGAAGATACTAATGGCAAGGAGTTGCCAAGTTGCCAAGACCCTAGAACACTTGCAATTTAAAAATTTTCTATGATTAGTTTTTTTTTTTTGTTGAGCTTTTTGTAATTAGCTGAAGTTTTAATAAAATGCTAGCTTGATTTTGTTTTCATATACTATTGACACTTGTGTAATAGGACTAAAATAGTCTTATGATGATGTTTCTGAAAGAAATATGATGAATAACTTAAACTTATCATATAGTAGAGTTGAATTATATTTACCATATGATATAGTTGAACTAAGTTGACGATGTTTCTGAATAAAACATGACGAATAACTTAGACTTATCATATGATAAAGTTGAATTATACTTACCATATGATAGAGTTGAACTAAGTTGGCGATGTTTCCGAATGAAACATGACGAATAACTAAGACTTATCATATAGTATAGTTGAATTATATTTACCATATGATAGAGTTGAACTAAGTTGGCGATGTTTCCAAATAAAACATGACGAGTAACTTTGACTTATCATATGGTAGAGTCGAACTCAACTTGCCCTATGATAGAGTTGAACTAAGTTAACAAAGACACCAAGGTAGAAAACCTCGGCTAAGATTTATTTGAACCAAACTTTGGAAAAAATTGGAGATGCATGCTTAATGTGAACATAAGTGGTACTTAGGTTCACATTAGGGGGCATGAAGTGAGAATGAGCATAACACTTGTGAAATTTTTCTGAAATTTCAGGTTGAAGTTATGTATAACACTTGTGAAATTTTCTGAAAAAACATCCGAGATCATTGTTAGATGGAGCTATCAGAGATGAGTTAATCCGAGATGGGTGTACTATTTTATACCCGAAATGTACTTGATTGAGATGCCCAGCCAAGGTGCTAGACTTGGAAGGGTGAAGTCTTGCCAAAAGACAGCAAGTACAAATCAAAGAGAAAACACTTGTAAAAATGTTTGAATAAAATATTTGTGAGTGCTGTTTGGCCGAGATCACAGTAAAAGGTGAACTCCGAGGTAAGTTCGATTCGAGGTGATATATGTCAGATGTGTTCTAACCCGAAGTGATTACACAGTTAAGGTGTACTTCAAAAAATTGCAATAATATTCTAAGTTTGGAAACATGCAAGGCATAGAAGAAAAGCAGTAAGCATACATAAAGAGAGCATTCAAACACTTAGACAAAAATGAAGCATGTATTCATGGAGAAAGCTTGTTCGGTTACAAAAAGATGGCACTTTGGCCCAACAAAAACTATTACAAACTACTAAGAAGAAAAAGTTCAAAAGTAAAAGAAAAGATCCTAAGCACTGAAGTCCTTGGCGTTGATCTTGAGCTGCTCAAACTCGGCCTCAGCTGGTAATGTTGTTTCCTTCTTAGCTGCAATCTCAGCATCAATTTTGAGGAGGGTCTGATCTAGGCTTTTCTCAGCTAAAGTGACCTCAGCCTCAGAAGTTGTTTTAAGAGAGGTAGTTTTGGAATCCTCATCCTTATCATCCCCAGTCAAGTCCAAGACTTGCTTATTTAGAGTAGGGGACTTGGCCCCAGCAGCAACATCTAACTCTTTATCAGCATCCTCAGCCTCGACTTCCTCCTCTTCGGCTTCGTTGTTAGAGTCTTTTGGAGAGGGAGGGAAAGACACGCTGAGCTGATTGATATCTCGGAGAGGAGAGTCCACAAGGACAGACAGTTTGTTTAGGGTTGCAGTCTAGCCGAGGTAATAACCTCGGTTGTAGGCTTGGTTGACCTCGGCTTTGTAGGTGTCACGCACGTCGACTTGACCTTCGGCATCGGCCTTTTCATAAACTGCCTTGATCTCAGCCTCTTGGCTCTCTAAGGCCTCCTTCAGCTTTTCCTCGGCTTGGGCAGCCTTGACTTCGGCAGCATCTGCCACAGCCTTGGCCGCTTCAGCAGCATCCCCAACTTCATTGGCTTTAGCCTTGGCCTTCATTTGCATAGCCCTTGCAGCCTTGGCCTTATCCATCAGGTGGCGGTTGCTAGCCTTGGCTTGGTTCAGAGATGAGAGGAGATTGGCTGCTTCTTGAGTCTTCTTCACCAAGTCCTTTTTCATCATCTTGGTCTAGACTGCAAACAAATGTGCATGCTGGATGGCTTGCAAGGAATGAAACAAATTAGTAAAATTTGGCTAAGTGTGGGAAAGCTTTAAAGGATAGAGCAGGAAACTTACCAAAATAGAGCGCTGCATCATAAGGACAAAGTTCTCATACTCATGAAGATCGGCGATATGATTCATGTCAACTGGAAAGAGCACGACCGTTGACAAGATGGCGCTAACCTCTACACTTTCGATCACATTGTCGTCGGCTGTCAAAGGTCGGTCTCCAACCATGACCTTGGGTGCCCAGGTCTGATCACGGGGCAAGTTGCTACCACTCTCTGGGAAATCAGACCTCGGCTTCTTCGGTGGTGGGGCATCAGGTGTTACGGCCTCGGTTGGCCTTTTCTCAGTGGCAGTTGAACTTTTCTCGATCTCGGCCAACTTGGAGGTCGGCACTGTGTCCTCAGAGTCAACTTGCATTACTGAGGCCTTTGCCTTAGCCCTCTTCACTCTTTTGGCTTTGGGCTTGGGTTAGGATTGGAAAGGAGATGAGTGAATAGTCATAACCCCAGGGAGGTTGGCAAGAAGATTCTCAGCGACAGCTGGCTTACGACCCATTTCTTCGGCTGTCGCAGCAACTGTGACTCTAGTGCCAAAGTTGATGGTAGGAAGAGTGATTGGAGGGTTAGCTGGGTCATAAGCCGATGCCTCAGATTCTTGGCGTTTGCGGCTACGAGTTCTACCAGCAGGAACGTTCGGAAGAGCTCGGCGTCGGCGACGGCACTGAGAAGGTGGAATCAACTAGGGGGTAGAAGTGGATGGCTGGTCCACTGGGTCTGATATGGAGGCCTGATCTGGCCTTAGTGATGAAGCAGAAGGTAGAGTCTTGCTTCGTTTGGAATATCGGGCAATGACGACTTGTACGTCGGTATGTAGTTGAGCAATAATGTGGCCTTGCGTCTTTGAATATGGAGATCCAAGAGCTTCTTAAGATCTCGGCTAGGAACGTATGACTGTCGAAATCCCTTTGCTGGTTGAGGAAGAACTGCACGAGCAAACAACAAAACATTAGCATAGACAAGAGAAATAAATTGACAAGTCTTAACAGAGATAGAGTTATGAGATGACTCAGTTCTTATCCTCATCCCCTCTAAACACAGCTCGACATAGAGGAAAGAGATAACGATTTTCATCAGGTGCGAACTCCCAATTGCCCGAGACAATTAGGTAGTCATCTCCAGCACCTTTGTTTGAGTCAGGGAGGTCGGCTATAGGTTTGAAGGTGATAGATCTGGGTTTGAGGTAGTATATATGACATCTATCAGATTTCAGGCCACACATGGTATAATGAAATTGGATGTCGGCTAGTGTAATCCAAGCTTTTTCTTGACATGCCAGTTCGATTATGCCATTGATAACCTTATATGAGTTGATGGCTAGTTGCATGGGGTTAAGTTTATAGTAGTGGAAGACTTCTCGGAAAAGAATGTCTAGGAGAAGTCGAAGTCCACATTCAATGAATGCAATTATGGGAAAGGGCATGGAGTCCCCATCAAGCATGATAGATTCCTCCTTCCCAGCCAACCTGATTTGAATATCGGTTAAGATGGAGAACTCTTGACGGAAGTACTGTAGTTTGACCGGGGTATCTACCCTCCATCTGAACATACCAATGGTGTTGGCTTAAAGTGTTTGGTGTTAGATTTCAGAAAAAAGACATTGGTAAGGGTTTGAGAACCTCGGCTAGACCTTAAACAGGTACTAGGGCAAGGATTTTGAAGATCTAAGGGGAAATTTGTGTCAGTTTTTCCTAAGTATATGATTTCTAGGCAAATCCCAAGCCTAAAGCTAAGCACACAAACAAAGGAGCAAGGGCAAGAATCGGGAAAACAAGCCAAGAAAACAAAAAGGAACATGATTTATAATCAAGAAAGTAACATTCAAGAAACATGGAAAATTACAAATTTGTGAATAATGCGTAGGTATGTGCAAGAACCATGAATAGTGTATATGGCCATAGGGACAAATTGAACAACATAAAACCAATTCGAGAGCAAGAATTTGTTTATAATGAAGAAAAATAGAGTATGGGTATGGAAATAAGACTAATTGCAAGACAAACTACAGATACAATGCAAGGCAAATCCAAGGGCAAGAGATATTGCACAAATAGTGACATACTCAAAGGACAGTAAAGAACGAGAAAATGAGAATAAAAAAATTGAGAACTTACTGAATAAGGTTCGCCAGAATCAGACGGACGTGAATGCTTCGCCAAAGGTGCGGAACGGAGCACGATTGCAGAGCTTTGAAGGTATGAAAGTGGTGGTTTTTGTAGAGAGAGAAAATCTAAGACAAAGAGGGAAATCAAATTTGCAAAGTGAGAAGACGGAGAGAGAGAGAGAGAGAGAGAGAGAGAGAGAGAGAGAGAGAGAGAGTTTTGCCAAAACTGAAAAGGTGGCAAAATGCAATGAAGTGCCTTGGAAGACGTGCATGTTAGGCGGCGCGGACAGAAATGACGCGACCTACTAGCGTGTGTCAGGTACGAACTAGTGGGGAATGGACACGTGGACAAAACGGTTAGAATGACTGTGCGAAACAGCTCATGCGTAGTGGGAACTCTTGAAATTCTTGAAATAAAGAGGCAGTAACCTCGACTAGAAGAGCGATCTCGGTTGAGAAGCTTAAAGCACTTGATTCTTGATCCTTGATAAGGTGGACAGCTGAGTCCAGGTTACTTGAAGCCGACGAGTCGTGATCTCGGACGGAGTAGTGTCTGAGTTCTAAGTCGACATGTAGTATGGGGAAACGACGTAGGTTCCATCACCTCAGGATACCAAGGTAATAGAACCTAGGGGCAATTGTGGGAGAGTATTTTATGAGGGACAGCACGTGGCTAAGGTGACACCGAAGTGTCAGCCGAAGTGCCACGCGGCTTGGTCATGTTTGCCGAGATTATCTCGACTAGGTCGAGGTTATTTGCGGAGATGCCAGAATCTGGGATAAGTAAATAAGGGACAAGAGTCCCAGAATAGGGGAGAATCTCAATCTAGATAGAGATAAGGCTCAAGAAGAGTTTATCTTTATCTAGATGAGGGTCTAGGATGAACATGGAGCCTGAGTCCATTGAAGTGAGGCTTCTAAGGGGATCAGGTCACTGCTGGTTAAAAGCAAGGCACCCTCATGGGTCTGAGGTAAGTTATTTCTTGTGAGTTTAAGCACAATTTATTATCGTTGAGAGATATTGATTACTAACTTGATCGTCGGAGTACCCTTGGGTGGACGAACCACCGCCAGATTCTCAACTTCTTGTGCAGGTTGTTAGGCTTAATCTATTTTGCCGGTGCTATCCAGCTGAGTTCCCTTTTTTGGTTATGTGGTCAGAAATCAACACCCACAAAAATGATATCTTATGATTTTTTCTTTTGTTCTCTCTCATTTTCTGATCGTTGGTATAACTTATGAGTCTTTTTTGTTGTTGTTGTTGTTATCAATTGATGGAAAAGCAATTAGCAATATAATAAATATTTATATAATCAAACAAACTACACAACAATTAGAAAGATAGGGGTGCAAAAATGGCCTGAGCCTTGTGGATGGCTTGAAGCCCACCCAAGGCCCAAGGTGGGCTTGGCCCATTTCGACTTGAGCCCAGCCCAGTACCTTGGGCATAGACCTGGGCCTTCCATTTGCCCGGCCCGGCCCAAAAAATTTCAGCCCCTGCGGACAGCCTGGCCCGGTCCACCCCACTTGCCATTCTCTTTACCAATGGTCAAATTTTAAAAAATAAAAATAAAAAACAACTTACAACTGTCAAATAATTAAAAAAATACAAGTAATAGATAAAAATATAAACAAATAAAATAAATAAAAGATTGATCTTGCAAAAATAAAAAAATAAAAACAAAAACAAAAACAAAATAACATAACAGTTAATATCATTTCCCTACAATGAATGAATTAAAAAAAATATATATATATATATAACAATTCTAGATCCTCTCTCTGCCCCCGCCCAACCTATCCTTGCATCATCACATCATCACCTGACACCCCCTTTTCACTTTCCTTGCAAATTTGAAATTGCAATTGAATGAAAAAAAAATAAAAATAAAAAAGTAAAATTCAAACGGTTTGCTGCCTGCAACCTGCCCCGCCCCCTACTAGCCTACTATGTTGCATCTCAATCACTCAACTCACTCTTCATTCATTGAATGACAAAAATAAATAAATAAATAAAATTCAAATGGTCATAAAAATTCAAACGGTAATATATATATATTTATAAATTTACTTCACTCTTTCAAACTATTATAAATATCCTTCATTTTTCAAAATAAATCTCACAAATAATTCTCTCTCTCTCTCTCTCTCTCTCTCTCTCTCTCTCCCCAAAATGAGTGACCTTCCAGTAGCATCACATTGCCAATTTTCTACTCAAAAGAATATTGTTTCTAGTTTAATTTGTGTACTCTCTCTCTCTCTGTCTCTTTCTCTCAATATGAATTTCTCTGGCCTCTTAATCTTGTTCTCACTTTCTCTCTCTATCCCTTGATCTCACTCTTCCTCTCTCTCTCTCTCTCTCAATCTCATGTTGTCTCTCGTTGATGTTCTTCTCAGATCAACATCTCTGCTATGTTGATATCCTTTATCCTCCTCAGGTAAACACACTTGTATATGGACCTCTAGATATTATGTATTTGTGAATTTCAATGTTTGAAATTGAATTTATTTTGTTGAGGTCCGAGCAAGAATCAAAGTAGCCATCTCCAACTCCCTCAAGATCTTGAACTCTTCAACTCTGATTTGCAATTTTGCTTCAAATCTCTACTCTATTGTATATTTTATGTGATTTATACTTGTCTATGAAAATATTTGCTTGCTAATTCTTCTTTTGTTTTCAAACTTATGTGTATCAGGTATTGGCATGAGTTCAATAATTTTCAGTTTCAGTTAATTTCACATCAGGTGTGCTGCTGTTAACCTTCTTCTTTAGGACTTCATTTCCTCTAGTTATTACATGAATTTACATTATTCTGGAGTTTGGAGTTGTCAACTGGTGATAATTTCTGCTTGTTGAGTGCCATTGAAGTTACTTAAATTGCTCTTATGCAAATCTCCTGGTGTGGCAACTATAGTGTTGTAGTGAACCTGTTAATGTTGAAGGGAACTATGGTTTTCTTTTCTTCTTTTTATTTATTTATTTATTTTTGGATACTCCTGAAATGTGGATATCTATATATATATATATATTAATGTTTTGATAAAATTTCCATTTGAGGAGAATCTTTTTCTTTTTTGTGTTGTGCATGAAGTACATATTACTACCACCCACATTTTACCTTGATGTGGTAGTCTTAGCCAGATCTCTCATTCTTATCCATCCACCATTCTGACTATCTTCATTGGAGTTCTTTATTTTTTTCCTTGATTGCTTTGTTTTTTATTTGCAAATGTCTTGCTGTGTTGTCAAAACATGTCTTTGAATTGTTAACTCGGTTTTGGTCAACAGGAAGAGAGAGATGGAAATTTGGCCAAAATTGAAGTTTCATAAGCACATTTAGAGTCATGTGCTTGTATCATGGCTTATGAAAGGCATATTTTTTAAATCTAGTTATATTATCTAGATTTTTTAAAGAACTTTGTTAGGTGTTTGTACTTTTTTTTTTTGAACTTTTTAGGTGCTTGTACTTGAAAGAAATGATGTATGATGTGTTTATAATAAAAATTATTTGCGACAATAAAAAATTCGTTGTTAAAAAGCTATTATTGTACTATTTATAAATGTCATTGAAAACTATTTGTGACAGTAATAAAATGGTCGCCAAAAAACCTATAAGTATTTTTTCTTCATTTTTTGCGACGGCAAAATAGCCGTCGCCATAAGTAGTTTAGGTGATCACAAATAATTTGCGACTACTGTTTTGTTGTCGCAAAAAGTATTTGCCACCCCCACATTCGCATCCCCCATTTGCAGTCGCATTAGCCGTTGCAAAAGGTCTTTTGTGACTGTATTTTTATTATTTGCGACGGTTTGTGATGGTTGCAAAAAGAACTTTTTCTAGTAGTGCGTGACGTATAAAAACTAATGATTACTTGTACTTGTAGGAGTCACTTATATTTTTTGGTTGTGTACAGGATTGTATCGGAGCCATAGACGGAACACATGTTAGTGCATGGGTTACAGGCCATATGCTGCAACATATTTTGGTAGGAAATACAGTCACAAGCAAAATATCATGGTCTCGTGCGATTTTGACATGTGTTTCACCTTTGTTTCGCTTGGATGGGAAGAAAGTATACACGATAGTCGCATCTTCAATGAGATAGTAACAAATGACAATGTTTCATTTCTACATCCTGAAGAAGGTAAAACAATAATTTGAAAATATTTGGGTACCTAATATGTGAGAAAATGTCGTTAATTTAAAATTAAACACAATTGGGTGGTTTGTTTGAAAATATGGTACTATCTACAGAAAAATATTATCTTGTCGATGCAAGCTATCCGAACCGGGTAGGTTACCTAGTACCTTTCAAAGGCAGCCGTTACCACCAACAACAATTCCACATTAGTGAAGAGAATAGGATAGCAAACAGCCCTAGGGAATTATTTAATAAAGTTCACTCGTCGTTACGCAGTGTGGTGGAACGGACTTTCGGTGCCTGGAAAAATCGATGGGGGTTTAGTAGAGACATGTCTCGCTATGGTTTTGCAAATATGCAAGTTCAGTTAGTAGGTGTGTCAACGGCATTATATAATTATATACGTCAAAATACAGGAAATCCAACAACTGTTAATCCTCGTTTCAACGAAGAAGAGGCTATGGCTTTTGTGAATGCCATACCAGAAGTTAAACATGACGAGGATGGTTTAATGGTTGGAGATGAGGACTCGCATATGGCATTGGTCCGACTTCGCATACGGGACAAGTTAGTGTACATGCGGTTTTTTAGGAAATATATAATAGTTCACCTAATATTTGTAGGCTTGTAACATTGGTAGGCTATGCGGAAGAGGTTGTACATAAGTGTATTATAATGTACAATATGTACCTCTGTACACGGTAAATAAAATCTAAATTAGCATTGTCCACGTCATTTACCAAAAAGAACTAGGAAAAAGCCTTTTCCGAAAACAAGGAAAAATAAAAAAAAATTAAGAGAAAAAATCAAAATTATCATTGTTCACGTCATTTGTGAAAATAAAACACAAAAAGCCTTTTTGAACAAAAAAAAATTAAATAAAAAAGATTGAAACAAAAAAAAAGACATTAATGAAACTGAAATTAGCAATTAGGTGCGTAAAAATAAAAGAAATACAAAAATTGAAACAAATTAACAAAATAAATAAAAAATATTGAAACAAATTAATAAACAAAAAAAAAAAATGAATCAAAACCAAGAAACAAATTAATAAAAAAATTATTAATAACGCCTTTTCCAAAACCAAGAAATGAATTAATAAAAAACTATGAAAAAAAAGAAAAGAAAATAACGCCATTGTGATTTCATTTTCCACGTAATTTTAAAAAAAAAGAACTGAAAAAAAGCCTTTTCAAGAAACAGGGAAAAATAATTTTTTTTTTAAAAAACTGAAATTATCATTGTCCATGTCATTTGTAGAAAAAAAAAAAAAAACACAAAGCCTTTTTGAACCCAAAAAAAAAAAAAACATTAATGAAACTGAAATTAGCATTTTTGTGCGTAAAAAGAAATTAAATAAAAAAATTTGAAACAAATTAATAAAATAAATCAAAAAAAAGATTGAAACAAATTAATAAACCAAAAAAAAATTTGAAACAAAACCAAGGAATAAATTAATAAAAGAAATTAATAAAATAATTTAATAACACCATTTCCAAAACCAAGAAACAAAATAATAAAAAACTATGAAAAAAAAAGATAAGAAAATTATCCAAGTTTGTGAATTCATTTTCCATGTAAAAAATCTCAAAAAAAACAAAACATAAATTGCCCTACTAGACAAAAAAAATAAACAAATTGCAAAAATATATGTATATATATTAAAAGTAAAGACAAGGCTGATGTTGTCAGCTGTTTGTGCAGTTTGGTACTTTCACTATAAGGGCATTTAGGTCATTACACATGTGGCCACCTCACAAAAAAGTCAAAAAGTCAAAAAAAAAAAAATTAAAAGTTTATTCAAAACTAGGTTTTTTTAGCCCCAAGTTAAAATAGTTAAAAAGTCAAAAAGTCAACCCACTTTCTAAATCATACCTTAGTAATGAAACTTTGTGGTTATGTTATGAATCTTGTGATGATTATGTTATGGACATTGAAAAGTTATGAATTTATGTGGTGAGACAAGTTATAAATTTTTACAATTTTATTAGGAATCATTGTGATGCAATTTTAGATGATGTATATTACAATTTTCCTAAACCATAAGGTCAAGCTTGTTTTGTAAATAAAGAGATGATAAAATTATTTTATTTTTAAATTATTTTAATTTCTATTACGAATCAATGTATAATACTATTTTATTTATTCTAAGATAAAAGTATCTCATATTTGTATAAAAATTTGTGTCCAAAAATAACTTTTTTGATGACTTTTTTTTTTTTAATAAAAAAATCTTATATGGGATTATTTTATCTCGAAAATTAAAATTTATTATGAATCAAACATGACATAAGAATGTATGAAAATAAAAATAAAAATTTACTTCTACTGTTTTTTTTTTTGGGGGGGGGGCATTATTTTTGCTTGAGTTTTTTTTTTTGGTGAATTTAGATCTCGTTTGTCAACTATACATTTTAGTCAAAACGTTAAAAAAGCACTATAAATTGTCACATCAATCTCTTTATTTTTCTGCACATCTTTTCATAAAATGTCAAAAAATTATTAAAAAAAACTTATTCCCAAACGAGGTGTTAAAATTAAAAAATCATATCAGAATATATTAACCTAGTCCATATATCGTGCTTAAATAATTAAATAAAAGCTTTGTTTGGTTGTCACTTACAAAGTTAATTTATTAACTAAAAAGACGCATTTGCTATAAAAAAAAAAAAATTCTCATTTGAAAACTCTTTTTTCACCAAAAAGTCTGTTTTAGCCTCTCTTAAAGTCATTAAATTAGTAACAAAAAGTTAAGAATAAGCAAACTAGTTTTTTTTTTAAAAAAAAAAAAAAAAAAATTAAATTAACTTTTTTGTAAGGTTATTTTTAACCAATAAGTTAACTCACTTTTAATTAAAACCTTATCTTTTGCATGGGTTGAAAATTGTTCAAATAACTAGGGAAATTTTGAATTGATTTTCAAAAAAAAAAATGTCAGCAATTTAATTAGAAATGACCAATTAATGCTATCATCATCATCATCATCATCATCATCATCATCATCATCATCATCATATATATATATATATATATATATTTAACACAATTTAGATTAAGGGCAAGCCTAGGGAAATAGTAAAACGAGGGGAAATAGAAGAGAAATTTGTAATGCCCGAAATAAATGACAATAACCCATACATCATCCTAATTAAATAATAACATTTGGTAAAATAATTATCCTCCATTCATTCCAATTATTTATACAAAAGGGTAACATATGCAGATATACATTCACAAGTCTAACCCTGAATCGATAGCATATGTTACATGATAACGAAATGGGTTCCGGGATGCTGCTGTGAGTTCCTCATAGTAGCACCTGCTGTAATTCAATACTGTGTCGTTTTGTTGGATCAATTTGAATTCTCACTTTGCTGTTTCAGTTTTTAATTGCTTTTTTCTCTCAAAATCATAGTTTATTTCTCTTTCTCCTTTTAATTCCCATGCTCCATATATATACACGCACATGAGTAATATTCAAATAAAAATTATTACAAAATTTTTATATAGATTGATATAATTTATTATGAATTTTTTATTTTAAAAGAGAACACTTATGAATATCGTTGTATTTATTTATTTTAATGGTTCAATTCAGGTTCAAATTAGAACCACAACTATAAAATTATGAATCGTACTGTGAAATATTATTTATCTTTGTTAGAAATTGGGCACCTATGTGGCATGACTTTTGACCCTTTTGAACCTTATCCATGTAAGTTTTGAATTTGAATTCAAAACCTATTTGGATAACCCACTCTTGATATCTATATCTATCGATAACATATGTTACATGATAACGAAATGGGTTCAGGGATGCTGCTGTGAGTTCCTCACAGTAGCACCTGCTATGATTCAATACTATGTCGTTTTGTTGGATCGATTTGAATTTTCACTTTGCTGTTTCAATTTTTAATTGCTTTTTTCTCTCAAAATCATAGTTTATTTCTTTTTCTCCTTTTAATTCCCATGCTCCATATATATACACGCACATGAGTAATATTCAAATAAAAATTATTATAAAATTTTTATATAGATTGATATAATTTATTATGAATTTTTTATTTTAAAAGAGAACACTTATGAATATCGTTTTATTTATATATTTTAATGGTCCAATTCAGGTTCAAATTAGAACCACAACTATAAAATTATGAATTGTACTGTGAAATATTATTTATCTTTGTTAGAAATTGGGCACCCATATGGCATGACCTTTGACCCTTTTAAACCTTATACATGTAAGTTTTGAATTTGAATTCAAAACCTATTTGGATAACCCACTCTTGATATCTATATCTATCGATAGCATATGTTACATGATAACGAAATGGGTTCAGGGATGCTGTATAGCGATTCCGGGTTTACCCCTTGTTGTACAGTGATCCGGACATGTGCCCGTGGATGTTAGTAGTTGATTATTACCTGATTTACATCCTCTCCTACTTTGTATCTGAGTTATAGGTTGTGCTAGGAAGATTTGTTACAGGTTGATCGAGCTTAGGAACCAAATCTAGTTGCCTAGATTTTGGCCTGTCCGCTCGAGCGGAGCTTTAGACGCTCGAGCAGGGACCTTGTTGTTGCTTGTCCGCTCGAGCGGGGGTTTTGGCGTTCGAGCGGAGAATACACCCATCCAGTATTTCCTGTGTAGTGTTGGACGCTTGAGCGGGAGGTTGTGAGTGACGCTCGAGCGGGGGATTTTGGTGCTCGAGCGGGGACCTGGTATGTCGAGATTCTGAGAGTGTGCATCCACCGCTCAAGCGGGAGTTTGGCCGCTCGAGCGGGAGTCTGTGAGTGGCGCTCGAGTGGGGGTTTCCACGCTCGAGCGAGGCGATTGGGTTAAAGCTTCGTGTTTTGACATTTTAAATCACTTTTTCACATTCTCTTCTCTCTCCTACTTTTCCAAAAACACCATTGTTGAGCTCCTTACTCTAGAACTCTACCTTCTCTCCAGGTATTGATCTAGTAGAAGTGATTTGCTCGTCATTGGCCTTTACAAAAGTTGTATTGGTCGTCGAGGGCTACATTTTAATCTGAAAATTTCGGGATTTGGAGTACTTTGGTTTTGGTCTTCATCTCCGTTGGAGCTCAAACTTTGAGGTAGGGATAACCTACTTCTCTTTATGAGCTTTGTCTTTAAATTTTGGTATTTTGAGATGTTGGGGGTTGTTGTGTAATTTTGAGAAGGTTTGGGGCTTTTGTGTAATTTTTACAAAAGTTGGGTTTTATTTATAATGAACCTAGAGGCATGTTTGGTATAGAGACATGGAATAAATGTTGAAAGATTGATAAAAATGGAACCTAAGGGTTGTAATGTTAATTATGGAAAATGCCCTAATTACATTGATTAATTAATTGGGATATTTAATTGTGAGAAATGAGGAATTGAAGTGGAAATGTTGAGAGTGGAAGTGTATGGGATTAAAGGGTGTAGTTGAGTTACTTATCACTCACCGAATTGAAATGTTGATTATGTATCCATTTGTTGCATTTATATTCTGTATAGAAATAACTGCTTTGGGCTATCGATGGAGGATAGTCTTGATTTTTGTAGACAATGCATGATGATTAGGTAAACTAAAACCGATCATTGAAATGTGTCATTGAGTATGACGGTTAAAAGAATACATTAACTTTATGTATTGATTAATGTATATAATGGTTGTTTATATGCATTGTGTTGTGTTGGAGAAGATAGGGGATGTACTCCACGGTTTAGGGGATGATAGGGGATGGACCTCTAAACCGGATGTTGTTTGGGAGAAGATAGGGGATGGACTCCATGGATATAGCTCATATGCTTATCTAGTAATGTGTTGACACAGCTCATACGCTTGTCTTTGGAAGTGTGATATTGCTCTTAGGCATATCTATGGAAGTGTTGATATAGCTCATATGCTTATCTTTAATTTAAATGGGAAGATGTTTAATATGAGTTACAGTCTCATACGGGTTGTTTGGCCAGGTTCTGAGCCATGGTTGAGGACTGAAAAGAAATGGAAAATGAATTGTAACATGGACTTGTATGTCATGAAACTGCAAGATGATATAAGTGGATGTATCAGTGTTGGCCATCTATCAACTGCTAATCTTTTAGTCATTGTTCATAGTTGGTTTAGTGTATTTCTACTGGGCTGTGGCTCACCCTATATGGGAACATCATTTTCAGGTACAGGTAGCATGCCACCTCCAAGGACATAGCTTGGGAGGTTGGAGGCGGACGAACTTTTTGTTGTTTATCTTCTTTTGATGTATTACATGTAAATTCAAGCCAAGGGCTTAAGGTGTAGATGAGTTAGTACTCTCTTTTTTTGTAACCAAGTGTTAACTTGAAAAGCTGTAAGCCCTTAGGGCATTTGCTTTTGTTGTTAACATGTAATACTTTTTGTAATGAAACTCAGATGAATAAAAGAATGTGGATCTTTTATATGTCAATGAATGTCTTTATTGATGGGTTTGATGTTGTTGTTTTGAGGGCGTTACATGCTGCTGTGAGTTCCTTACAATAGCACCTGCTGTGATTCAATAACGTGTTATTTTGTTGGATCAATTTGAAGTCTTACTTTGCTATTTCAACTTTTAATTGCTTTTTTCTCTCAAAATCATAGTTTATTTCTTTTTCTCTTTTTAATTCCCATGCTCCATATATATACACACACATGAGTAATATTCAAATAAAAATTATTATAAATTTTTTATATAGATTGATATAATTTATTATGAATTTTTTATTTTAAAAGAGAACACTTACGAATATCGTTTTATTTATATATTTTAATGGTCCAATTCAGGTTCAAATTAGAACCACAACTATAAAATTATGAATCGTACTGTGAAGTATTATTTATCTTTGTTAGAAATTGGGCACCCATGTGGCATGACCTTTGACCCTTTTGAACCTTATCCATGTAAGTTTTGAATTTGAATTCAAAACCTATTTGGATAACCCACTCTTGATATCTATATCTATCGATAGCATATGTTACATGATAACGAAATGGGTTCGGGGATGCTGCTGTGAGTTCCTCACAGTAGCACCTGTTGTGATTCATTACTGTGTCATTTTGTTGGATCAATTTGAATTCTCACTTTGCTGTTTCAATTTTTAATTGCTTTTTTCTCTCAAAATCATAGTTTATTTCTTTTTCTCCTTTTAATTCCCATGCTCCATATATATACACGGACATGAGTAATATTCAAATAAAATTTTTTATAAAAGTTTTATATAGATTGATATAATTTATTATGAATTTTTTATTTTAAAAGAGAACACTTATGAATATCATTTTATTTATATATTTTAATGGTCCAATTCAGGTTCAAATTAGAACCACAACTATAAAATTATGAATTGTACTGTGAAGTATTATTTATCTTTGTTAGAAATTGGGCTTATTTATCTTTGTTGAGAAAATGTAGGGAAAATGAAGGAGCTTTAGAAAGGGTACTTTTCCTACATTTTCTCAGAAACTGAACCCAGATTGATGGTTCAGAGTTGATGATTCTTGGTTTAGTTTTCCCCATAAATTTTCCTACATTTTCTTGAAAACAGAACAGAGAGAAAGAGCTAGAAAAGAAATACAACAAGAAGAAAGGTTTCCGTCAAATCATATGGCTCAAAGATCAGTGGAGAAAGAGCAAGAAAGAGAAGGATCAGCAACCAATGTCTCCGTTTTTGGCGTTCACAACTGAAGCCATGAGGCTATTGGAGGAAGAGCAGCATCTTCAGTTGAAAAAGTAAATTCAGTAATTTTCTCTATGTTTCTCTCTCCCCCCTTCTTGTTCTTCTTCTCTCTCTCTAATCTTTGTCTCATTGAATTTCTACAGGAAAAAAAAGGATCCATTGAAACCGAAGACATCTGTGGAGGAGAAGACATCTATGGAGGCCAGGCTCAGGGCAGAGCATGCTGCAGTAGAGAGAGCAAATATCGTTTTATTTATATATTTTAATGGTCCAATTCTGTCACGCCCCACCTTTTAATACTCGAAGTATTACCAAATTCATTAACTTAATTCCGTTTCAGAGATAACATGCGGAAATAAACTTTTATATTCAACTCGTAGAAGTGAATAACAACACTCTCATTCGTATGCAATGTAAATACAACATGAGCATGCTAAATAAATTGGCCTTGGGCTTACAGCATTAAAGAGTCAAGAAGAAGGGTGTAACCCTTTTACATATATGGCATTCCGCCAACATAAAAGAGGCCCCATGGCCAACAATTAAGAAGATCCGAATCTTGTAGCACATCCTGCTCAACACTTGAAAAAGATTCAACAACGTGGGATAAACATATAGTCCAGTAGGGATCTCAACATGGCCCTCAACAATAACAACTTACAGATAGCTATGATCATGAATGCCCAATCTCATACTAGAATAGTAATGTGACAGCTTATACAAAATATACATAAGTATGAACTGTCTAAAAAACAACCATTTCATTCAACGCTATAAGTGATTCATTTTTCCTTTTTCTTTCATTAACCCCAATCTTTCATAACATTAACAATTACTTAGGAAATAATCTCACTAAGCCCATTACTCTCTTCCATTTTCCATACATACAACAGATGTGCCTTTTCAAAACATATTTTTTTTTATAAAAATGTTCGATATCCTTCACACTTTCCAAATGACAAAATGACATTTTGGTTTGTTCTCAATACAATCATAACTATATATGCATACCTTTATAAAAAGGGAGATAACAACTCACTAACATGTATATAATCAACCAATGAGGTAACTTGGCCCTCCGAAACTGTAACCAACCAAATCCATGATATCCTCAGATACAATGGAACAACAACAACAAAACTTTGCTCTACTAGCTATGTGCGTAGTAAGCCAAAGATACACCTCTCACAACAACATACCAGTTTACCAGGCGCTAGCTGGAAGGGTGTGGTGCCTTAGATTCTCAGCGCAGTCAGTTCTCCAGGCGCTAGCTGGAAGGTCACGGTACCTCTGATTTTTAGCGTAAGGTATAACACCACCAACCAAAATACAACAGGGCATAACTAACATGTATAACACATATACATAAACCATCAAGATACAAGCAATGTGTTAAAGTATATGAACACATAATTAATTCCCCCCCGAGCAAGTATACATATGTAATGTATCTGAGCACTTCCTTACATACAATGTTCAATCAACAATGGTATAATGCATACACGACAATTCAACACAACCATGTCATCCTCCACCGATAACCAAGGACAAAATCTCCAGATGCAAGTATTTAGTACATCTATTAAAGACTCAATTACTATGAGACCACAAACCCAACAACAACACTAACACGGTAGTTAAAGATACAACCCCCACGTGTGTGTATTTAACACTCAAGAAACAACAATCCAATTTTCATACTTATATCAAAGATACTTTTCTCATTTCACAAAACAAATTCCATTCCCTTTTGTTTTCACAAAACCAACTCCATCCCTTTTGTTTCCAGAAAACCAATTCCATTCCTTTTGTTTTACAAAACCAATTCCGTTGATAATAAAGCCATAACTCAGTCCACTACATTCATTTCAAAACCATTCCAAAGCCAAAGTTAACCCCTTAGGCAATAACACCTTCACCCAACTCATATTAACAATAGAGATTTACAACATAGGTTAACTACCCTCCATTTTAATTTACCAAATCAAAATATAATTTAGGGCTTTTTCTTCTTTCAACTATAACATGCTAATTTACACTCCAATTAGCCCAAAACAACCATCAATGATAAAATAACCATTTTCAAACAATCAACCCTAGGTTCCTTGTCATGATTTCAAACAAATCCAACGTGGATATGATTTTCATGCAATACAAAACTACCACATGTCTATCTATAGACGAAGTATTGAAAAAGAACAAGGAAATCCCAACCTCAAATGTAGAACCCAAGGAGAAGAAGAGCAAAACTCGGAAGTGCTCCAAATCCTAAATTTCTTGGATCAAAACAAAGCACTCGACGATCAACACACTTTTTACAAAGGCCCAAGGTGAGGAAAACACTCCTACTAGATCAAACCCTAGAGAGAATATAGCGACCCTGGTCTTTTCCTTGTGATTATTCCCGATTTTCCCTTCATTGTTTACTTGTATTCCGAACTCGGTTCCGTAGATGTGTTGTTGTCTTATTCCCGTTTCCATCCTTTACTCTTTGTATATATACAATGTATAGAAGACTAATGCTAATACATTGAATGTGATGGATTTATTATGAATGAATCTTAGAGATGCATTATGTATCTATTACGAATATGTAAGATACATTAATTTATATAATGAATTCATTAATATAGAGGATGCATTATGTATCATGAATGTATGAGATACATTAATCAATTTAATGAAGTTCATTGAATGAATAACTTGAGAGTTTCTCTCTCTAGACTACATCTTCTCTCTATAAATACATCTAGTTCTAGTGATCTTCTACCCTAGTTCCTTTGTATTGAGTGTGGAGCTTCCCTTGATCTTCATTTTGATCCGAAAAATTGTGGGTTGGAACACATCCGAGTTTTTTCATCATCTTCTTTTAGTCTCTTCATTTGAGGTAGGGATTTCCTACTCAATCTTATGAGTTTTGTTCTAAGTTTTGGTACTTTAATATGGTGGGGGTATTTTGGTAATTTTGGGAAAAACCCTAGTTGTTTTCATAAATTGATTTATACAATTAGTTTGAGAAAAAGTGGGAATATTAGTTGAATTCATGGAATTGGGGATTTATAAGTTTAAATGGTGTAGTTGGATTATTTAATCACTCTCCTATTTAAATGTTGAGATTATTATTGTTATTATATTTTATTTCTTGTTTAGAAATAACTGTTTTGGGCTATCGGTGGAGGATAGTCATGATTGTTGTAGACATTGCATGTGGATTAGGGCAAACTGGAACTAATCATTTTGGCTAAGGCATTAATTTTGACTATTGAATTAATACAGAAAAATACATGTATTGGTTGAGCATTGCATATGCATATTGTGTGGGAGGAGATAGGGGATGTACTCCACGGTTTAGGGGAAGATAGAGGATGGACCTCCAAACCGGATTTTGTTTGGGAGGAGATAGGGGATGGACTCCATTAGCATCACTTTTATGTGTGCTTATTTATATTGAAGTGTTTTATTGATACAACACTAAAATGTGTATCAATCTGGAAGTATGAAGTGTTTTGATATGAGCCTGAGTCTCATTTGTGTTGTTGATATTGGAAGTAATGTGAATATGCTATATAGTCCACAGTTGTAAGTTTGGCCAGGTTTTGAGCTATATTGATAATAATGGATATTGATAAGTGTCATAGACATTAATGTCTTAAGATTGTATATTGATATAATTGATTATTATGGTTAACCATCTATTGAATGCTATTGCTTTATTCAATGCTTATAATTGGTTTAGTATATTTCTACTGGGCTGTGGCTCACCCTATAAGGGAACATCATTTTCAGGTCCAGGTGATTCGCTACCTCTAAGGACTTAGCTTGGAAGGAATCGGATTTTAAAGCCCTGTTTTAAGTTATTTGTTTTTATTTGACTTACATGTAAACATTCAAGCCTAGGGCTTTATTTGTATTTGAGTTAGAACTCAAATTTTTGTGTCCAAGTGTTGGCTTGGCAAGATGTAAGCCCGTAGGGCATTTATTTTGATGTTACATGTATTGTCCGTACTTAGTAATACTCTGATGAATGAGATAATGTATTATTTTCTTTTTATAATGCATGTCAATATTATTTATGTGATGGATTGATTTTGAGGGCGTTACAGAGAAGTTAGGTTTTAGAGTGAGGAGCTCTCAAAAATCAGTTTTGGGAAAGTAAGAGAGAGAAAAGAAAAGTGAAAAGTGATTCAAAAAGTGATTTCACAGACTGATATAAAACAGGTCCGCTCGAGCGTACAACACCCTGCTCGAGTGTCAGACACAGGTTCATGCTTGAGCGTCAAAAGAGCCGCTTGAGCGCCGGATGCACCCTCCCAGAATTTTCTACAGACGACCAAAATGCTGAGAGAAGGAAATTCACGCTCGAGCGTCCAAACTGCTGCTCGAGCAGAGAGGCAACAACAAATGCGCCGCCTGAGCGGACCTGTGTCGTTTGAGTACCACCTGTTGTGATTCAATACTGTGTCGTTTTGTTGGATCAATTTGAATTCTCACTTTGCTGTTTTAATTTTTAATTGCTTTTTTCTCTCAAAATCATAGTTTATTTCTTTTTTTCCTTTTAATTCACATGCTCCATATATATACACGCACATGAGTAATATTCAAATAAAAATTATTATACAATTTTTATATAGATTGATATAATTTATTATAAATTTTTTATTTTAAAAGAGAACACTTATGAATATCGTTTTATTTATACATTTTAATGGTTCAATTCAGGTTCAAATTAGATCCACAACTATAAAATTATGAATCGTACTGTGAAGTATTATTTATCTTTGTTAGAAATTGGGCACCCATGTGGCATGACCTTTGACCCTTTTGAACCTTAGCCATGTAAGTTTTGAATTTGAATTCAAAACTTATTTGGATAACCCACTCTTGATATCTATATCTATTGATAGCATATGTTACATGATAACGAAATGGGTTCGGGGATGTTGCTGTGGGTTCCTCACAGTAGCACCTGCTGTGCTTCAATACTGTGTCGTTTTGTTGGATCAATTTGAATTCTCACTTTGCAATTTCAATTTTTAATTGCTCTTTTCTCTCAAAATCATAGTTTATTTCTCTTTCTCCTTTTAATTCCCATGCTCCATATATATACACGCACATGAATAATATTCAAATAAAAATTATTATAAAATTTTTATATAGATTGATATAATCTATTATGAATTTTTTATTTTAAAAGAGAACACTTATGAATATCGTTTTATTTATATATTTTAATGGTTCAATTCAGGTTCAAATTAGAACCACAACTATAAAATTATGAATCGTACAGTGAAGTATTATTTATCTTTGTTATAAATTGGGCACCCATGTGGCATGACCTTTGACCCTTTTGAACCTTTTCCATGTAAGTTTTGAATTTGTATTCAAAATGTAACGCCCTCAAAATAATACATAAAACCTATCATTTTAGATATGCAATGATATAAGAGAAATCAACACCTTTCTATTCATCAGAGTAGTTCTTACAACAGTATTACATGTTAACCACAAAAGGAAATGCCTTAAGGGCTTACAGCTTTCCAAGTCAACACTTGGTTACAAAAAAAAGAGTACTAACTCTATACAAAATAAGCCCTTGGCTTGATATGCATGTAATACAAACAAAATAATCAAAAAGAGTTTTCAATTCCTATAGACATCCAAGCTATATTCTTGGAGGTGGCATGCTACCTATACCTGAAAATGATGTCCCATATAGGGTGAGCCAATGCCCAGTAGAGATATGCTAAACACAATATGAGCAGCAACTAAGACGTTAGCAATTGATAAATGTTTGACTTACATAAATCAATTCGTACACCATTTTCATTATATGATCAACGTGTCCCAGTTTCATTTGATTTTTCATTTCTTATCAAATTCACAATTCACAACTACGGCTTAGAACCTGGCCAACAATTTCGATGAGGTAGTAACTCATATTAAACATTTCCCATTTCACAATAGATAAGCATACTAGCTATATCAACACTTCGATAAATAAGCATATAAGCTATATCAACATCTCAACAGATAAGCATACAAGCTGTATCCACACTTCAACAGATAAGCATATGAGCTATATCAACACTTCCATAAATAAGCATATGAGCTATATCAACATCTCAATTGATAAGCATATGAGTTGTATCAACGGAGTCCATCCCCTATCTTCTCCCAAACAATATCCGGTTTAGAGGTCCATCCCCTATCTTCCCCTAAACCGTAGAGTACATCCCCTATTTCATTCCCTACACACACAACGTTTATACACATAGGTCATATACATAATCAATCAATACATACAGTTAATGTATTCTGTCAACAGTCATACTCTATGTCACATCCAATTTATTAGTTTTTGTTTGCCTAATCATCATGCATTGTCTACAACAATCATAACTACCCTCCACTGGTAGCCCAAAGCAATTATTTCTAAACAGATAATAAAAGCACCAACAGATAAAATATCCACATTTCCAAAAGTGAGTGATTAATAAATCCAACTTCACTAATCCATTTCATAATGAGTCAATTTCATTATATTCAACTCAATTTCATACTTTCTCAACAAATGTCATTAATTACAATAGTGACCCAAATATATCCAAATATGGCATAATTCCCCTTATTCTCAATATTGACTCCAAGAATCCATATATTACCAACAACATCAATATACTCATTTTGAAACCCAAATACATATTTATGGTCCAAAATAAACAAATCCATCTCATAATGAGTCAATTTCATTATATTTAACTCAAGTCCATACTTTCTTAACAAATGTCATTAATTACATTAGTGACCCAAATATACCCAAATATGGCATAATTCCCCTTATTCTCAATATTAACTCCAAGAATCCATATATTACCAACAACATCAATATACTCATTTTGAAACCCAAATACATATTTATGGTCCAAAATAAACAAAACCCTCTTTTCAAAATTATACATTTGAAACCCTAGTTTCCAAAACCCAAAACCATTTATACAAAATACTCGATATCTAGGTCAAAACCCATAAAAGTGAGTAGGAATCCCTACCTCAAATTCAGAGCCCAAGGGAAAAAGATGAAGAAATTGAAGGTGCTACAAATCCCAAAATTTTTGGATCACAACGATGCCCTCGACGATCAACACCACTTTTACAAAGGCCGAAGGAAAGAGGAACACTCTAACTAGATCAAACCCTAGAGAGAAGGGAGTTTCTAGAGAGAGAGGCTCTCAAAATCGGTTTTGGGAAAGTAAGAGAGAGAGGGTGAATGTAAAAAGTGATTCAAAAATGCCTAACTGCCCTCTAATATACGACTCTCCTGCTCGAGCGGAGAATAAAACGCTCGAGCGTCAAGCACAAAAATCTGGACATGCTCGAGCTCAAGAAGGCCCGCTCAAGTGCCAAGACACAAGAATAAAGTACATCCACTCGAGCGTGAAAACCAGCCCGCTCGAGCGTAGATTTCCCCCTCCCAGAACTTTCACAGACAAAGTACTACCCGCTCGAGCGCCAACATACCTGTAATGCCCTCAAAATAATACATTAAACCCATCATTCTAGACATGCTACAGTATAAAAGAAATAAACATCTTTCTATATATCACAGTAGTTCTTACAAAAGTATTACATGTTGACAACAAAAGTAAACACCCTGTGGGCTTATAACTTTCCAAGCCAACACTTGGTCACAAGAAATGAGTACTAACTCATATACATACTAAGTCCTTGGCTTGAATTTACATGTAATACATCAAAAGAAAGTAAAACAAAAAAAGTCTGTCTGCCTCTAGTCTCCCAAGCTATGTCCTTGGAGGTGGCATGCTACATGTACCTGAAAATGATGTCCCATATATGGTAAGCCACAGCCCAATAGAAACATACTAAACTAGCTATAAACAATGATTAAAAGATTAGTAGTTGATAGATGGTCAACACTTATACATCCATTTGCATCACATTATAGTTCCATGTTACAATTTATTTCTTTTACTTATCAATCCATCCATATACGTGGCTCAGAACCTGGCCAGATAACTCGACAGAGATTACATCTCTAATTAACGATATTTCCTATTCAAGTGAGACATCAACCCACAATAATAATCCTTTCATACTTCACAATAGATACACATTTTGGTACTGTATCAGCCTCAAACAAAATCACTTCCACACTTTACACATGATATACATTTTAGTGCTGTTTCACAACATGTAAAAACACTTCCATAGTCCACAATTGATACACATTGTAGTGCTGTATCAATGTCACACAAAAATCCGGTTTAAAGGTCCATCTCCTATCTTCCCCTAAACTGTGGAGTACATCCCCAATCTCCTCCCACACACACTATGTATATATGCACAGTCATATACATAATCAATCAATACATAAGGTTAATGTATTAATCTAACTGTCATATTCGATGACACATCCAATTGATTAGTTTTAGTTTGCCTAATCATCATGCATTGTCTACAACAATCAAAACTATCCTTCATCGATAACCCAAAGCAGTTATTTCTAAACAGAAAATAAATGCACCAAATGGATATATTATCAACATTTTTGCCTAGGTGAGCGATTTAATGAGTCCGACTACACCCTTTAATTTCATATCTTTCCAATTTGAATATTCTCAATTCAACTACTCATTTCTCAAAATTAGTTATACAAATTAATTTATCCAACTAACTAGGGCATTTTCCATAATTAACATAACAACCCTAAGGTTCCATTTTTCTCAATAGTTAAACATAAATTCTCATTCCCCTACGTCAAACATGCATAGAGGTTTATATATATAAAACCCCCATCTTTTGTAAAATTACACAATGGCCCAAACTTTCTCAAAATTTACCCAACAACCCCCAACATATCAGAATGCTAAAAATCAAAGACAAAGCTCATAAGAAAGAGTAGGATATCCCTACCTCGAAGTTTGAGCTCAAATGGAGATGAAGACCAAACACCAACGTGCTCCAAATCCCAAGTTTTTCAGATTAAATCAAAGCCCAAGACACCCTCTATCTTTTTAACAAAGGACTTAGGTTAGGAACTCACTAGGAGGAGATGAAATCTTAGAGAGAAGATTTGTAGAGAGAGAGAAAGCTCGGATCTAGGGTTTACAAAATAAAAGAAGAGGAAAAAGTGAAGTTCTCCCCACTGCTGTCTGTTGATATACAACAGGCTCGCTCAAGCGAAGACTTGGTTGCTCGAGCGACCAGACACAAAGAAATCTTGCTTGAGCGTAGAAAGCCTTGCTCGAGCCAACAATTTAAAGCTTCAGGTCTGCAACTCAGAAGCACACTTGAGCGCAAGAATGCTCGCTCGAGCGAAGGAAAGCTTGCTCGAGCCAAGAAACACAGCTCTCAGGTCCAGATGAGACGCAGACGCACGCTCGAACGCAAGACTCCTCACTCGAGCCACAAGGCACAAAACTCAACTCTTGCTCGAGTGAAGGAACCCTGGCTCGAGCGAAGAACCTAAAACACAGAGCTCACTCGAGCGACAAAAGTCTCGCTCGAGCGAAGAACCAAAATTCTGTGCAGCAACCATTTGCTCCAAATCACTCCCAACCTGAAACAAACCTGCCCAACACATTCTACAACTCAAATACAAAGTATGCAAGGACGTAAACAAGATATAAATAACTGCTAACATCCACGGAACCAAGTCCGGATCACTGTACAACAAGATGTAAAACCCGGGGTCGTTATAATACCCGCTCGAGCGTGACAGCTCGAGGATAAATAAACCCGCTCGAGCGTGAAAAACATGCTTGCAGAAGTTTTGCAGAGGCACAAGATACTGGGAGTGTGCAATATCTGCTCAAGCACTAGACGACCCGCTCGAGTGGAACGACTAAAAACCTGGCAACAAGATTTTAGACCAAGGCTCAACCCACCTGCTTGAAACATGCTCAATATATCCTAAAACTAAAACAAATGGAATCAAAGGACGATAATAAGATAGATACAACTACCAACCCCACGGAACCAAAGTCTGGAATACAATAAATAACGAAAGGGAAAACCGGAATCGCTACACAAAACCTATTTGGATAACCCACTCTTGATATCTATATCTATCGATAGCATATGTTACATGATAATGAAATGGGTTCGGGGATGCTGCTGTGAGTTCCTCAAAGTAGCACATGTTGTGATTCAATACTGTGTCGTCTTGTTGGATCAATTTGAATTCTCACTTTACTGTTTCACTTTTTAAAAGCTTTTTTCTCTCAAAATCATAGTTTATTTCTTTATCTCCTTTTAATTCCCATCCTCCATATATATACACGCACATGAGTAATATTCAAATAAAAATTATTATAAAATTTTTATATAGATTGATATAATTTATTATGAATTTTATATTTTAAAAGAGAACACTTATGAATATCGTTTTATTTATATATTTTAATGGTTCAATTCAGGTTCAAATTAGAACCACAACTATAAAATTATGAATCGTACTGTCAAGTATTATTTATCTTTGTTAGAAATTAGGCACCCATGTGGCATGACCTTTGACCCTTTTGAACCTTATCCATGTAAGTTTTGAATTTGAATTCAAAACGTATTTGGATAACCAACTCTTGATATCTATATCTATCGATAGCATATGTTACATGATAACGAAATGGGTTCGGGGATGCTGCTGTGAGTTCCTCACAGTAGCACCTGCTGTGATTCAATACTGTGTCGTTTTGTTGGATCAATTTGAATTCTCACTTTGCTGTTTCAATTTTTAATTGCTTTCTTCTCTCAAAATCATAGCTTATTTCTTTTTCTCCTTTTAATTCCCATGCTCCATATATATACACGCACATGAGTAATATTCAAATAAAAATTATTATAAAATTTTTATATAGATTGATATAATCTGTTATGAATTTTTTATTTTAAAAGAGAACAGTAATGAATATCGTTTTATTTATATATTTTAATGGTTCAATTCAGGTTCAAATTAGAACCACAACTATAAAATTATAAATCGTACTGTGAAGTATTATTTATCTTTGTTAGAAATTGGGCACCCATGTGGCATGACCTTTGACCCTTTTGAACCTTTTCATGTAAGTTTTGAATTTGAATTCAAAACTCATTTGGGTAAGCCACTCTTGATATCTATATCTATCGATACCATATGTTACATGATAACGAAATGGATTTGGGGATGCTGCTGTGAGTTCCTCACAGTAGCACCTGCTGTGATTCAATACTGTGTCGTTTTGTTGGATCAATTTGAATTCTCACTTTGTTGTTTCAATTTTTAATTGTTTTTTTCTCTCAAAATCATAGTTTATTTCTTTTTCTCCTTTTAATTCACATGCTCCATATGTATACACGTACATGAGTAATATTCAAAAGAAATTATTATACAATTTTTATATAGATTGATATAATTTATTATGAATTTTCTATTTTAAAAGAGAACACTTATGAATATCGTTTTATTTATATATTTTAACGGTCCAATTCAGGTCCAAATTTGAACCACGACTATAAAATTATGAATCGTACTGTGAAGTATTATTTATCTTTGTTAGAAATTGGGCACCCATGTGGCATGACCTTTGACCCTTTTGAAACTTACGCATGTAAGTTTTGAATTTGAATTCAAAACCTACTTGGATAACTCACTCTTGATATCTACATGTATCGATAGCATATGTTACATGATAACGAAATGGGTTCGGGGATGCTGCTGTGAGTTCCTCAAAGTAGCACCTGCTGTGATTCAATACTGTGTCGTTTTGTTGGATCAATTTGAATTCTCACTTTGCTGTTTCAATTTTTTATTGCTTTTTTCTCTCAAAATCATTGTTTATTTCTTTTTCTCCTGTTAATTCCCATGCCCCATATATATACACGCACATGAGTAATATTCAAATAAAAATTATTACAAAATTTTTATATAGATTCACATAATTTATTATGAATTCTTTATTTTAAAAGAGAACACTTATGAATATCGTTTTATTTATATATTTTAATGGTCCAATTTAGTTCCAAATTTGAACCACAACTATAACATTATGAATCGTACTGTGAAATATTACTTATCTTTGTTAGAAATTGGGCACCCATGTGGCATGACCTTTGACCCTTTTGAACCTTATCCATGTAAGTTTTGAATTTGAATTCAAAACCTATTTGGATAACTGACTCTTGATATCTATATCTATCGATAGCATATGTTACATGATAACGAAATGGGTTCGGGGATTATAGCAATCTCGGTTTTCCCTTTCTGTGTTGGTTGTATTCCGGACCTTGGTTCCGTGGAGTTGGTGGTTGTATGTCTTCTTGTTATCCTTTAATTCTATATATTGGAGTTTTTGGAAGTTTTGGGCTTGGTGGTTACAAGTAGGTTGAGTTTTGGTGTCAATTCTTGTTGCCCAGTTTTTGAGTGGTCCGCTCGAGCGGGTCCTTTTGCGCTCGAGCGGATATTCCATACTTCCAGTATTTCGTATATCTGCAAAACTTCTGCAGGTGTGTTTTTCACGCTCGAGCGGGTTTCTTTACGCTCGAGCGGTCGCGCTCGAGCGGGTATGTTGGCGCTCGAGCAGGTAGTGCTTTGTCTGTGAAAGTTCTGGGAGGGGGAAATCTACACTTGAGCGGACTGGTTTTCACGCTCGAGCAGATGTACTTTATTCTTGTGTCTTGGCACTCGAGCGGGCATTCTTGCACTCGAGTGTGTCCAGATTTTTGTGCTTGACGCTCGAGCGTTCTATTCTCCGATCGAGCGGGATAGTCGTATATCAGTTGACAGCTAGGCTATTTTAAATCACTTTTTACTTTCCATTCTCTCTCATACTTTTCGAAAATAGCCATTGGAGAGCTTCTCTCTCTAAAAACTTACCTTCTCTCTAGGTATTGATCTAGTAGGAGTGATCCTTCGTCCTTTGGCCTTTATAAAAAGTGTGTTGATCGTCGAGGGCTTCGTTTTGATCCAAAAAGTTTGGAGTTTGGAGCACTTTGAGTTTGGTTTTCTTCCTTTGAGCTCCGAATTTGAGGTAGGGATTCCTACTCACTCTTATGGGCTTTGACCTAGATTTTGAGCTTTTGTATAAATGGTTTTGGGTTTTGAAAGTTAGGGTTTCAAATGTGTAATTTTGAAAAGAGGGTTATGATTATTTTGAACCATAAACATGTATTTGGGTTTCAAAATGAGTATATTGATGTTGTTGGTGATATTTAGACCTTTGGGGTTAAGATTGAGAGATAGGGCAGAAAACCCTAAATTGTGCATAAATTAATTGGTGTAATTAATTTGGAAAAGTTATGGGTTGGTGAAATTGAGTTGAATATAATGAAATTGGCTCATTATGAGATGGGATAGTGGAGTTGGATTTATAAATCATTCACTTTTGAAAATGCGTATAATTTATCTGTTAGTGCTTTTATTATCTGTTTAGAAATAATTGCTTTGGGCTACCGGTAGAGGGTAGCCTTGATTGTTGTAGACAATGCATGATGATTAGGCAAACTAAACTTGATCAATTGAATGTGTCATAGAATATGATGGTTGAAATAATACATTAACTTTATGAATTGATTGAATGTGTATATGATCTATGTTTATATACATTGTGTTGTGTGGGAGGAGATAGGGGATGTACTCCACGGTTTAGGGGAAGATAGAGGATGGACCTCTAAACCGGATAGTGTTTGGGAGAAGATATGGGATGTACTCCACGGTTTAGGAGAAGATAGGGGATGGACTTCTAAACCGGGTAATGTTTGGGAGGAGATAGGGGATGGTCTCCGCAGATACAGCTCATATGCTTATCTAATGAAGTGTTGATACAGCTAATATGCTTATCTATTGAAGTGTTGATACAGCTCATATGCTTATTTGTTGAAGTGTTGATACAACGCTTAGGCTTATCTGTTGAACTGCTGATACAGCTAGTATGCTTATCTATTGTGAAGTAGGAAATGTTTAATATGAGTTACTGTCTCATTTAAATTGTTCGGCCGGGGTCTGAGCCATAGTTATAAATTGAGAACTGGAAAGAAAATGGAAAATGAAATGAAACATGGACACATTTGTCATGTAATGGAAAGGGTTTGTGAAATGATTTATGTGAGTCAAACATTTATTAATTGCTAATGTCTTAGTTACTGCTCATATTATGTTTAGCATATCTCTACTGGGCGTTGGCTCACCCTATATGGGACATTATTTTCAGGTATAGGTAGCATGCCACCTCGAAGGACATAGCTTGGGAGGCTAGAGGCAGACAGACTGTGTTGTTATTTTGCTTTCTTTTGATGTATTACATGAAAATTCAAGCTAAGGGCTTAATATGCATTTGAGTTAGCACTCTTCTTTTTGTAACCAAGTGTTGACTTGGAAAGCTGTAAGCCCGTAGGGCATTTGCTTTTGTTGTTAACATGTAATACTTTTGTAAGAACAACTCTGACGAATAGAAAGGTGTTTATTTCTCTTATATCATTGCATGTCTAAAATGATGAGTATTATGTATTATTTCTCTTAATTTTTAATTGCTTTTTTCTCTCAAAATCATAGTTTATTTCTTTATCTCCTTTTAATTCACATGCTCCATATATATACACGCCCACGAGTAATATTCAAATAAAAATTATTATACAATTTTTATATAGATTGATATAATTTATTATGAATTTTCTATTTTAAAAGAGAACACTTATCAATATCGTTTTATTTATATATTTTAATGGTCCAATTCAGGTTCAAATTTGAACCACAATTATAAAATTATGAATCGCACTATGAAGTATTATTTATCTTTGTTAGAAATTGGGCACCCATGTGGCATGACCTTTGACCCTTTTGAACCTTATCCATGTAAGTTTTGAATTTGAATTCAAAACCTATTTGCATAACTCACTCTTGATATCTATATCTATCGATAGCATATGTTACATGATAACGAAATGGGTTCGGGGATGCTGCTGTGAGTTCCTCACAGTAGCACCTGCTGTGATTCAATACTGTGTCGTTTTGTTGGATCAATTTGAATTCTCACTTCGCTGTTTCAATTTTTAATTGTTTTTTTCTCTCAAAATCATAGTTTATTTCTTTTTCTCCTTTTAATTCCCATCCTCCATATATATACACGCATATGAGTAATATTGAAATAAAAATTTTTATAAAAATTTTATATAGATTGATATAATTTATTAAGAATTTTTCATTTTAAAAGAGAACACTTATGAATATCGTTTTATTTATATATTTCAATGGTCCAATTCAGGTTCAAATTAGAACCACAACTATAAAATTATGAAACGTAATGTGAAGTATTATTTATCTTTGTTAGAAATTGGGATTATTTATCTTTGCTAAGAAAATGTAGGGAAAATGAAGGAGCTTTAGAAAGGGTAATTTTCCTACATTTTCTCAGAAACTAAACCTAGATTGATGGTTTAGAGTTGATGATTCTTGGTTTAGTTTTTTCCCTAAATTTTCCTACATTTTCTTGAAAACAGAACAGAGAGAAAGAGCTAGAAAATAAAGACAAGAAGAAGAAAGGTTTCCCTCAAATCATATGGCTCAAAGATCAGTCGAGAAAGAACAAGAAAGAAAAGGATCAGCAACAAATGTCTCCGTTTTTCGCGTTCATAACTGAAGCCATGAGGCTGTTGGAGAAAGAGCAGCATCTTCAGTTAAAAAAGTAAATTCAGTAATTTTCTCTATATTTCTCTCTCCCCCCTTCTTCTTCATCTCTCTCTCTAATCTTGTCTCATTGAATTTCTAGAGGAAAAAAAAGGATCCATTGAAACCGAAGACATCTGTGGAGGAGAAGACATAAATAGAGGCCAAGCTCAGGGTAGAGCATGCTGCAGTAGAGGGAGCACTTATGTATACCGTTTTATTTATATATTTTAATGGTCCAATTCAGGTTCAAATTAGAACCACAACTATAAAATTATGAATCGTACTGTCAAGTATTATTTATCTTTGTTAGAAATTGGGCACCCATGTGGCATGAACTTTGACCCTTTTGAACCTTATCCATGTAAGTTTTAAATTTGAATTCAAAACCTATATGGATAACCCACTCTTGATATCTATATCTATCGATAGCATATGTTACATGATAACGAAATGGGTTCGGGTATGCTATTGTGAGTTCCTCACAGTAGCACCTGCTATGATTCAATACTGTGTCGTTTTGTTGGATCAATGTGAATTCTCACGTTGCTGTTTCAATTTTTAATTGCTTTTGTCTCTCAAAATCATAGTTTTTTTTTTCCCCTTTTAATTCCCATGCTCCATATATATACACGCACATGAGTAATATTCAAATAAAAATTATTGTAAAATTTTTATATAGATTGATATAATTTATTATGAATCTTTTATTTTAAAAGAGAACACTTATGAATATCTTTTTATTTATACATTTTAATGGTTCAATTCAGGTTCAAATTAGAACAACAACTACAAAATTTTGAATCGTACTGTGATGTATTATTTATCTTTGTTAGAAATTGAGAACCCATGTTGCGTGACCTTTTACCCTATTGAACGTTGTCCATGTAAGTTTTGAATTTGAATTCAAAACCTATTTCGATAACTCACTCTTGATATCTATATCTATCGATAGCATATGTTACATGATAACGAAATGGGTTCGGGGATGTTGCTGTGAGTTCCTCACAGTAGCACCTGCTGTGATTCAATACTGTGTCGTTTTGTTAGATCAATTTGAATTCTTGCTTTGTTGTTCGAATTTTTAATTGCTTTTTTCAGTTAGAATCATAGTTTATTTCTTTATCTCCTTTTAATTCACATGCTCCATATATATAGACACACATGAGTAATATTCAAATAAAAATTATTATACAATTTTTATATAGATTGATATAATTTATTATGAATTTTCTATTTTAAAAGAGAACACCTATGTATATCGTTTTATTTATATATTTTAATGGTCCAATATAGGTCCAAATTTGAACCACAACTATAAAATTATGAATCATACTTTGAAGTATTATTTATCTTTGTTAGAAATTGGGCACCCATGTGGCATGAACTTTGACCCTTTTGAACGTTATCCATGTAAGTTTTGAATTTGAATTCAAAACCTATTTGGGTAACTCACTCTTGATATCTGTATTTATCGATAGCATATGTTACATGATAACGAAATGGGTTCGGGGATGCAACTGTGAGTTCCTCACAGTAGCACCTGCTGTGATTCAATACTGTGTCGTTTTGTTGGATCAATTTGAATTCTCACTTTGTTGTTTAAATTTTTAATTTTTTTTTTCTTTGAAAATCATAGTTTATTTCTTTTTCACCTTTTAATTCCGATCCTCCATATATATACACGCACGTGAGTAATATTGAAATAAAATTTTTTATAAAAGTTTATATAGATTGATATAATTTATTATGAATTTTTTATTTTAAAAGAGAACACTTATGAATATCGTTTTATTTATATATTTCAATGGTCCAATTCAGGTTCAAATTAGAACCACAACTATAAAATTATGAATCGTACTGTGAAGTATTATTTATCTTTGTTAGAAATTGGGCTTATTTATCTTTGCTGAGAAAATGTAGAGAAAATGAAAGAGCTTTAGAAAGGGTAATTTTCCAACATTTTCTCAGAAACTGAACCCAGATTGATGGTTCAGAGTTGATGATTCTTGGTTTAGTTTCCCTCCTAAATCTTCCTACATTTTCTTGAAATTAGAATAGGAAGAAAAAGCTAGAAAAGAAAGACAAGAAGAAGAAATGTTTCCCTCAAATCATGTGGCTCAAAGATCATTAGAGAAAGAGCAAGAAAGAAAAGGATCAGCAACCAATGTCTCCGTTTTTGGCGTTCACAACCGAAGCCATGAGGCTGTTGGAGGAAGAGTAGCATCTTCAGTTGAAAAAGTAAATTCAGTAATTTTCTCTGTATTTCTCACTCCCCCTTCTTCTTCTTCTCTCTCTCTAATCTTTGTCTCATTGAATTTCTACAGGAAAAAAAAAGGATCCATTGAAACCGAAGACATCGGTAGAGGAGAAGACATCAATGGAGGCCAGGCTCAGGGCAGAGCATGCTGAAGTAGAGAGAGCACTTATGAATATCGCTTTATTTATATATTTTAATGGTCCAATTCAGGTTCAAATTAGAACCACAACTATAAAATTATGAATCGCACTGTGGAGTGTTATTTATCTTTGTTTGAAATTGGACACCTATGTGGCATGACTTTTGACCCTTTTGAACCTTATCCATGTAAGTTTTGAATTTGAATTGAAAACTTATTTGGATGACCCACTCAGAGTTTATGATTCTTGGTTTTGTTTTCCTCGTAAATTTTCCTACATTTTCTTGAAAACAAAACAGAGAGAAAGAGCTAGAAAAGAAATACAAGAAGAAGAAAGGTTTCCCTCAAATCATATGGCTCAAAGATCAGTGGAGAAAGAGCAAGAAAGAAATGGATCCGCAACCAATGTTTCCGTTTCTGCCGTTCACAACTGAAGCCATCAGGCTGTTGGAGGAAAAGCAGCATCTTCAGTTGAAAAAGTAAATTCAGTAATTTTCTCTATATTTCTCACTCCCCCTACTGCTTCTTCTTCTCTCTCTCTAATCTTTGTCTCATTGAATTTGAACAAGAAAAAAAAGAATACATTGAAACCGAAGACATTTGTGGAGGAGAAGACATCAATGGAGGCCATGCTCTAAGCAGAGCATGCTGTAGTAGAGAGAGCACTTATGAATATCGTTTTATTTATATATTTTAATGGTCCAAGTTAGGTTCAAATTAGAACGACAATTATAAAATTATGAATCGTACTGTGAAGTATTGTTTATCTTTGTCAAAAATTGGGCACCCATGTGGCATGACCTTTGACCCTTTTGAACCTTATCCATGTAAGTTTTGAATTTGAATTCAAAACCTATTTGGATAACCCACTCTAGATATCTATATCTATCGATAGCATATGTTACATGATAACGAAATGGGTTCGGGGATGCTGCTGTGAGTTCTTCACAGTAGCATCTACTATGATTCAATACTATGTTATTTTGTTGGATCATTTTGAATTCTCACTTTGCTGTTTCAATTTTTAATTGCTATTCTCTCAAAATCATAGTTTATTTCTTTATCTTCTTTTAATTCACATGCTTTGTATATATACACGCACATGAGTAACATTCAAATAAAAATTATTGTAAAATTTTTATATAGATTGATATAATTTGTTATGAATCTTTTATTTTAACAGAGAACACTTATGAATATCGTTTTATTTATACATTTTAATGGTTCAATTCAGGTTCAAATTAGAACAACAACTATAAAATTTTAAATCGTACTGTGAAGTACTATTTATCTTTGTTAGAAATTCGGCACCCATGTTGCTTGACCTTTTACCCTTTTGAACCTTGTCCATGTAAGTTTTGAATTTGAATTCAAAACCTATTTGGATAACCCAGTCTTGATATCTATATCTATCGATAGCATATGTTACATGATAACGAAATAGGTCCGGGGATGCTGCTGTGAGTTCCTCATAGTAGCACCTGTTGTGATTCAATACTGCGTCATTTTGTTGGATCAATTTGAATTCTCGCTTTGTTGTTTGAATTTTTAATTGCTTTTTTCTGTCAAAATCATAGTTTATTTCTTTATCTCCTTTTTAATTCACATGCTCCATATATATACACGCACATGAGTAATATTCAAATAAAAATTATTATACAATTTTTATATAGATTGATATAATTTATTATGAATTTTCTATTTTAAAAGAGAACACCTATGAATATCGTTTTGTTTATATATTTTAATGGTCCAATTCAGGTCCAAATTTGAACCACAACTATAAAATTATGAATCATACTATGAAGTATTATTTATCTTTGTTAGAAATTGGGCACCCATGTGGCATGACCTTTGACACTTTTGAACCTTATCCATGTAAGTTTTGAATTTGAATTCAAAACCAATTTGGACAACTCACTCTTGATATCTATATCTATCTATAGCATATGTTACATGATAACGAAATGGGTTCAGGGATGCTGCTATGAGTTCCTCACAGTAGCACTTGTTGTGATTCAATACTGTGTCGTTTTGTTGGATCAATTTGAATTCTCACTTTGCTGTTTCAATTTTTAGATGTTTTTTTCTTCTGAAAATCATAGTTTATTTCTTTTTCTCCTTTGAATTCCTATCCTCCACATATATACACGCACATTAGTAATATTGAAATAAAAATTTTTGTAAAAATTTTATATAGATTGATATAATTTGTTATGAATTTTTTATTTTAAAAGAGAACACTTATGAATATCATTTTATTTATATATTTCAATGGTCCAATTCAGGTTCAAATTAGAACCACAACTATAAAATTATGAATCGTACTGTGAAGTATTATTTATCTTTGTTAGAAATTGGGCTTATTTATCTTTGCTGAGAAAATTTAGAGACAATGAAAGAGCTTTAGAAAGGGTAATTTTCCAACATTTTCTCAGAAACTGAACCCAGATTGATGGTTCAGAGTTGATGATTTTTGGTTTAGTTTTCCCCCTAAATTTTCCTACATTTTCTTGAAATTAGAACAGAGAGAAAGAGCTAGAAAAGAAAGACAAGAAGAAGAAAGGTTTCCCTCAAATCATGTGGCTCAAAGATCATTAGAGAAAGAGCAAGAAAGAAAAGGATCAGCAACTAATGTCTCCATTTTTGGCGTTCACAACCGAAGCCATGAGGCTGTTGGAGGAAGAGTAGCATCTTCAGTTGAAAAAGTAAATTCATTAATTTTCTCTGTATTTCTCACTCCCCCTTCTTCTTCCTCTCTATCTCAAATCTTTGTCTCACTGAATTTCTACAGGAAAAAAAAGGATCCATTGAAACCGAAGACATCGGTAGAGGAGAAGACATCAATGGAGGCCAGGCTCAGGGCAGAGCATGCTGAAGTAGAGAGAGCACTTATGAATATCGCTTTATTTATATATTTTAATGGTCCAATTCAGGTTCAAATTAGAACCACAACTATAAAATTATGAATCGCACTGTGGAGTGTTATTTATCTTTGTTTGAAATTGGACACCTATGTGGCATGACCTTTGACCCTTTTGAACCTTATCTATGTAAGTTTTGAATTTGAATTGAAAACTTATTTGGATAACCCACTCTTGATATCTATATCTATCGATAGCATATATTACATGATAATGAAATGGATTCGGGGATGCTGTTGTGAGTTCCTCAAAGTAGCACCTGTTGTGATTCAATACTGTGTCGTTTTTTCGGATCAATTTGAATTCTCACTTTCCTGTTTTAATTTTTAATTGCTTTTTTCTCACAAAATCATAGTTTATTTCTTTCGCTCCTTTTAATTCTCATGCTCCATATATATACACGCACATGAGTAATATTCAAATAAAATTTTTTATAAAATTTTTATATAGACTGGTATAATTTGTTATGAATTTTTTATTTTAAAAGAGAACACTTATGAATATCGTTTTATTTATATATTTTAACGGTCCAATTCAGGTTCAAATTGGAACTAGAACTATAAAATTATGAATTGTACTGTGAAGTATTATTTATCTTTGTTAGAAATTGGGCTTATTTATCTTTGTTGAGAAAATGTAGGGAAAATGAAAGAGCTTTGGAAAGGGTAATTTTCCTAAATTTTCTCAGAAACTGAACCCAGATTCAGGGTTCAGAGTTGATGTTTCTTGGTTTAGTTTTTCCCCTAAATTTTCCTACATTTTCTTGAAAACAGATTAGAGAGAAAGAGCTAGAAATGAAAGACAAGAAGAAGAAAGGTTTCCCTCAAATCATATGGCTCTAAGATCAGTGGAGAAAGAGAAAGAAAGAAAAGGATCAGCAACCAATGTCTCCGTTTTTGGCGTTCACAACTGAAGCCATGAGGCTGTTATAGGAAGAGCAGCATCTTCAGTTGAAAAAGTAAATTCTGTAATTTTTTCTATATTTCTCTCTCCCCCTTCTTCTTCTTCCCTCTCTCTAATTTTTTCTATATATTTTAATGGTCCAATTCAGGTTCAAATTAGAACCACAACTATAAAATTATGAATCACACTGTGGAGTATTATTTATGTTTGTTAGAAATTGCACACCTATGTGGCATGACCATTGACCCTTTTGAACATTCTCCGTATAAGTTTTGAATTTGAATTCAAAACCTATTTGGATAACCCAGTCTTGATATCTATATCTATCGATAGCATATGTTACATGATAACGAAATGGGTTCGGGGATGCTGCTGTGGTTCTAGATCAATTTGAATTCTCACTTTGCTCTTTCAATTTTTAATTGCTATTTTGTCTAAAAAACGTAGTTTATTTCTTTTTGTCCTTTTAACTCCCATGCTCCATATATAAACACGCACATGAGTAATATTCAAATAAAAATTATTATAAAATTTTTATATAGATTGATATAATTTATTATGAATTTTTTATTTTAAAAGAGAACACTTATCAATATCGTTTTATTTATATCTTTTAATGTTTCAATTCAGGTTCAAATTAGAACCACAACTATAAAATTATGAATCGTACTGTGGAGTATTATTTATCTTTGTTAGAAATTGGGCACCTATGTGGCATGATCTTTGACTCTTTCGAACCTTATCCATGTAAGTTTTGAATTTGAATTCAAAACCTATTTGGATAACCCACTCTTGATACCTATATCTATTGATAGCATATGTTACATGATAACGAAATGGGTTCGGGGATGCTGCGTGAGTTCCTCATAGTAGCACCCGCTGTGATGCAATATTGTGTCGTTTTGTTGGATCAATTTGAATTCTCACTTTGCTGTTTCAATTTTTAATTGCTTTTTTCTCTTAAAATCATAGTTTATTTCATTTTCTCCTTTTAATTCCCATGCTCCATATATATGCACGCACATGAGTAATATTCAAATAAAATTTTTTATAAAAGTTTTATATAGATTGATATAATTTATTTTGAATTTTTTATTTTAAAAGAGAACACCTATGGATATCGTTTTATTTATATCTTTTAATGGTCCAATTCAGGTTCAAATTAGAACCACAACTATAAAATTATGAATCGTACAGTGAAGTATTATTTATCTTTGTTAGAAATTGGGCACCCATGTGGCATGACCTTTGACCCTTTTGAACTTTATCTATGTAAGTTTTGAATTTGAATCCAAAACCTATTTGGATGACCCACTCTTGATATCTATACCTATCGATAGCATATGTTACATGATAACGAAATGGGTTTGGGGATGCTGCTGTGAGTTCCTCACAGTAGCACCTACTGTGATTTAATACTGTGTCGTTTTGTTGGATCATTTTGAATTCTCACTTTGTTGTTTCAATTTTTAATTGTTTTTTTCTTTCAAAATCATAGTTTATTTGATTTTCTCCTTTTAATTCCTATGCTCCATATATATACACGCACATGAGTAATATTCAAATAAACTTTTTATATAGGTTGATATAATTTATTTTGAATTTTTCATTTTAAAAGAGAACACTTATGAATATCGTTTTATTTATATATTTTAATGGTCCAATTCAGGTTCAAATTGGAACCATAACTATAAAATTATGAATCGTATTGTGAAATATTATTTTTGTTTGTTAAAAATTGGGCACCCATGTGGCATGACCTTTGCCCCTTTTGAATCTTATTCATGTAAGTTTTGAATTTGAATTCAAAACCTATTTGGATAACCCACTCTTGAGATCTATATCTATCGATAGCATATGTTACATGATATTGAAATGGGTTTGGGGATGCTGCTGTGAGTTCCTCAAAGTAGCACCTGTTGTGATTCAATACTGTGTCGTTTTGTTGGATCAATTTGAATTCTCACTTTGCTGTTTCAATTTTTAATTGCTTTTTTCTCTCAAAATCATAGTTTATTTCTTTTTCTCCTTTTAATTCCCATGCTCCATATATATACACACACATGAGTAATATTCAAATAAAAATTTTTATAAAAGTTTTATATAGATTGGTATAATTTATTATGAATTTTTTATTTTAAAAGAGAACACTTATGAATATCTTTTATTTATATATTTTAATGGCCGAATTCAGGTTCAAATTAGAACCACAACTATAAAATTATGAATCGTACTGTGATGTATTATTTATCTTTGTTAGAAATTGGGCCTTTTTATCTTTGTTTAGAAAATGTATGGAAAATGAAGGAACATTAGAAAGGGTAATGTTCCTACGTTATAGCGATTCCGGGTTTTTTCCCTTGTTGTACAGTGATCTGGACTTGGTTCCATGGATGTTTGCAGTTGTTTATATCTTGTTTACATTCTTTCATACTTTGTATTTGAGTTATAGGATGTGATGGGCAGGTTTGTTACAAGTTGGTTGTGTTTGGGAACAAATGGTTGCTGTCCAGAATTTTGGTCCTTCGCTCGAGCGAGAAGTTTGTCGCTCGAGCGAGCTCTGTGTTTCAGATCCTTCGCTCGAGCCAGTATTCCTTCGCTCGAGCGAGAGTTGAGTTTTGTGTCTAGTGGCTCGAGCGAGAAGTCTTGCGCTCGAGCGTGCGTTTGCGTCTCATTTTGGACCTGAGAGCTGTGTTTCTTGGCTCGTGCGAGATTTCCTTCGCTCGAGTGAGCGAGGTGTATGTTTTGGGTTCCTTCGCTTGAGCGAGCATTCTTGCACTCGAGCGTGCTTCTGAGTTGCAGACTTGAAGTTTTAAATTGTTGGCTCGAGCGAGGCTTTCTATGCTCGAGCGAGTTTTCTTTGTGTCTGGTCACTCGAGCGACCAAGTCTTCGCTCGAGCGAGTCTGTGTTATATCAGCAGACAGCAGCGGGAAGAACTTCACTTTTTCCTCTTCTCTTATTTTGTAAACACTAGGTCCGACTCTCTCTCTCTCTATATATATATATATTTCTCTTCTCTCTAAGATTTGATCTACCTAGAGTGAATCTCTACCCTTAATCCTTTGTTAAAAAAATAGAGGGTGTCTTGGGCTTTGATTTAATCTGAAAAACTTGGGATTTGGGGCACGTTGGTTTTTGGTCTTCATCTCCGTTTGAGCTCAAACTTCGAGGTAGGGATACCCTACTCATCCTTATGAACTTTGTCTTTTAATTTTAGCATTTTGATATGTTGGGAGTAGTTGTGTAATTTTGGGAAAAGTTTGGGTCTTTATGTAATTTCACAAAAGAAGGGGTTTTGCTCATATAAACCCATATGCATGTTTAGCATGGAGAAATGAGGTGAATGTTGGGTTATTGGTAGAAACGGAACCTTAGGGTTGTTTTGTTAATTATGGGAAATGCCCTAATTATATTGATAAATTAATTTGTAAAAATTAATTTTTAGAAATGAGAAATTGAATTGAGAATGTTGAAATTGGGAATGTGTGGGATTAAAGGGTGTGGTTGGATTATCGATCACTCACCTAGTTGAAATGTTGATATTTTATCCATTTGGTGCATTTATTTTCTGTTTAGAAATAACTGCTTCGGGGCTATTGGTGGAGGATAGTCTTGATTGTTGTAGACAATGCATGATGATTAGGCAAACTAAAACTAATCAATTGGATGTGTCATCGAATATGACAGTTGGATTAATACATTAACCTTGTGTATTGATTGATTATGTATATGATCTGTATATATATACATTGTGTGTGTGAGAGGAGATAGGGGATGTACTCAACGGTTTAGGGAAAGATGGGGGATGGACCTCTAAACCGGATTTTTGTGTGACATTGATACAGCACTACAATGTGTATCAATTGTGGATTATGGAAGTGTTTTTACATGTTTTGAAGCAGCATTAAAATGTGTATCATGTGTAAAGTGTTGAAGTGATTTTGATTGAGGTTGATATAGTACCAAAATGTGTATCTATTATGAAGTATGAAAAGATTATTATTGTGGGTTGATGTCTCACTTAAATTGGAAATATCGTTAATTAGAGATGTGATCTCTGTCGAGTTATCTGGCTAGGTTCTGAGCTACGTAAATGAGTGGATTGATAAGTAAAGGAAATGAATTGTAACATGGAACTGTAATGTGATACAAATGGACGTATAAGTGTTGACCATCTATCAATTGCTAATCTTTTAGTCATTGTTCATAGCTGGTTTAGTATGTTTCTACTGGGCTGTGGCTCACCTTTTATGGGACATCATTTTCAGGTACAGGTAGCATGCCACCTCCAAGGACATAGCTTAGGAGTCTAGAGGCAGACAGACTTTTGCTGTTTTACTTTCTTTCGATGTATTACATGTAAATTTAAGCCAAGGGATTAATATGTATATGAGTTAGTACTCAATTCTTGTGACCAAGTGTTGGCTTGGAAAGTTCTAAGCCCAAAGGGCGTTTACTTTAGTTGTCAACATGTAATACTTTTGTAAGAACTACTCTGATATATATAAAGATGTTCATTTCTTTTATACTGTAGCATGTCAAGAATGATGGGTTTTATGTATTATATTGAGGGCATTACATACATTTTCTCAGAAACTGAACCCAGATTGCTGGTTCAGAGTTGATGATTCTTGGTTTAGTTTTCCCCCAAAATTTTCCTACATTTTCTTGAAAATAGAACAGGGAGAAAGAGCTAGAAAAGAAAGACAAGAACAAGAAAGGTTTCCTTAAATCATATGGCTCAAAGAACAGTGGAGAAAGAGCAAGAAAGAAAAGGATCAGCAACCATTGTCTCTGTTTTTGGCGTTCATAACTGAAGGCATGAGGCTGTTGCAGGAAAAACAGCATTTTCAGCTGAAAAAGTAAATTCAGTAATTTTCTCAATATTTCTCTCTCCCCCCTTCTTCTTCTTCTTCTCTCTCTAATCTTTGTCTCATTGAATTTCTACAGGAAAAAAAAGGATCCATTGAAACCAAAGACATCGGTAGAGGAGAAGACATCAATAGAGGCCAGGCTTAGGGCAGAGCATGCAGTAGTAGAGAGAGCACTTATGAATATCGTTTTATTTATATATTTTAATGGTCCAATTCAGATTCAAATTAGAACCACAACTATAAAATTATGAATCGTACTGTGAAGTATTATTTCTCTTTGTTAGAAATTGGGTACCCAAGTGGCATGACCTTTGACCCTTTTCAACCTTATCCATGTAAGTTTTGAGTTTGAATTCAAAACCTATTTGGATAACCCACTCTTGATATCTATATCTATCGATAGCATATGTTACATGATAACGAAATGGGTTCGATGATACTGCTGTGAGTTCCTCACAGTAGTACTTGCTGTGATTCAATACTGTGTCGTTTTGTTGGATCAATTTGAATTCTCACCTTGCTGTTTCAATTTTTAATTGCTTTTCTCTCTCAAAATCATAGTTTATTTCTTTTTCTCCTTTTAATTTCCATGCTCCATATATACACGCACATGAGTAATATTCAAATAAAAATTATTATAAAATTTTTATATAGATTGATATAATTTATTATGAATTTTTTATTTTAAAAGAGAACACATGAATATCGTTTTATTTTTATCTTTTAATGGTCCAATTCAAGTTCAAATTAGAACCACAACTATAAAATTATGAATCGTACGGTGAAGTATTATTTATCTTTTTTAGAAATTGGGCACCCACGTGGCATGACCTTTGACCCTATTGAACCTCATCCATGTAAGTTTTGAATTTGAATTCAAAACCTATTTGGATAACCCACTCTTGATATCTATATCTATTGATAGCATATGTTACATGATAACGAAATGGGTTCGGGGATGCCGCTGTGAGTTCCTCACAGTAGCACCTGCTGTGATTCAATACTGTGCCGTTTTGCTGGATCAATTTGAATTCTCACCTTGCTGTTTCAATTTTCAATTGCTTTTTTCTCTCAAAATCATAGTTTATTTCTTTTTCTCGTTTTAATTCCCAAGCTCCATATATATACACGCACTTGAGTAATATTCAAATAACAATTATTATAATATTTTTATATAGATTGATATAATTTATTATGAATCTTTTATTTTAAAAGAGAACATTTTTGGATATCATTTAATTTATATCTTCTAATGGTCCAATTTTGGTTCAAATTAGAACCACAACTATAAAATTATGAATTGTACTGTGAAGTATTATTTATCTTTGTTAGAAATTGGACACCCATGTGGCATGACCTTTGACCCTTTTCAACCTTATCCATGAAAGTTTTGAATTTGAATTCAAAACCTAGTTGGATAAGCCACTCTTGATGTCTATATCTATCGATAGCATATGTAACACGATAATGAAATGGGTTCGGGGATGCTGCTGTGAGTTCCTCACAGTAAGACCTGTTGTGATTAAATACTGTGTATTCTCATTTTGCTGTTTCAATTTTTAATTGCTCTTTTCTCTCAAAATCATAGTTTATTTCTTTTTCTCCTTTTAATTCCCATGCTCCATATATATACACGCACATTAGTAATATTCAAATAAAAATTATTATAAAGTTTTTATATAGATTGATATAATTTATTTTGAATTTTTTATTTTAAAAGGGAACAGTTATGGATATCGTTTTATTTATATCTTTTAATGGTCCAATTCTGGTTCAAATTAGAACCACAACTATACAATTATGAATCGTACTGTGAAGTATTATTTATCTTTGTTAGAAATTGGGCTTGTTTATCTTTGTGGAGAAAATGTGGAAGGAGCTTTAGAATGGGAAATTTTCGTAGATTTTCTCAGAAACTGAACCCAGATTGATGGTTCCGAGTTGATGATTCTTGGTTAGTTTTCCCCCTAAATTTTCATACATTTTTTTTTGAAAACAGAACAGAGGGAAAGGGCAACAAAAGAAAGACAAGAAGAAGAAAGGTTTTCCTCAAATCATATGGCTCAAAGATCAGTGGAGAAAGAGCAAGAAAGAAAAGGATTAGCAACCAGTGTCTCAGTTTTTGGCGTTCAAAACTGAAGCCATGAGGCTGTTGGAGGAAGAACAGCATCTTCAGTTGAAAAGTAAATTCAGTAATTTTCTCTATATTTCTCTCTTCCCCCTTCTTCTTCTTCTTTCTCTCCAATCTTTGTCTCATTGAATTTCTACAGGAAAAAAAAGGATCCACTAAAACCGAAGACATCTGTAGAGGAGAAGACATCCATGGAGTTCAGGCTCAGGGTAGAGCATGCTGCAGTAGAGAGAGCACATATGAATATCGTTTTATTTATATATTTTAATGGGCCAATTCAGGTCCAAATTCGAACCACAACTATAAAATTATGAATCGTACTGTGAAGTATTATTTATATTGGTTAGAAATTGGGCACCCATGTGGCATGACCTTTGACCCTTTTGAACGTTATCCATGTAAGTTTTGAATTTCAATTCAAAACCTATTTGGATAACCCACTCTTGATATCTATATCTATCGATAGCAAATGTTACATGATAACGAAATGGGTTCGGGGATGCCGCTGTGAGTTCCTCACAGTAGCACCTGCTGTGATTCAATACTGTGTCGTTTTGCTGGATCAATTTGAATTCTCACCTTGCTGTTCCAATTTTTAATTTCTTTTTTCTCTCAAAATCATAGTTTATTTCTTTTTCTACTTTTAATTCCCATGCCCCACATATATACACGCACTTGAGAAATATTCAAATAAAAATTGATATAATATTTTATATAGATTGATGTAATTTATTATGAATTTTTTTTTTAAAAGAGAACATTTATGGATATCATTTACTTATATCTTTTAATGGTCCAATTCAGGTTCAAATTAGAACCACGACTATAAAATTATGAATCGTACTGTGAAGTATTATTTATCTTTGTTAGAAATTGGGCACCCATGTGGCATGACCTTTGACCCTTTTGAACCTTATTCATGTAAGTTCTGAATTTGAATTCAAAACCTATTTGGATAATCCATTCTTGATATCTATATCTATCGATAGCATATGTTACATGATACCGAAATGGGTTCGGGAATGCTGCTGTGAGTTCCTCACAGTAGCGCTTGCTGTGGTTCAATACTGTGTCGTTTTATTGGATCGATTTGAATTCTCACTTTGCTGTTTCAATTTTTAATTGCTTTTTTCTCTCAAAATCTTAGTTTATTTCTTTTTCTCCTTTTAATTCCCACACTCCATATATATAGACGCACATGGGTAATATTCAAATAAAAATTATTATAAAATTTTTATATAGATTGATATAATCTATTATGAATTTTTTATTTTAAAAGAGAACACTTATGAATATCGTTTTATTTATATATTTTAATGGTCCAATTCAGGTTCAAAATTGGAACCACAACTATAAAATTATGAATCGTACTGTGAAGTATTATTTATCTTTGTTAAAAATTGGGCTTACTTATCTTTGTTGAGAAAATGTAGGGAAAATGAAGGAGCTTTAGAAAGGGTAATTTTCCTACATTTTCTCTGAAACTGAACGCAGATTGATAGTTCAGAGTTGATGATTCTTGGTTTAGTTTTCCCCCTAAATTTTCCTACATTTTCTTGAAAACAGAACAGAGAGAAATGGCTACAAAAGAAAGACAAGAAGAAGAAAGGTTTCCCTCAAATCATATGGCTCAAAGATTAGTGGAGAAAGAGCAAGAAAGAAAATGACCAGTGACCAATGTCTCCGTTTTTGGGGTTCACAACTGAAGCCATGATGTTGTTGGAGGAAGTGCAGCATCTTCAGTTGAAAAAGTAAATTCAGTAATTTTTTTTATATTTCTCTCTCCCTCCTTCTTCTTCTTCTCTCTCTCTAATCTTTGTCTCATTGAATTTCTACAAGAAAAAAAGGATCCATTGAAACCGAAGACATCTGTAAAGGAGAAGACATCTATGGAGGCCAGGGTTAGGGCAGAGCATGCTGTAGTAGAGAGAGCACTTATGAATATCGTTTTATTTATATATTTTAATGGTCCAATTCAGGTTCAAATTAGAACCACAACTATAAAATTATGAATCGTACCGTGAAGTATTATTTATCTTTGTTAGAAATTGGGCACTCATGTGGCACGACCTTTGACCCTTTTGAACCTTATCCATGTAAGTTCTGAATTTGAATTCAAAACCAATTTGGATAACCCACTCTTGATATCTATATCTCTCGATAGCATATGTTACATGATAATGAAATGGGTTCGGGGATGCTGCTGTGAGTTCCTCACTGTAGCACCTGTTGTGATTCAATACTGTGTGGTTTTTTTGGATCAATTTCAATTCTCACTTTGCTGTTTCAATTTTCAATTGCTTTTTTCTCTCAAAATCATAATTTATTTCTTTTTCTCCATTTAATTCCCATGCTCCATATATATACACGCACATGGTTAATATTAAAATAAAATTTTTTATAAAAGTTTTATACAGATTGATATAATTTATTGAGAATTTTTTATTTTAAAAGAGAACACTAACGAATATCATTTTATTTATATATTTTGATGGTCCAATTCGGGTTCAAATTAGAACCACAACTATAAAATTATGAATCGTACTGTGAAGTATTATTTATCTTTGTTAGAAATTGGGCTTATTTATCTTTGTTGAGAAAATGCAGGGAAAATGAAAGAGCTTTAGAAAGGGTAATTTTCCTCCATTTTCTGAGAAATTGAATGCAGATTGATGGTTCAGAGTTGATGATTCTTGGTGTAGTTTTCCTACTAAATTTTCCTACATTTTCCTGAAAACAAAACAGAGAGAAATGGCTACAAAAGAAAGACAAGAAGAAGAAAGGTTTGCCTCAAATCATATGGGTCAAAGATCAGTGGAGAAAGAGAAAGAAAGAAAAGGATCAGCAACCAGTGTCTCTGTTTTTGGTGTTCATAACTGAAGCCATTAGGCTGTCGGAGGAAGAGCAGCATCTTCAGTTGAAAAAGTAAATTCAGTAATTTTCTGTATATTTCACCCTCCCCCCTTCTTCTTCTTTACTCTCTCTAATCTTTGTCTCATTTAATTTCTACAGGAAAAAAAAGTATCCATTGAAACCGAAGACATCTGTAGAGGAGAAGACATCTATGGAGGTCAGGGTCAGGGCGGAGCATGCTGCATTACAGAGAGCACTTATGAAATCATTTTATTTATATATTTTAATGGTCCAATTCAGGTTCAAATTAGAACCACAACTTTAAAATTATGAATCGTACTGTGAGGTATTATTTATCTTTGTTAGAAATTGGGCACTCATGTGGCATGATCATTTGACCCTTTCGAACCTTATCTATGTAAGTTTTGAATTTGAATTCAAAACCTATTTGGATAACCCACTCTTGATATCTATATCTATCGATAGCATATGTTACATGATAACGAAAACGGTTCGGGGATGCTGCTATGAGTTTCTCACAGTAGCACCTGCTGTGATTCTACACTGTGTCGTTTTGCTGGATCAATTTGAATTCTCACTTTGATGTTTCAATTTTTAATTGCTTTTTTTTCTCTAAATCATAGTTTGTTTCTTTTTCTCCTTTTAATTCCCACGCTCCATATATATACACACACATGAGTAATACTGAAATAAAAATTATTATAAAATTTATATATTGATTGATATAATTTATTATGAATTTTTTATTTTAAAAGATAACACTTATGGATATCGTTTTATTTATATCTTTTAATGGTCCAATTCAGGTTCAAATTAGAACCACAACTATAAAATTATGAATCGTACTGTGAAGTATTATTTATCTTAGTTAGAAATGGGGCTCCCAAGTGGCATGACCTTTGACATTCTCGAACCTTATCCATGTAAGTTTTGAATTTGAATTCAAAACCTATTTGGATAACCCAATCTTGATATCTATATCTATCGATAGCATATGTTACATGATAATGAAATGGGTTCGGGGATGCTGCAGTGAGTTTCCCACAGTAACACCTGTTGTGATTCAATATTGTGTCGTTTTGTTGGATTAATTTGAATTCTCACTTTGCTGTTTCAATTTTTAATTGCGTTTTTTCTCTCAAAATCATAGTTTATTTCTTTTTCACCTTTTAATTCCCATGCTCCATATATATACACGCACATGAGTAATATTCAAATAAAAATTATTATAAAATTTTTAAATAGATTGATATAATTTATTATGAATTTTTTATTTTAAAAGAGAACACCTATGGATATCGTTTTATTTATATCTTTTAATGGTCCAATTCAGGATCAAATTAGAACCACAACTATAAAATTAGGAATCGTACTGTGAAGTATTATTTATATTTGTTAGAAATTGGGCTTATTTATCTTTGTGGAGAAAATGTAGGGAAAATGAAGGAGCTTTAGAAAGGGTAATCTTCCTACATTTTCTCAGAAACTGAACCCAGATTGATGGTTCCGAGTTGATCATTCTTGGTTTAGTTTTGCCCCAAAATTTTCCTCCATTTTTTTTGAAAACAGAACAGAGAGAAAGGGCGACAAAAGAAAGACAAGAAGAAGAAAGTTTTCCCTCAAATCATATGGCTCAAAGATTAGTGGAGAAAGAGCAAGAAAGAAAAGGACCAGCAACCAATGTCTCCGTTTTTGGCGTTCACAACTGAAGCCATGAGGCTGTTGGAGGAAAAAAAGCATCTTCAGTTGAAAAAGTAAATTCTGTTATTTTCTCTATATTTCTCTCTCCCCCCTTCTTCCTCTTCTTCCTCTCTAATCTTTGCCTCATTGAATTCCTACAGGAAAAAAAAGGATCCATTGAAACCGAAGACATCTGTAAAGAAGAAGACATCCATGGAGGCAGGCTCAGGGCAGAGCATGCTGTAGTAGAGAGAGCACTTATGAATATCGTTTTATTTATATATTTTAACGACCAAATTCAAGTTCAAATTAGAACCACAACTATAAAATTATGAATCGTATTGTGAAGTATTATTTATATTTGTTAGAAATTGGGCACCCATGTGGCATGACCTTTGACACTTTTGAACGTTATCCATGTAAGTTTTGAATTTGAATTCAAAACCTATTTGGATAACCCACTCTTGACATCTATATCTATCGATATCATATGTGAAATGATAAAGAAATGGGTTCGGCGATGCTGTTGTGAGTTCCTCACAGTAGCACCTGCTGTGATTCAATACTGTGTCGTTTTGCTGGATCAATTTGAATTCTCACCTTGCTGTTCCAATTTTTAATTGTTTTTTTCACTCAAAATCATAGTTTATTTCTTTTTCTCCTTTTAATTCGCATGCTCCATATATATACACGTACATGAGTAATATTCAAATAAATTTTTTTATAAAAGTTTTATATAGATTGATATAATTTGTTGTGAATTTTTTATTTTAAAAGAGAACACTTATGAATTTCATTTTATTTATATATTTTAATGTACCAATTCAGGTTCAAATTTGAACCGCAACAATAAAATTATGAATCGTACTGTGAAGTGTTATTTATCTTTGTTAGAAATTGGGCATATTTATCTTTGTTGAGAAAATGTAGGAAAAATGAAAGAGCTTTAGAACGGGTAATTTTCCTACATTTTCTCAGAAACAGAGCCCAGATTGATGGTTTAGAGTTCATGATTCTTGGTTTAGTTTTCCCCCAAAATTTTCGTACAGTTTCTTGAACACAGAACAGAGAGAAAGAGCTTGAAAAGAAAGACCAGAAGAAGAAAGGTTTCCCTCAAATCATATGGCTCAAAGATCAGTGGAGAAAGGGCAAGAAAGAAAAGGATCAGCAAGCAATGTCTCCGTTTTTGGCGTTCACAACTGAAGCCATGAGGCTGTTGAAGGAAGAGCAGCATCTTTAGTTGAAAAAGTAAATTCAGTAATTTTCTCTATACTTCTCTCTCCCCCCTTCTTTTTCTTCTCTCTCTCTATGCTTTGTCTCATTAAATTTCTATATGAAAAAAAAGGATCCATTGAAACCGAAGACATCTGTGGAGTCGGTGAGGCTCATGGCAGAGCATGCTGTAGTAGAGAGAGCACTTATGAATATTGTTTTATTTATATATTTTAATGGTCCAATTCAAGTTCAAATTAGAACCATAACTATAAAATTGTGAATCGTACTGTGAAGTATTATTTATATTTGTTAGAAATTGGGCACCCATATGGCAAGACCTTTGAGCCTTTTGAACCTTATCAATGTAAGTTTTGAAGTTGAATTGAAAACCTATTTGGATAACCCACTCTTGATATCTGTATCTATCGATAGCATATGTTACATGATAACGAAATGGGTTCGGGGATGCTGCTGTGAATTCCTCACAGTGGCACCTGCTGTGATTCAATATTGTGTTGTTTTGCTGGATCAATTTCAATTCTCACTTTGCTGTTTCAATTTTTAATTGCTTTTTTCTCTCAAAATCATAGTTTATTTGTTTTTCTCTTTTTAATTCCCATGCTCCATATATATACACGCACATGAGTAATATTCAAATAAAAATTATTATAAATTTTTTATATATATTGATATAATTTCTTATGAATTTTTTATTTTAAAAGTGAACACTTATGAATATCGTTCTATTTATATATTTTAATGGTCCAATTCAGGTTGAAATTAGAACCACAACTATAAAATTATGAGTCGTGTTGTGAAGTGTTATTTATCTATGTTAGAAATTGGATACCAATGTGGCATGACCTTTGACCCTTTTGAACCTTATCCATGTAAGTTTTGAATTTGAATTCAAAACCTATTTGGATAACCCACTCTAGATATCTATGTCTATTGATAGCGTATGTTACAAGATAACGAAATGGGTTCGGGGATGCTGCTGTGAGTTCCTCACAGTAGCACCTGATGTGATTCAATACAGTGTTGTTTTGTTGGATCAATTTGAATTCTCACTTTGCTGTTGCAATTTTTAATTGCTTTTTTCTCTGAAGGTCATAGTATATTTTTTTTTCTCCTTTTCACTCCCATGCTCCATATATATGCACGCACATGAGTAATATTGAAATAAAAATTGTTATAAATTTTTTATATTGATTGATATAATTTATTATGAATTTTTTGTTTTAAAAGAGAACACTTATGAATATCGTTTTAATTATATATTTCAATGGTCCAATTCAAGTTCAAATTAGAACCACAACATTAAAATTATGAATCGTACTGTGAAGTATTATTTATCTTTGTTAAAAATTGGGCACCCATGTGGCATGACCTTTGACCCTTTTGAACCTTATCCACGTAAGTTTTGAATTTGAATTCAAAACATATTTGGATAACCCACTCTTGATATCTGTATCTATCGATAGCATATGTTATATGATAACGAAATGGGTTCGGGGATGCTGCTATGAGTTCCTCACAGTAGCACCTATTGTGATTTAATACTGTGTCGTTTTGTTGGATTAATTTGAATTCTCACTTTGCTGTTTCAATTTTTAATTGCTTTTTCCCCTCGAAATCATAGTTTATTTCTTTTTCTCCTTTTAATTCCCATGCTCCATATATATACACGCACATGAGTAATATTCAAATAAAAATTATTATAAAATTTTTATATAGTTTAATATAATTAATTATGAATTTTTTGTTATAAAATAGAACAGTTATAAATATCGTTTTATATATATATATATTTTAGTGGTCCAATTCAGGTTCCAATTAGAACCACAACTATAAAATTATGAATCGTACTGTGAAGTATTATTTTTCTTTGTTAGAAATTGGGCTTATTTGTCTTTGTTGAGAAAATGTTGGGAAAATGAAAGAGCTTTAGAAAGGGTAATTTTCCTACATTTTCTCAGAAACTAAACCCATATTGATGGTTTAGAGTTGATGATTCTTGGTTTAGTTTTCCCTCTAAATTTTCGTACAGTTTCTTGAACACAGAACAGAGAGAAAGTGCTAGAAAAGAAAGCCCAGAACGAGAAAGGTTTCCCTCAAATCGTATGGCTCAAAGATCAGTGGAGAAAGAGTAAGAAAGAAAAGGATCAGCAACCAATATCTCCGTTTTTGGCGTTCACAACTGAAGCCATGAGGCTGTTGGAGGAAGAGCATCATCTTCAGTTGAAATAGTAAATTCAGTAATTTTCTCTATATTTCTCTGTCCCTCCTTCTTCTTCTTCTCTCTCTCTAATCTTTGTCTCATTGAATTTCTACAGGAAAAAAAAGGATCCATTGAAACCGAAGACATCTGTGGAGGAGAAGACATGTATGGAGGCCAGGGTCAGGGCAGAGCATGCTGTAGTAGAGAGAGCAATTATGAATATCGTTTTATTTATACATTTTAATGGTCCAATTCAGGTTCAAATTAGAACCACTACTATAAAATTATGAATCGTACTGTGAAGTATTAGTTATCTTTGTTAGAAATTGGGCACTCATGTGGCATGACCTTTGACCCTTTGAACCTTTTCCATGTAAGTTTTGAATTTGAATTCAAAACCAATTTGGATAACCCACTCTTGATATCTATATCTCTTGATAGCATATGTTACATGATAATGAAATGGGTTAGGGGATGCTGTTGTGAGTTCCTCACTGTAGCACCTGTTGTGATTCAATACGGTGTCGTTTTGCTGGATCAATTTGAATTCTCACTTTGATGTTTCAATTTTTAATTGCTTTTTTCTCTCAAAATCATAGTATATTCCTTTTTCTCCTTTTAATTCCCACGCTCCATATATATGCACACACATGGGTATTATTCAAATAAAAATTATTATACAATTTTTATATAGATTGATATAATTTATTATGAATTTTTTATTTTAAAGGAGAACACTTATGAATATCGTTTTATTTATACATTTGAATGGTTCAATTCGGGTTCAAATTAGAACCACAACTGTAAAATTATGAATTGTACTGTGAAGTATTATTTATCTTTGTTAGAAATTGGGCACCCATGTGGCATGACTTTTGACCCTTTTGAACCTTATCCATGTATGTTTTGAACTTGAATTCAAAACCTATTTGGATAACCCCTCTTGATATCTATATCTATCGATAGCATATGTTACATGATAACGAAATGGGTTCGAGGATGCTGCTGTGAGTTCCTCACAGTAGCACCTGCTGTGATTCAATACTGTTTCGTTTTGTTGGTTCAATTTGAATTCTCACTTTGCTGTTTCAATTTTTAATTGCTTTTTTCTCTTAAAATCATAGTTTATTTCTTTTCCTCCTTTTATTTCCCATGCTCCATATATATACACGCACATGAGTAATAGTCAAATAAAAATTATTCTTAAATTTTTATATACATTGATATAATTTATAATGAATTTTTTTATTTGAAAAGAGAACACTTATGAATATCGTTTTATTTATATATTTTAGTGGTTCAATTCAGGTTCAAATTAGAACCACAACTATAAAATTATGAATCGTATTGTTAAGTATTATTTATCTTTGTTAGAAATTGGACAACCATGTGGCATGACCTTTGACCCTTTTGAACCTTATCCATGTAAGTTTTGAATTTGAATTCAAAACCTATTTGGATAACCCACTTTTGATATCTATATCTATCATATCAACTGATATGGATAGATTGATATATATGGTTATATATCTTGTTATATATTTGAATAATTTATTGATATCAGATACGTTATATGGTTTTTTCCCATAACATTTTTATATACTCTCTCTAACTCTCTCCCATTATGAGAACGATCCTGCCTTTGCACTGTGACTTGTGTGGGTGATACTCATATTGTGGTGTTACTCTACTGCTGAGAGTTCGTTGTTCGCATTTTTGAAGCACATGATTTACCCACAAGATTCTTTGCTTTAGGTTCTATCACTTAAGATATGATCTAATATTTTTACTCGCTGCATTATACTTGTTTGACATTGTTATCAGAGCCTTAATGGTTATTTTCGTGCTTATTTTATGCAATAAAATTTGTGTATAATTTTATATAAATATATACACGATATATGCATGAAAATTAACAATTTTTCTAAACTTTAGAAGCATGATGGTTTTACATGCTTTAATTTCAGTATGCAAATTTTACATATTTAGAATCCTTATTTCGAGACCTTCGAAATCATATATTATTTGTTAGATTTGCATTTACGATTAATGAGATACATTAAACCCTAATTTGGGTTCGTTTTGATTTTTTGATGGTTTGAGGAAGAAGATGAAGTGTAGGATTTCTGCATTTCCACTCTTATTAGAAAGAGAGTGTAATACGCCTCATCTTTTATGTTCATTAAATGTCATTTAAGAGACCATAAATGTTTTTAATTTGGAAAATGAAGTTCGGAAGTACCAAAATTAGACCAGAAAACACCCCGAAAGGCGGCACGTGAGCCACATGTGCCAAATGCACCATCAGCGGCGAGCGCAGCCATCATGGGTGAGGCGTCGATTCGCCCTTCACGTCTTGGCGTTAGCCGCGCTTCTTCGAACCACGCCACGTGCGCTGCCACACGCGAGTCGTGCGCTGAGCCGAGCCGCGCCGTGCTGTCACGCCCTCAAAATAACAACATAAAACCCAACAATAGAGACATGCATTAATATATAAAATATCCACATTCATCCATTAGCAGAGTTTGCTTACAAGAGTATTACATGTTAACAACAAAAGCAAATGCCCTAAAGGCTTACAGCTTTCCAAGTTAACACTTGGTTACAAAAAGGTAGAGTACTAACTCATTTACACATTAAGCCCTTGGCTTGAATTTACATGTAATACATAAAAAAAAAAGACAACAAAATCTGCCCCGACCCTAGCCTCCCAAGCTATGTCCTTGGAGGTGGCATGCTGCCTGTACCTGAAAATGATGTTCCCATATAGGGTGAGCCACAACCCAGTAGAAATATACTAAACCAGTTATGAATAATGACTAAAAGATTAACAGTTGATAGATGGTCAACACTTTTACACTCTTTCATAACACATTATTCCAAGCCTTTCAGGTCAATGTCCAATGCAGTCTCGATTTACATTAATTTCTCAGTTTATGACTGATGGCACAGAACCTGGCCCAACAAGTCATATGAGACAATAACTCATATTAACCACTTCCAATTTCATTACTTCCACAGATATGCATACTAGCTATATCACATTCCCAAGATAAGCATCTGAGCTCTATCTCTGAGTCCATCCCTATCTTCTCCCAAACAACATCCGGTTTAGAGGTACATCCCTATCTTCCCTAAACCGTGAGTACATCCCTATCTTCTCCAACACAACACAATGCATATAAACAGCAATTATACACATCACAAATCAATACATAAAGTTAATGTATTCTTCAACTGTCATACTCAATGACACTTTTCAATGATTGGTTTTAGTTTACCTAATCATCATGCATTGTCTACAACAATCAAGACTATCCTCCACCCATAGCCCAAAGCATATTTCTAAGCGAAATAAATGCACAAAATGGATATTTAAATCAACATTTCCACTTCAATACCTCATTCCTCATAATTAATCATATCAATTAATTAATCAATGTAATTAGGGCATTTTCCATAATTGACATTACAACCCTTAAGGTTCCATTTTCGTCAATGTTTCAACATTAATCCCATGTTTCTACACTAAACATGCCTCTAGGTTCATTATAAATAAAAACCCCAATTTTTGTAAAATTACACAAAGGCCCAAAGTTTCTCAAAATTACACTACAACTTCCAACACATCAAAATGCTAAAATTGAAAGACAAAATCCATAAAGAGGAGTAGGATATCCCTACCTCAAAGTTTGAGCTCAAAAGGAGATGAAGACCCAACACCCAACTTGCTCCAAAGCTAAATATTTTCAGATTAGATTGAAGCCTAAGTCACCCTCTATCTTTTTAACAAAGCACTTAGGGTAGATTCACACTCTAGGGAGATGATTTCTTAGAGAGAAGGCAAGTCTAGAGAGAGAGGCTCTCAAATTTAGGGTTTGAAGATATAAAAGTTTTGAAAAAGTGAAGTTTAGATCGCTGCTGCGAACTGATATAAATAGGCTCGCTCGAGCGAAGGCTTGGTCGCTCGAGCGACCAGACACAGAAAACCCTAGCTCGAGCCAAGAAGGCCTCGCTCGAGCCAACAATCCAGAAGCTCGCTCGAGCGAAGAAAAGCTCGCTCGAGCCAAGAACTCGACCCTTCAGGTCTGCAACTAGACGCACGCTCGAGCGACAAACTGCTCGCTCGAGCGAAGACCGAACCAGATCGCTCGAGCGAAGGAAAAGCTCGCTCGAGCCAAAAATCATGGTGTTCAGGTCCAGTACCAGACGCAATCGCTCGCTCGAGCGAAACCACTCTGGCTCGACCCACCAGACACAAAACTCAACTCTTGCTCGAGCGACCAACTCCTCGCTCGAGCGAAGGACAAAAATTCTGGGCAGCAACCCTTGGTTCCCAAACACAACCAACCTGAAACAAACCTGCCCAACACATCCTATAACTCAAATACAATATAGAAAAGGATGTAAACAAGACAATGCTCAACTATTAACATCCACGGACACATGTCCGGATCACTGTACAATAAGGGGTAAACCCGGGATCGCTATAACCTCCCCCCCTTAAAGAATTTCGTCCCCGAAATTAAAAACAAGTTTTTGAAAAGCAAGTTTTTCTCTATTTTAAACAATGCCATAACACAACATTTAACAATTCGGCCCATTACCGGTCATCCATCTCTTATCAAGAGGCATTTCACAACGTACATTTCAAAGTGCATCTATAACATGCATTTCCTTCCCATTTTCCAACCATTTTCAACATACATGGTTCGCAATTCATATCATAGTAAAATTTCATGATACATAATCAGTTCTATAATATAGCCAATAAATGCAATATTACAACCCACTTCCATAAACTAAAACATATGCTATGTTTTACAACTTAAGACATAAATAAAGCTTAAGTCCAGCAAGATTATAAAATCTGTATACAAGATTACACATCAATAAACAAGTCCGGATATTTCTCACGGACTTCCAACTCACGTTCCCAAGTGGCTTCCTCCACTCCGTGATGCTTCCACAAAACCTTCACCAAAGGGATGGTCTTGCCACGCAGGACTTGATCCTGCCTATCCAAGACCCGAACCGGTCTCTCCTCATACGAGGCATCCTCATCTACCTCTAAGTCAGTCCAATCCAACACATGTGATGGATCCAGCTCATATTTCCGAAGCATACTCACATGAAACACGTCATGAACTCCGGACAATTGTGGCGGAAAAGCTAAACGGTAAGCAACCTCGCCAATCCTCTCAAGGATCTCAAAAGGACCAATAAACCGGGGGGATAACTTTCCTCTCTTCCCAAACCTCATCAATCCCCGCCTAGGTGATATCTTCAAAAAGACATGATCACCTATCTCAAACACCAACGGTCTCCTCCTACGGTCAGCATAAGATTTCTGACGACTCTGGGCTGTAACAAGCCTCCTACGGATAAGCTCAACTTTCTCCGTCGTCTCCCTAACCAACTCCGGACCCAACAAAGGTGTATCACCCACCTCGCCCCGACAAACGCGAGACCTACAAGGTCGGCCACACAAGGCCTCAAACGGTGCCATACCGATGCTAGGCGAAAATTTGTTGTTGTAGGCGTACTCCACCAATGATAGGCGCCTCTCCCACGTTCCACTAAAGTCAAGGACACAACCCCGAAGCATATCCTCAAGCATCTGAATAGTACGCTCGGACTGCCCGTCACCCGAGGGTGATAAGTCAGACTAAAGTCAACTTAGTGCCCAAAGCACTCTGCAAACTCTGCCACAATCTAGCAGTAAAACGAGGATCTCTATCTGAGACGATCGTCACTGGGACCCCATGTAATCTCACTATGTCCCGAATATACAAGTCGGCAAGGTGATCTACTGAATCTCTCACGCGCATAGGAATGAAGTGCGCCGACTTAGTCAACCGGTCTACAACCACCCAAATAGCATCACTACCCCGCTGAGTCCTCGGAAGACCTATAACGAAGTCCATAGTGATATGTTCCCACTTCCACTCGGCAATAGGCAAGGGTTGTAACAAACCCGCTGGCCTCTGATGCTCGGCCTTCACTTGCTGACAAGTAAGGCACTTAGACACGAAGACTGCCACATCTCTCTTCATGCCCAGCTACCAAAACTGGCGACTCAAATCCCGATACATCTTAGTACCTCCAGGATGCACCGTAAGGCGCGAATGATGAAACTCTCGGAGTACCTCCTCTCGGCAAGACTCCGGCACAAACAAACGGTCTCGGTATCTCACGCTCAAGTCGGGATACACCGTCAAACCCTTCTCAACCTTCCCACTGGAGATCTTTTCTCTGAGGGATTCTACCTTAAGGTCACCTTTCTGTGCCTCTAACACTCGAGTCACAAGTGTAGGTCATGACTGACGAAAACAAGGTCGACCTCAGCGGATTCGCCGAAGCAAATCAAACTCGCCAAGTGCCCCAACATCTCCCACTCGGATGGCTACACAAGCTACATCACTAATGGATTTCCTACTAAGAGCATCGCCACAACATTGGCCTTCCACGGGTGATAATGCAACTCGAAGTCGTAATCCTCAATAAACTCCATCCACCTCCTCGCCTCAAATTCAAGTCCTTCAGGAAAACAGATATTTCAGACTCTTATGATCCGAGAACACTTGAATCTCTCACCATAAAGGTAGTGCCTCCAGATTTTCAAGGCAAAAATCACCGCTAACTCTAGGTCATGTGTAGGGTAATTTTTCTCGTATTTTCAACTGACGTGAGCCATAAGCTACCACTTTCCCTTCCTGCATCAACACACAACCCAAACCCTCTCGTGAGGCATCACAATAGATTGCATAACCCAACCCTCTCTCTGGAATAATCAAGACCGGAGCGGTGGTCAATCTAACTTTCAACTCTGAAACGACTTTTTCACAAGTCTCCTCCATACAAATTTGACTCCTTTACGAGTCAATCTAGTCAACTTGAAGCTAACACGAGAAATCTTTCACAAACCGACGGTAATACCAGCTAATCCCGTAAAATCGGATCTCAAACACATTCTTAGGTTGTGCCCAATCTTGCCTTGCCTCGGTCTTGATGTATCAAGACACCCCTTCCCGAAACCACATGGCCTAAGAACTTGACTTCTCCTAGCGAACCCACACTTCCCAAACTTGGCATATAGCCTATGGGCTCTAAGCAACTCATGCACCACTCTCAAGTGTTCCTCGTGCTCTTCCTCTGAAGGTGAATAGATAAGAATGTCGTCCACAAAAACGACCACAAAACGATCCAAGAATTCCCGGAAGATCCGGTTCATCAAGTCCACAAAGATCGCGGTGCATTGGTAAGCCCAAATGGCATCACCAGAAACTCATAATGGCCATACCGCGTACGGAATGCCGTCTTCGGAATGTCCTCCTCTCTGACCCTCAACTGGTGGTAACCCGATCTCAAATCTATCTTAGAGAAACAACGGGAACCCTTCAACTGGTCAAACAAGTCATCTATACGGGGCATAGGGTATTTATTCTTAACCGTAGCCCGATTTAACTTCCGGTAGTCGATACACAATCTCAAGGCACCGTCTTTCTTTTTAGCAAAGAGGGCCGGTGCTCCCCACGGCGATACACTAGGGCGAACGAAGCCCTTATCTAACAATTCTTGGAGCTGAACTTTGAACTCAATCAACTCTGCTGGGGCAAAACGATAAGGTGCCATAGAAATCGCCGTCGTGCCGGGCACTAAATCAATAGAGAACTCTGTCTCTCGGTGAGGCGGCAAATCAATGAGATCCTCGGGAAAGACGTCCGAGTACTCACAAACTACTCTCGGCAACTCAATCTGGGTCTCATCACACTCACCACTCTCAAAGGTAGCAAGTAGACCACTAAGCTCACTTCGCCCTCGCGGACCATACCCCGGTGGCACAACACTACCAACCCGGTCTCCCAAGAAATGGAAACACTTCCCGGTCACGGTACAACAAGTAACTCTCTGGTGGTAGCAATCAATCACAGCCCGGTATGACGATAACCAGTCCATACCTAAAATAACATCAAAGCCCTTCATGGGCATAACTACAAATGGAAACGGAAGTCGATGATCGTCGACCTCTATATCACAACCTCTACATCCGTGCTTCAAAATTAACTCACCCCCAATAGGTGACACAACGCAAATAGGAGATGCTAAAAGTGCTAACTCCAATTCCAACACAGATGCAAATGCAGCAGATACAAAAGAATGAGATGCACCCGTGTCAATCAACACTCTAGCAACCGAGTTGCAAAACAAAAAGGTACCTCTCACTACTGATGGAGCTGGTACTAAATCCTGTGCAACAAAGATACACGCCATACTGTAGGACCCTGGTCCACCTGCTCACCCCTAGGAGCATACGACTGCTGTACTGACTGGGACGACGAAGCTCCCGGATTGGCCCTCGAGGCCTGCACAGACTGAGCTGGCTGAAATCCCTGCGTCTGCCTAGAACCAGACGTTCCTGAAGTGGCACTCAACTGTGGGCAGAACCTCTTCAGGTGCCCAGGCTGTCCACACTGATAACAGGACAAGGGCTGCCCCCTGCCCAAACTCTGACTCTGTGGTCTGGCTGAAGAAGATGCAGCCCTCTGACCTCCGCCCTTCTGCGGGCAAACTGAAGCCTTGTGACCCGGCTGGCCACACTTGTAACAGGTAAACTCTCCTCGATCGCCTCCCGAGCTGCAGACTCTGGGAAAGTCGACCTAGAAACTCCACCCTGAGACTGCTGAGGGTTATAACCCCTCTGTCTCCTACTATCACCCTGTCCATCCTGACTCCTCTTGGAGCCTTTCTGCCCTTCCTCCTCTTCCTGCATCATAATCTCAGTATGAGCTGCAGCATCAACTAGTCGCCCATAATCTCGGATCATAGACCCCACAATTCTCAACTTGAGGCCGCGCCTCAACTTCTTCTCAAACTCAATGCAACGGCGTTCCTCAGACGCCACCAACTCAGGTGCAAACCTGGACAAACTAGTGAATGAGGCCTCAAACTCGGCCACTGATGAACTGTTCTGCTTGAGCTGGCAGAACTGATCTCTCAACTTCTCCTGAACAGCTGGAGACAAGAACTTCTCCTGAAAAGCGTCAACAAAAGCCTTCCAAGTCCCTCCTATACGACTCTTGGTGAACTTCCACCACTGACCCGCATCCCCCTTCAGCTGGAAAGATGCCAAGGTCACCTTCAAGATTCGTCTTGATGCCTAGCATCTCAAACGTCTTCGTTATGCTCGAGCCATTCATCTACCTTACGCGGCTCTTTTGGATCACCCACAAACTCATCCGGATTAGACCGGAAGAACTCCCTCCTCAGAAAGGAAGGTCCTCAGATCCGCAACTTTGAGCACGATTCTCGACTCACGAGAATGCCCTCTTGACTCTGAATGCCCTGCTATCTCTCGGGCTAGTGCACCCATAGCTCTCTTGGCTCATCGGCACATTGGCCTGACCAACCCCTTCCTGAACTGCCGGAATCTCATCCGGTAAAGGCATTTCCTGCCTCCTAGGCCTGCCACGCCTTCCACCTCTTCCTCGTCCTGACATCCTAATAAAGGTAACACAGAACGTTAGCATATTTATAAACGTGCCAAAACTAAACACTCACGTCCTAATGCATGGACAACTGTAATTCACTCCACGTAAGCATATAAACACATAAACACTTACGAATTTCATTTCTGGATAATGATAGTCCCGAGGCGTTACTAGAGTTCCGGTTAGAAACAACATTGATCAAGTGCCTTTCCAACAAGACTCCCAGAAACCCAAGGATCCGATCAACATCCTAGAAATTTAATCCCATACCCAAATAATCACATAAGCATGTTATCAATTAAACACATGGCATATGACACTATACTAGGTCTCTATCAAGCGAGACAAACCCATTGTGATTCTAATCACTTCCCACGTACCCAAAGTATTCGAACCCGGTACGCTCTGATACCAAGTTGTCACGCCCTCAAAATAACAACATAAAACCCAACAATAGAGACATGCATTAATATATAAAATATCCACATTCATCCATTAGCAGAGTTTGCTTACAAGAGTATTACATGTTAACAACAAAAGCAAATGCCCTAAAGGCTTACAGCTTTCCAAGTTAACACTTGGTTACAAAAAGGTAGAGTACTAACTCATTTACACATTAAGCCCTTGGCTTGAATTTACATGTAATACATAAAAAAAAAAGACAACAAAATCTGCCCCGACCCTAGCCTCCCAAGCTATGTCCTTGGAGGTGGCATGCTGCCTGTACCTGAAAATGATGTTCCCATATAGGGTGAGCCACAACCCAGTAGAAATATACTAAACCAGTTATGAATAATGACTAAAAGATTAACAGTTGATAGATGGTCAACACTTTTACACTCTTTCATAACACATTACAGTTCCAAGCCTTTCAGGTCTATGTTCAATTCACTCTCCATTTTCATTAAATTCTCAATTTATAACTCATGGCTCAGAACCTGGCCAAACAACTCATATGAGACAATAACTCATATTAACCACTTTCAATTTCATTACTTCCACAGATATGCATACTAGCTATATCACATTCCCAAGATAAGCATACGAGCTCTATCTACGGAGTCCATCCCCTATCTTCTCCCAAACAACATCCGATTTAGAGGTACATCCCCTATCTTCCCCTAAACCGTGGAGTACATCCCCTATCTTCTCCAACACAACACAATGCATATAAACAACAATTATACACATCACAAATCAATACATAAAGTTAATGTATTCTTCAACTGTCATACTCAATGACACTTTTCAATGATTGGTTTTAGTTTACCTAATCATCATGCATTGTCTACAACAATCAAGACTATCCTCCACCGATAGCCCAAAGCAGATATTTCTAAACAGGAAATAAATGCACAAAATGGATATTTAAATCAACATTTCCACTTCAATACCTCATTCCTCATAATTAATCATATCAATTAATTAATCAATGTAATTAGGGCATTTTCCATAATTGACATTACAACCCTTAAGGTTCCATTTTCGTCAATGTTTCAACATTAATCCCATGTTTCTACACTAAACATGCCTCTAGGTTCATTATAAATAAAAACCCCAATTTTTGTAAAATTACACAAAGGCCCAAAGTTTCTCAAAATTACACTACAACTTCCAACACATCAAAATGCTAAAATTGAAAGACAAAATCCATAAAGAGGAGTAGGATATCCCTACCTCAAAGTTTGAGCTCAAAAGGAGATGAAGACCCAACACCCAACTTGCTCCAAAGCTAAATATTTTCAGATTAGATTGAAGCCTAAGTCACCTCTATCTTTTTAACAAAGCACTTAGGGTAGATTCACACCCTAGGGAGATGATTTCTTAGAGAGAAGGCAAGTCTAGAGAGAGGCTCTCAAATTTAGGGTTTGAAGATATAAAAGTTTTGAAAAAGTGAAGTTTAGATCGCCGCTTGAATCGATATAAATAGGCTCGCTCGGCGAAGGCTTGGTCGCTCGGCGACTGAACCTGAAACCCTTGCTCGAGCCAAGAAGGCCTCGCTCGGGCCAACAATCGAAGCTCGCTCGGCGAAGAAAAGCTCGCCGAGCCAAGAACTTCGACCCTTCAGTGCAACTAGACGACGCTCGGCGACAAACCGCTTGCTCGAGCGAAGACTGAACCAGATCGCTCGTGCGAAGGAAAAGCTCGCTCGAGCCAAAAATCATGGTGTTCAGGTCCAGTACCAGACGCAATCGCTCGCTCGAGCGAAACCACTCTGGCTCGACCCACCAGACACAAAACTCAACTCTCTCTCGCGCGACCAACTCTCGCCGGCGAAGGACAAAAATTTCAAGAAGAACCCTTGGTTCCCAAACACAACCAACCTGAAACAAACCTGCCCAACACATCCTATAACTCAAATACAATATAGAAAAGGATGTAAACAAGCCAATGCTCAACTATTAACATCCACGGACACATGTCCGGATCACTGTACAATAAGGGGTAAACCCGGGATCGCTATAACGCCATGCCATTTTCTGCACTAGCTTGGCTGGTTTGACGGTTGGGTGTAAGGGTCTGTTTGTTTTTTTAAAATTTCATAATTGCGTTAAATGGTCATAAGTAATTCGTTATAGCTTTGTTTTAAGCATGGTTAGTACTGTTAGACTCAGAATTATATTTTTTATCTACTGTAAAATTTTTAAAATTTTATGAAAGTAAAAAATACTTTTCCTGAAATAATAATTCATTATTTCTGCTTTGAAATGCTTCTGAGATTGCATGACTAAGTTTCTGGAGCTGAAATTTTTTTAGTAGACTACTGTAATGGTTTACTGTTTACTGGTATAATTGTTGCATTTTCCCAGATTCTGGAATATTTATTTACGATTTTATGTGTGTTTATTAATTATTTAAAATTCTAGAAAATACTAGAAAATTTCAGAAAAATTTCAGAAGTGATATACTTTCTGTTATCGCATAATCTGAATATTAAACACAACACATTGTTATTTTTTGCCTAGAGTTTCTAATATGTTGTAATTAGAATAGCATGATTAATTTCTTTTATATTTAAATTCTACTATTAAATGTAACATAGCATGAGTTGATTGTGAGTCTACATTAAGATGCTATTGTACGGAATTAGAATATTTTATCATGCTTTTAGACATGCCATAGTCAGTGGGAGGTTGTTCGGTTGAGAGAAATCTTTTTAGATTTACTCCTGAAAACTAATATTTTGCGCATAAATTAAATTAAATTTTGGATAATTGTCATCTGTGGTGTAAGAGATGATTACGAGCATAGTAGATTTTCGATCTTGCGACTTGTGTAATATTGTCACTATTTAATTTAGATTTTTGCGGCAAAATTATATTATGCTAATCAAAATTAATCCCAGCACGAATTTCTCTCTAAATTGACTTAGCTTATGGAAGTTAATTTGGTTGACCTAGACTTAGTAGAGACGTTCAAATGTGAACAATCTAATCCTATTCTTTAGATGAGTAAAAGTCTTGGAGACTTTAGGTTAGAAATTGGGCACCCATGTGCCATGACCTTTGATCCTTTTGTTTGAAATTGGGCACCCATGTGGCATGACCTTTGACCCTTTTGAATCTTATCCATGTAAGTTTTGAATTTGAATTCAAAACCGATTTGGGTAACCCACTCTTGATATCTATATCTATCGATAGCATATGTTACATGATAACGAAATGGGTTCGGGGATGCTGTTGTGAGTTCCTCATAGTAGCACCTGCTGTGATTCAATACTGTGTCGTTTTGCTGGATCAATTTGAATTCTCACTTTGATGTTTCAATTTTTAATTGCTTTTTTTCTCTCAAAATCATAGTTTATTTCTTTTTCACCTTTTAATTCCCACGCTCCATATATATACACACACATGAGTAATATTGAAATAAAAATTATTATAAAATTATTATATAGATTGATATAATTTATTATGAATTTTTTATTTTAAAAGAGAACACTTATGGATATTGTTTTATTTATATCTTTTAATGGACCAATTCAGGTTCAAATTAGAAGCACAACTATAAAATTATGAATCGTACTGTGAAGTATTATTTATCTTTGTTAGAAATTAGACACCAATGTGGCATGACCTTTGACCCTCTCGAACCTTATCCATGTAAGTTTTGAATTTGAATTCAAAACCTATTTGCATAACCCACTCTTGATGTCTATATCTATCGATAGCATATGTTACACGATAATGAAATGGGTTCAGGGATGCTGCGGTGAGTTCCTTACAGTAACACCTGTTGTGATTAAATACTGTGTCGTTTGGTTGGATCAATTTGAATTCTCATTTTGCTGTTTCAATTTTTAATTGCTCTTTTCTCTCAAAATCATAGTTTATTTCTTTTTCTCCTTTTAATTCCCATGCTCCATATATATACACGCACATTAGTAATATTCAAATAAAAATTATTATAAAATTTTTATATAGATTGATATAATTTATTATGAATTTTTTATTTTAAAAGAGAATAGTTATGGATATCGTTTTATTTATATCTTTTAATGGTCCAATTCAGGTTCAAATTAGAACCACAACTATACAATTATGAATCGTACTGTGAAGTATTATTTATCTTTGTTAGAAATTGGGCTTATTTATCTTTGTGGAGAAAATGTGGAAGGAGCTTTAGAATGGGTAATTTTCGTAGATTTTCTCAGAAACTGAACCCAGATTGATGGTTCCGAGTTGATGATTCTTGGTTTAGTTTTTCCCCAAAATTTTCATACATTTTTTTGAAAACAGAATAGAGAGAAAAGGCAACAAAAGAAAGACAAGAAGAAGAAAGGTTTCCCTCAAATCATATGGCTCAAAGATCAGTGGAGAAAGAGCAAGAAAGAAAAGGATCAGCAACCAATGTCTCTGTTTTTGGCATTCACAATTGAAGCCATGAGGCTGTTGGAGGAAGAACAACATCTTCAGTTGAAAAAGTAAATTCAGTAATTTTCTCTCTATTTCTCTCTCCCTCCTTCTTCTTCTTTCTCTCCAATCTTTGTCTCATTGAATTTCTACAGGAAAAAAAAGGATCCATTGAAACCGAAGACATCTGTAGTGGAGAAGACATCCATGGAGCCCACGCTCAGGGCAGAGCATGCTGCAGTAGAGAGAGCACTTATGAATATCGCTTTATTTATATATTTTAATGGGCCAATTCAGGTTCAAATTAGAACCACAACTATAAAATTATAAATCGTACTGTGAAGTATTATTTATATTGGTTAGAAATTGGGCACCCACGTGGCATGACCTTTGACCCTTTTGAACGTTATCCATGTAAGTTTTGAATTTCAATTCAAAACCTATTTGGATAACCCACTCTTGATATCTATATCTATCGATAGCAAATGTTACATGATAACGAAATGGGTTCGGGGATGCCACTGTGAGTTCCTCACAGTAGCACCTGCTGTGATTCAATACTGTGTCGTTTTGCTGGATCAATTTGAATTCTCACCTTGTTGTTCCAATTTTTAATTGCTTTTTTCTCTCAAAATCATAGTTTGTTTCTTTTTCTCCTTTTAATTCCCATGCTCCTTATATATACACGCACTTGAGTAATATTCAAATAAAAATTATTATAATATTTTTATATAGAGTGATATAATTTATTGTGAATTTTTTTTTTAAAAATAGAACATTTATGGATATCATTTTATTTATATCTTTTAATGGTCCAATTCAGGTTCAAATTAGAACCACGACTATAAAATTATGAATCGTACTGTGAAGTATTATTTATCTTTGTTAGAAATTGGGCACCTATGTGGCACGACCTTTGACCCTTTTGAACCTTATCCATGTAAGTTTTGAATTTGAATTCAAAACCTATTTGGATAATCCACTCTTGATATCTATATCTATCGATAGCATATGTTACATGATACCGAAATGGGTTCGGGAATGCTGCTGTGAGTTCCTCACAGTAGCGCCTGCTGTGGTTCAATATCGTGTCGTTTTGTTGGATCAATTTGAATTCTCACTTTGCTGTTTAAATTTTTAATTGCTTTTTTCTCTCAAAATCATAGTTTATTTCTTTTTCTCCTTTTAATTCCCACGCTTCATATATATACACGCACATGAGTAATATTCAAATAAAAATTATTATAAAATTTTTATATAGATTGATATAATCTATTATGAATTTTTTATTTTAAAAGAGAACACTTATGAATATCGTTTTATTTATATATTTTAATGGTTCAATTCAGGTTCAAAATTGGAACCACAACTATAAAATTATGAATCGTACTATGAAGCATTATTTATGTTTGTTAAAAATTGGGCTTACTTATCTTTGTTGAGAAAATGTAGGGAAAATGAAGGAGCTTTAGAAAGGGTAATTTTCCTACATTTTGTCCGAAACTGAACGTAGATTGATGGTTCATAGTTGATGATTCTTGGTTTAGTTTTCCCCCTAAATTTACCCACATTTTCTTTAAAACAGAACAGAGAGAAATGGCTACAAAAGAAAGACAAGAAGAAGAAAGGTTTCCCTCAAATCATATGGCTCAAACATGAGTGGAGAAAGAGCAAGAAAGAAAATGATCTGCGACCAATGTCTCCGTTTTTGGGGTTCACAACAAAAGCCACGAGGTTGTTGGAGGAAGAGCAGCATCTTCAGTTGAAAAAGTAAATTCAGTAATTTTTTCTATATTTCTCTCTCCCTCCTTCTTCCTTTACCTCTCTAAACTTTGTCTCATTGAATTTCTACAGGAAAAAAAAGGATCTGTTGAAACCGAAGACATCTGTAAAGGAGAAGACATCTATGGAGGCCAGGGTTAGGGCAGAGCATGCTGTAGTAGAGATAGAACATATGAATATCGTTTTATTTATATATTTTAATGGTCCAATTCAGGTTCAAATTAGAACCACAACTATAAAATTATGAATCGTACTGTGAAGTACTATTTATCTTTGTTAGAAATTGGGCACTCATGTGGCATGCCCTTTGACCTTTTTGAGCCTTATCCATGTAAGTTTTGAATTTGAATTCAAAACCAATTTGGATAACCCACTCCTGATATCTATATCTCTCGATAGCATATGTTACAAGATAATGAAATGGGTTCGGGGATGATGCTGTGAGTTCCTCACTGTAGCACCTGTTGTGATTCAATACTGTGTGGTTTTGTTGGATCAATTTCAATTCTCACTTTGCTGTTTCAATTTTCAATTGCTTTTTTCTCTCAAAATCATAGTTTATTTCTTTTTCTCCTTTTAATTCCCATGCTCCATATATATACACGCACATGGGTAATATTCAAATAAATTTTTTTATAAAAGTTTTATATAGATTGATATAATTTATTGAGAATTTTTTATTTTAAAAGAGAACACTTACGAATATCATTTTATTTATATATTTTGATGGTCCAATTCGGGTTCAAATTAGAACCACAACTATAAAATTATGAATCGTACTGTGAAGTACTATTTATCTTTGTTAGAAATTGGGCTCATTTATCTTTGTTGAGAAAATGTAGGGAAAATGAAAGAGCTTTAGAAAGGGTAATTTTCCTACATTTTCTCAGAAACTGAATGCAAATTGATGGTTCAAAGTTGGTGATTCTTGGTTTAGTTTTCCTCCTAAATTTTCCTACATTTTTTTTGAAAACAGAACAGAGAGAAATGGCTACAAAAGAAAGACAAGAAGAAGAAAGGATTCCCTCAAATCATATGGGTCAAAGATCAGTGGAGAAAGAGCAAGAAAGAAAAGGATCAGCAACCAATGTCTCCGGTTTTGGCGTTCACAACTGAAGCCATTAGGCTGTTGGAGGAAGAGCACCATCTTCTGTTGAAAAAGTAAATTCACTAATTTTCTGTATATTTCTCCCTCCCCCCTTCTTCTTCTTTACTCTCTCTAATCTTTGCCTCATTTAATTTCTACAAGAAAAAAAAGGATCCATTGAAACCGAAGACATCTGTAGAGGAGAAGACATCTACGGAGGTCAAGGTCAGGGCGGAGCATGCTGCATTACAGAGAGCACTTATGAATATCGTTTTATTTATATATTTTAATGGTCCAATTCAGGTTCAAATTAGAACCACAACTATAAAATTATGAATCGTACTGTGAAGTATTATTTATCATTGTTAGAAATTGGGCACTCATGTGGCATGACCATTTGACCCTTTTGAACGTTATCCATGTAAGTTTTGAATTTGAATTCAAAACCAATTTGGATAGCCACTCTTGGTATCTATATCTATCGATAGCATATGTTACATGATAACGAAAAGGGTTCGGGGATGCTGCTGTGAGGCACAGTAGCAGCTGCTGTGATTCAACACTGTGTCATTTTGCTAGATCAATTTGAATTCTCACTTTGATGTTTCAATTTTTAATTGCTTTTTTCTCTCAAAATCATAGTTTATTTCTTTTTCTCCTTTTAATTCCCACGCTCCGTATATACACACACACAAGAGTAATATTCAAATAAAAATTATTATAAAATTTATATATATATTGATATAATTTATTGTGAATTTTTTATTTTAAAAGATAACACTTATGGATATCGTTTTATTTATATCTTTTAATGGTCCAATTCAGGTTCAAATTAGAACCACAACTATAAAATTATGAATCGTACTGTGAAGTATTATTTATCTTTGTTAGAAATGGGGTTCCCATGTGGCATGACCTTTGACCCTCTTGAACCTTATCCATGTAAGTTTGAATTGGAATTCAAAACCTATTTGGATAACCCAATCTTGATATCTATATCTATCGATAGCATATGTTACATGATAATGAAATGGGTTCGGGGATGCTACGGTGTGTTCCCCATAGTAACACCTGTTGTGATTCAATACTGTGTCGTTTTGTTGGATCAATTTGAATTCTCACTTTGCTGTTTCAATTTTTAATTGCTTTTTTCTCTCAAAATCATAGTTTATTTCTTTTTCTCCTTTTAATTCCCACGCTACATATATATACACGCACATGGGTAATGTTCAAATAAAAATTATTATAAAATTTTTATATAGATCGATATAATTTATTATGAATTTTTTATTTTAAAAGAGAACACCTATGGGTATCGTTTTATTTATATCTTTTAATGGTCTAATTCAGGTTCAAATTAGAACCACAACTATAAAATTATGAATCGTACTGTGAAGTATTATTTATATTTGTTAGAAATTAGGCTTATTTATCCTTGTGGAGAAAATGTAGGGAAAATGAAGGAGCTTTAGAAAGGGTAATTTTCTTACATTTTCTCAGCAACTGAACCCAGATTGATGGTTCCGAGCTGATGGTTCTTGGTTTAGTTTTCCCCCTAAATTTTCCTACATTTTTTTGAAAACAGAACAGAGAGAAAGCGCGACAAAAGAAAGACAAGAAGAAGAAAGGTTTCCCTCAAATCATATGGCTCAAAGATCAGTGGAGAAACAGCAAGAAAGAAAAGGATCAGCAACCAATGTCTCCGTTTTTGGCGTTCACAACTGAACCCATGAGGCTGTTGGAGGAAGAACAGCATCTTTAGTTGAAAAAGTAAATTCAGTAATTTTCTCTATATTTCACTCTGCCCCCTTCTTCCTCTTCTTTCTCTCTAATCTTTGTCTCATTGAATTTCTACAGGAAAAAAAACGATCCATTCAAGCCGAAGACATCTATAGAGGAGAAGACATCTATGGAGGCCAGGCTTAGGACAGAGCATGCTGTAGTAGAGAGAGCACTTATGAATATCGTTTTATTTATATATTTTAATGGTCCAATTCAGGTTCAAATTGGAACCACAACTATAAAATTATGAATCGTATTGTGAAGTGTTATTTATATTTGTTAGAAATTACGCACCCATGTGGCATGACCTTTGACCCTTTTGAACGTTATCCATGTAAGTTTCGAATTTGAATTCAAAACCTATTTGGATAACCCACTCTTGATATCTATATCTATCGATAGCATATATGAAATGATAAAGAAATGGGTTTGGGGATGCTGTTGTGAGTTCCACACAAGAGTTCTTTGTGATTCAAGACTGTGTCATTTTGCTGGATCAATTTGAATTCTCACCTTGCTGTTCCAATTTTTAATTGCTTTTTTCTCTCAAAATCATAGTTTATTTCTTTTTCTCCTTTCAATTCCCATGCTCCATATATATACACGCACTTGAGTAATTTTCAAATAAAAATTATTATAATATTTTTATATAGATTGATATAATTTATTTTGAATTTTTTATTTTAAAAGAGATCATTAATGGATATCATTTTATTTATATCTTTTTATGGTCCAATTCAAGTTCAAATTTGAACCACAACTATAAAATTATGAATTGTACTGTGAAGTATTATTCATCTTTGTTAGAAATTCGGCCCACATGTGGCATGACCTTTGACCCTTTTGAACCTTATCCATGTAAGTTTTGAATTTGAATTCAAAACCTATTTGGATAACCCACTCTTGATATCCATATATATTGATAGCATATGTTACATGATAACGAAATGGGTTCGGGGATGTTGCTGTGAGTTCCTGGCAGCAGCGCCTACTGTGATTCAATACTGTGCAGTTTTGTTAGATCAATTTGAATTCTCACTTTGCTGTTTCAATTTTTAATTGCTTTTTTCTCTCAAAATCATAGTTTATTTCTTTTTCTCCTTTTAATTCCCACGCTCCATATATATACACGCACATGAGTAATATTCAAATAAAAATTATTATAAAATTTTTATATAGATTGATATAATTGATTATGAATTTTTTATTTTAAAAGAGAACACTTATGAATATCGTTTTATTTATATATTGTAATGGTGCAATTTAGGTTTAAATTGGAAGCACAACTATAAAATTTAGAATCGTACTGTGAAGTATTATTTATCTTTGTTAGAAATTGGGCTTATTTATCTTTGTTGAGAAAATGTTGGGAAAATGAAAGAGCTTTAGAAAGGGTAATTTTCCTACATTTTCTCAGAAACTAAATGCAGATTGATGGTTCATAGTTGATGATTCTTGGTTTAGTTTTCCTCCTAAATTTTTCTACATTTTCTTGAAAACAGAACAGAGAGAAATGGCTACAAAAGAAAGACAAGAAGAAGAAAGGTTTCCCTCAAAGCATATGGCTCAAAGATCAGTGGAGAAAGAGGAAGAAAGAAAAGGATCAACGACCAATGTCTCCATTTTTAGCGTTCACAACTGAAGCCATGAGGCTATTGGAGGAAGAGCAGTATCTTCAGTTGAAAAAGTAAATTCAGTAATTTTCTCTATGTTTCTCTCTCCCCCCCCTTCTTCTTCTTCTTCTTCTTCTTCTTCTCTCTCTCTAATCTTTGTCTCATTGAATTTCTACAGGAAAAAAAAGGATCCATGGAAACCGAAGACATCTGTAGAGGAGAATACATCTATGGAGGCCACGGTCAGGGCAGAGTAGGCTGCAGTAGAGAGAGTACTTATGAATATCGTTTTAATTATTTATTTTAATGGTCCAATTCAGGTTCAAATTAGAACCACAACTATAAAATTATGAATCGTACTGTGAAGTATTATTTATCTTTGTTAGAAATTGGGCACCCATGTGGCATGACCTTTGACCCTTTTGAACCTTCTCCATGTAAGTTTTGAATTTGAATTTAAAACCAATTTGGATAACCCACTCTTGATATCTATATCTCTCAATAGCATATGTTACATGATAATGAAATGGGTTCGGGAATGCTGCTGTGAGTTCCTCACTGTAGCACCTATTGTGATTCAATACTGTGTGGTTTTGTTGGATCAATTTCAATTCTCACCGCTGTTTCAATTTCTAATTGCTTTTTTCTCTCAAAATCATAGTTTATTTCTTTTTCTCATTTTAATTCCCATGCTCCATATATATACACGTACATGAGTAATATTCAAATAAATTTTTTTATAAAAGTTTTATATAGATTGATATAATTTATTATGAATTTTTTATTTTAAAAGAGAGCACTTATGAATTTCGTTTTAGTTATATATTTTAATGGTCCAATTCAGGTTCAAATTAGAACCACAACTATAAAATTATGAATCGTACTGTGAAGTATTATTTATCTTTGTTAGAAATTGGGCATATTTATCTTTGTTGAGAAAATGTAGGGAAAATGAAAGAGCTTTAGAAAGGGTAATTTTCCTACATTTTCTCAGAAACTGAGCCCAGATTGATTGTTTAGAGTTGATGATTCTTGGTTTAGTTTTCCCTCAAAATTTTCGTACAGTTTCTTGAACATAGAACAGAGAGAAAGAGCTAGAAAAGAAAGACCAGAACAAGAAAGGTTTCCCTCAATTCATATGGCTCAAAGATCAGTGGAGAAAGACTAAGAAAGAAAAGGATCAGCAACCAATGTCTCCGTTTTTGGCCTTCACAGCTGAAGCCATGAGGCTGTTGGAGGAAGAGCAGCATCTTCAGTTGAAAAAGTAAATTCAGTAATTTTCTCTATATTTCTCTCTTCCTCCTTCTTCTTCTTCTTCTTCTTCTCTCTCTCTAATCTTTGTCTCATTGAATTTCTACAGGAAAAAAAAAGATCCATTGAAACCGAAGACATCTGTGGAGGAGAAGACATCTATAAAGGCCAGGGTCAAGGTAGAGCATGCTGTAGTAGAGAGAGCACTTATGAATATCATTTTATTTATACATTTAATGGTCCAATTCAGGTTCAAATTAGAACCACAACTATAAAATTATGAATCGTACTGTGAAGTATTATTTATCTTTGTTAGAAATTGGGCACTCATGTAGCATGACCTTTGACCCTTTTGAACCTTATCCATGTAAGTTTTGAATTTGAATTCAAAACCAATTTGGATAACCCACTCTTGATATCTATATCTCTTGATAGCATATGTTACATGATAATGAAATGGGTTAGGGGATGCTGCTATGAGTTCCTCACTGTAGCACCTATTGTGATTCAATACTGTGTCGTTTTGCTGGATCAGTTTGAATTCTCAGTTTGATATTTCAATTTTTAATTGCTTTTTCTCTCAAAATCATAGTTTATTCCTTTTTCTCCTTTTAATTCCCACGCTCCATATATATGCACACACTTGAGTAATATTCAAATAAAAATTATTATAAAATTTTTATATAGATTGATATAATTTATTATGAATTTTTTATTTTAAAAGAGAACACTTATGGATATCGTTTTATTTATGTCTTTTTCTGGTCCAATTCAGGTTCAAATTAGAACCACAATTATAAAATTATGAATCGTACTGTGAAGTATTATTTATCTTCGTTAGAAATTGGGCACCCATGTGGCATGACCTTTGACCCTCTTGAACCTTATCCATGTAAGTTTTGAATTTGAATTCAAAACCTATTTGGATAACCCACTCTTGATGTCTATATCTATCGATAGCATATGTTACATGATAATGAAATGGGTTCGGGGATGCTGCGGTGAGTTCCTCACAGTAATACTTGTTGTCATGCAATACTGTGTTGTTTTGTTGGATCAATTTGAATTCTCACTTTGCTGTTTCAATTTTTAATTGCTTTTTTCTCTCAAAATCATAGCTTATTTCTTTTTCTCTTAATTCCTATGCTCCATATATATACACACACATAAGTAATATTCAAATAAAAATTATTATAAAATTTTTAAATAGATTGATATAATTTATTATGAATTTTTTATTTTAAAAGAGGACACCTATGGATATCGTTTTATTTATATCTTTTAACGGTCCAATTCAGGTTCAAATTAGAACCACAACTATAAAATTATGAATCGTCCTGTGAAGTATAATTTATCTTTGTTAGAAATTGGGCTTATTTATCTTTGTGGAGAAAATGTAGGGAAAATGAAGGAGCTTTAGAAAGGGTAATTTTCCTACAATTTCTTAGAAACTGAACCCAGAAATATGGTTCCGAGTTGATGATTCTTGGTTTAGTTTTCCCCGTAAATTTTCCTACATTTTTTTGAAAGCAGAACAAAGAGAAAGGGCTACAAAAGAAAGACAAGAAGAAGAAAGGTTTCCCTCAAATCATATGGCTCAAAGATCAGTGGAGAAAGAGCAAGAAAGAAAAGGATCAGCAACCAATGTCTCCGTTTTTGGCGTTCACAACTGAAGCCATGAGGCTATTAGAGAAAGAACAGCATCTTCAGTTGAAAAAGTAAATTCAGTAATTTTCTCTATATTTCTCTCTCCCCCCTTCTTCTTCTTCTTTCTCTCTAATCTTTGTCTCATTGAATTTCTACAAGAAAAAAAATGATCCATTGAAACCGAAGACATCTATAGAGGAGAAGATATCCATGGAGGCCAGGCTCAGAGCAGAGCATGCTGCAGTAGTGAGAGCACTTATGAATATCATTTTATTTATATATTTTAATGGTCCAATTCAGGTTCAAATTAGAACCATAACTATAAAATTATGAATCGTACTGTGAAGTATTATTTATCTTTCTTAGAAATTGGGCACTCATGTGGCATGCCCTTTGAGCCTTTTGAACCTTATCAATGTAAGTTTTGAAGTTGAATTGAAAACCTATTTGGATAACCCACTCTTGATATCTATATCTATCGATAGCATATGTTACATGATAACGAAATGGGTTCGGGATCTTTGTGAGTTTCTCACGATGCTTCGCTATGATTCAATACTGTGTCGTTTTGCTGGATCAATTTCAATTCTCACTTTGCTGTTTCACTTTTTAATTGCTTTTTTCTTTCAAAATCACAGTTTATTTGTTTTTTCCCTTTTAATTCCCATGCTCCATATATATACACGCACATGAGTAATATTCAAATAAAAATTATTATAAAATTTTTATATATATTGATATAATTTCTTATGAATTTTTTATTTTAAAAGTGAACACTTATGAATATCGTTTCATTTATATATTTTAATGGTCCAATTCAGGTTCAAATTAGAACCACAACTATAAAATTATGAATCGTACTGCGAAGTGTTATTTATCAATGTTAGAAATTGGACACCAATGTGGCATGACCTTTGACCTTTTTGAACCCTATCCATGTAAGTTTTGAATTTGAATTCAAAACCTATTTGGATAACCCACTCTGGATATCTATATCTATCGACAGCGTATGTTACAAGATAACGAAATGGGTTCGGGGATGCTGCTGTGCGTTCCTCACAGTAGAACCTGCTGTGATTCAATACTGTGTCGTTTTGTTAGATCCATTTGCATTCTCACTTTGCTGTTTCAATTTTTAATTGCTTTTTTCTCTCAAAATCATAGTTTATTTCTTTTTCTCCTTTTAATTACCATGCTCCATATATATACACGCACATGAGTAATGTTCAAATAAAAATTATTATAAAATTTTTATATTGATTGATATAATTTATTATGAATTTTTTGTTTTAAAAGAGAACACTTATGAATATTGTTTTAATTATATATTTCAATGGTCCAATTCAGGTTCAAATTAGAACCACAACTATAAAATTTTGAATCGTACTGTGAAGTATTATTTATCTATATAAGAAATTGGGCACCCATGTGGCTTGACCTATGACCTTTTTGAACCTTATCCATGTAAGTTTTGAATTTGAATTCAAAACCTATTTGGATAACCCACTCTTGATATCTATATCTATCGAGAGCATATGTTACATGATAACGAAATGGGTTCGGGGATTCTGCTATGAGTTCCTCACAGTAGCACCTACTGTGATTCAATACTGTGTCATTTGGTTGGATTAATTTGAATTCTCACTTTGCTGTTTCAATTTTTAATTGCTTTTTTCTCTCGAAATCATAGTTTATTTGTTTTTCTTCCTTTTAATTACCATGCTCCATATATATACACGCACATGAGTAATATTCAAATAAAAATTATTATAAAATTTTTATATAGTTTAATATAATTTATTATGAATTTTTTGTTATAAAAGAGAACACTTATGAATATCGTTTTATATATATATATATATATTTTAGTGGTCCAATTCAGGTTCCAATTAGAACCACAACTATAAAATTATGAATCGTACTGTGAAGTATTATTTATCTTTGTTAGAAATTGGGCACCCATGTGGCATGACCTTTGACCCTTTTGAACCTTATTTATGTAAGTATTGAATTTGAATTCAAAACCGATTTGGATAACCCACTCTTGATATCTATATCTATCGATAGCATATGTTACATGATAACAAAGTGGGTTCGAGGATGCTGCTGTGAGTTCCTCACAGTAGCACCTGCTGTGATTCGATACTGTGTCGTTTTGTTGGATCAATTTGAATTCTCACTTTGCTGTTTTAATTTTTAATTGCTTTTTTCCCTCAAAATCGTAGTTTATTTCTTTTTCTCCTTTTAATTCACATGCTCCATATATATACACGCACATAAATAATATTGAAATAAAAATTATTATACAATTTTTATATAGATTGATATAATTAATTATGAATTTTTTATTTTAAAAGAGAACAGTTATGAATGTCGTTTTATTTATGCATTTTAATGGTTGAATTCAGGTTCAAATTAGAACCACAACTATAAAATTATGAATCGTACTTTGAAGTATTATTTGTCTTTGTTAGAAATTGGGCACCGATGTGGCATGACCTTTGACCCTTTTGAACCTTATTCGTGTAATTTTTGAATTTGAATGCAAAACCTATTTGGATAACCCACTCTTGATATCTATATCTATTGATAGCAGATGTTACATGATAACGAAATGGGTTCGGGATCTTTGCTATGAGTTAAATCACATGCTTTTCTTTGCGATTCAATACTGTGTCGTTTTGTTGGAGCAATTTGAATTCTCACTTTGCTGTTTCAATTTTTAATTGCTTTTTTCTCTCAAAATCATATTTTATTTCTTTTTCTCCTTTTAATTCCCATGCTCCATATATATACACGCACATGAGTAATATTCAAATAAAAATTATTATAAATTTTTTTTTATAGATTGATATAATTTATTATGAATTTTTTTATTTTAAAAGAGAACACTTATGAATATCGTTTTATTTATATATTTTAATGCTTCAATTCAGGTTCAAATTAGAACCATAACTATAAAATTATGTACCGTACTGTGAAGTATTATTTATCTTTGTTAGAAATTGGGCACCCATGTGGCATGACCTTTGACCCTTTTGAACCTGATCCATGCAAGTTTTTAATTTCAATTCAAAGCCTATTTGGATAACCCACTTTTGATTTCTATATCTATTGATAACATATGTTACATGATAACGAAATGGGTTCGGGGATGCTGCTGTGAGTTCCTCAAGAGCTTTTCCGTGATTGAATCTTGTGTCGTTTTTGATCGATTTGAATTCTCACTTTGATGTTTTAATTTTTAACTGCGTTTTTCTCTCAAAATCGTAATTTATTTCTTTTTCTCCTTTTAATTCCCATGCTCCATATATATGCACACGCACATGAGTAATATTCAAATAAAAATTATTATAAATTTTTTATCTAGATTGATATAATTTATTACGAATTTTTTATTTTAAAAGAGATCACTTATGAATATCGTTTTATTTATATATTTTAATGGTCCAATTCAGGTTCGAATTAGAACCACAACTATAAAATTATGAATCATACTGTGAAGTATTATTTATCTTTGTTAGAAATTGGGCACCCATGTGGCATGACCTTTGACCCTTTTGAACCTTATCCATGTAAGTTTTGAATTTGAATTCAAAACCTATTATGATAACCCTTGTTGATAGCTATATCTATCGATAGCATATGTTACATGATAACGAAATGAGTTAGGGATGTTCTTTGTGAGTTCCTCCTTTGCGCTTTTCTTTGTGATTCAATACTGTATCATTTTGTTGCATCAATTTGAATTCTCACTTTGCTGTTTCAATTTTTAATTGCTTTTTTCGCTCAAAATCATAGTTTATCTCTCTTTCTCCTTTTAATTCCCATGCTCCGGATATATACACACACATGGGTATTATTCAAATAAAAATTATTATACAATTTTTAATTGGATTGATATAATTTATTATGTGTTTTTTATTTTAAAGGAGAACACTTATGAATATCGTTTTATTTATACATTTGAATGGTTCAAGTCGGGTTCAAATTAGAACCACAGCTGTAAAATTATGAATTGTACTGTGAAGTATTATTTATCTTTGTTAGAAATTGGGCACCTATGTGGCATGACCTTTGACCCTTTTGAACCTTATCCATGTATGTTTTGAACTTGAATTCAAAACCTATTTGGATAACCCACTCTTGATATCTATATCTATCGATAGCATATGTTACATGATAACAAAATGGGTTCGAGGATGCTGCTGTGAGTTCCTCACAGTAGCACCTGCTGTGATTCAATATTGTGTCATTTTGTTGAATCAATTTGAATTCTCACTTTGCTGTTTCAATTTTTAATTGCTTTTTTCTCTTAAAATCATAGTTTATTTCTTTTCCTCCTTTTAATTCCCATGCTCCATATATATACACGCACATGAGTAATATTCAAATAAAAATTATTCTTAAATTTTTATATAGATTGATATAATTTATAATGAATTTTTTTATTTTAAAAGAGAACACTTATGAATATCGTGTTATTTATATATTTTAGTTGTTCAATTCAGGTTCAAATTAGAACCACAACTATAAAATTATGAATCGTACTATTAAGTATTATTTATCTTTGTTAGAAATTGGGCACCCATGTGGCATGACCTTTGACCCTTTTGAACCTTACCATGTAAGTTTTGAATTTGAATTCAAAACCTATTTGGATAACCCACTCTTGATATCTATATCTATCATATCAACTGATATGGATAGATTGATATATATGGTTATATATCTTGTAATATATTTGAATAATCTATTGATATCGAGATCGTTATGTGGTTTTTACCCATAACATTTTATATACTCTCTCTCACTCTCCCATTATGAGAACGATCCGCCTTGCTTGTTTTTGTGACTTGCGTGGGTGATACTCATATTGTGGTATCACTCCACTGCTGAGAGTTCGTTGTTTGCATTTTTGAAGCACATGATTTACCCACAAGATTCTTTGCTTCAAGTTCTATCACTTAAGATATGATCTAATATTTTTACTTGCTGCATTATACTTGTTTGACATTGTTATCCGAGCCTTAATGGTTATTTTCGTGCTTATTTTATGCAATAAAATATGTGTATAATTTTATATAAATATATACACGATATATGCATGAAAATTAATAATTTTTCTAAACTTTAGAAGCATGATGGTTTTACATGCTTTAATTTCAGTATGCAAATCTTACATATTTAGAATCCTTGTTTCGAGACCTTCGAAACCATATATTATTTATTAGATTTGCATTTACGATTAATGAGATACATCAAACCCTAATTTGGGTTCGTTTTGATTTTTTGATGGTTTGAGGAAGAAGATGAAGTGTAGGATTTCTGCATTTCCACTCTTATTAGAAAGAGAGTGTAATACGCCTCATCTTTTATGTTCATTAAATGTCTTTTAAGAGACCACAAATGTTTTTAATTTGGTAAATGGAGTCCGGAAGTACCAAAATTAGACCAGAAAACACCCGAAAAGTGTACGTGAGCCACATGTGCCAAATGCACCATTGGCACGCACTTTGTCATGGGTGAGGCGGCGTCGCGATTTACACCCTTCCACGCCACGCCGCGTCTTGCCACGCTTGTAGTCGTCTTATTGGCCGAGCAGCGCCATGCCATTTTCTCGCACCGGCTTGGTTTTGATTGGATGTAAGGTCTGCATTTGTTTTTTAAAATTTCATAATTGCCTTAAATGGTCATAAGTAATTCGTTATAGCTTTGTTTTAAGCATGGTTGGTCTTATTAGACTTAATTATATTTTTTATCTCTTGTAAAATTTTCAAAATTTTATGAAAGTAAAAATATTTTTCCTAAATAATAATTCATTATTTACGCTTTAAAATATACGAGGTTGCATGACTAAGTTTCTGGAGCTGAAATTTTTTTAGTAGACTACTGTAATGGTTTACTATTTACTGGTATAATTGTTGCATTTTTCCAGATTCTGGAATATTTATTTATGATTTTATGTGTGTTTATTAATTATTTAAAATTCCAGAAAATACTAGAAAATTTCAGAAAAATTTCAGAAGTGATATATACTTTCTGTTATGGCGTAATCTGAATATTAAACACAACACATTGTTATTTTTTGCCTAGAGTTTCTAATATGTTGTAGTTAGAATAGCATGATTAATTTCTTTTATATTTAAATTCCACTATTAAATGTAACATAGCATGAGTTGATTGTGAGTCTACATTAAGATGCTATTGTATGGAATTAGAATATTTTATCATGCTTTTAGACATGCCATAGTCAGTGGGAGGTTGTTCGGTTGAGAGAAATCTTTTTAGATTTACTCCTGAAAACTAATATTTTGCGCATAAATTAAATTAAATTTTGGATAATTGTCATCTATGGTGCAAGAGATGATTACGAGCATAGCGGATTTTCGATCTTGCGACTTGTGTAATATTTTCACTATTTAATTTTGATGTTTGCGGCAAAATTATATTATGCTAATCAAAATTAATCCCAGCACGAATTTCTCTCTAAATTGACATAGCTTATGGAAGTTAATTTGGTTGACCTAGACTTAGTAAAGATGTTCAAATGTGAACAATGTAATCCTATTCTTTAGATGAGCAAAAGTCTTAGAGACTTTAGGTTAGACCTTAATTGAGCCAAAGGAAACATGACTCAAAGTCGCCGTGGTTTTGTTGCCTTGTTTGGCACAATAAAAACTAATGTGTACGCTATGGTTAGCGGTACGCTATGTAGTTTTGGTTGGCAAGTTTTGGAGTTATGAAATTAGTAAGCCCTCAATAGATCTGTATATGATCTTGACTATTGAGCTGCGCAAATTAACTTTGTAATTTGACTTGTAATGATGCTGCATCATTGGATGAAGTAACATTCAAGGGTCACGCCATCCAAGAAATGTGAGCTTAAATGAATTAGTCATTAAGTGTAAGATGAGTAGCCAGAATGAGTAGTGTTTTGCTCCCTATCTAACTGTTGGGAGTGGATGGAGTAAAATTTCATGCACTATAATAGTGTGCATTAAAGTATCATTTGAAGTTAAAAAATTAGCGCTTAGTAGCAGACAAATCTATTAACACTAAGTGAAGAGATTAGTGCCAAGTGGCTGCAAAATCTATTAGCATTGCCAACTTGTCTAAGTCTGGGCACTTACTGTTTCCGCAGTTAAGTGTGAGACATGAGGAGGTGCTTTTTTGTATAATTCCTTAGCTAGGCTAACGTTTTTTTTTTTTAAACGTTTACCACTAAGCGCAAACGTTGCAGCATAGTAATGAAAATGTCAAGGCTGACAAGGTTATAATGACTCTAAGAATTTGACACATCGCTTGTGAGAGCATTGTGTTGAATTACACTCTTTAGCATAATTCGCGCTTAAGTTACTTCAGGAGCTGTCATAGATTGATAGCTTATTCTCTCCTTCTTGTGGATAGTAGAATTAATTGCAAGTAACTATGAAGCGAGAAACAGAGATGGCAATAGGAGTATCATCATCTTTCAACTAGATGCAGTAAAGTGTATGGAGAATAAAATTGACTTGAAGGTGCAGGGGATTTGCACTTACTAGTTAAATTTGCGACTTAGGCACACTTGATATCTCCATGATACCCTTTTATGATCTAGTGAATATGAATTAGTCATGAGTCATTACCTAGTTGGGCCTAAGCCTTTAAAACTTGTCTTCAAGAACTCACACATTAGGATGATTGGAATTAGTTTATGACATTAGTCATGAACCGGTGGCTTATTATACTTAATCACATTAATGAGAAAATGACATGAATGGTTTGAGTAGGCCCTCTCGGGCCCACTCGCTTGTGACATTCTGCTCTCATGTGAATGTGTAACTTTGTTCGCAATGGTTGTGCACAAGTAAGTCAGAAAGCCACAGAAGGGCATTTGTATTGGCGCATTTAGTCCACTATGATAGTTGTGGCCGGATATGTGTAAGGGTATGATAGCTAAGCCTCAATCTCAACACATTTATAGATTACAATACGCATCTTAGTCAAGACTATTTGATCTCCCATAAGTCAAAAATTTTGAGATGATTTTTGACATTGCACATATGAGGATGAGATCAATCAGATAACAGCTTTCATGCTTTTATTTTTGACCAAGGTGGCGAGTATCTATTTGAGTTATTTTAGAAAGCTCTATTAAGAGAAATGGATGCTTAGAAAATTGATTATTCCTAGTACTCAGCAACACAATGGTGTAGTAGAGATAAGGAATTAAGTATTGTTAATGTTAGGTGGATGATGGCACAAAATGTTTCTCAATTGGGAATTGCACTTTAGTTTGTTGCCTATATCCCTAACTAAATGCCCCCCATATCAGATTTTACATCCCATTTGAGTAATGGGTTAGCGGAGAGCCATCTATGGGCGTCTGTAGCGATTAGCGACTTATCTTTATTTTTACTTCTCATAACGTTGCAAATTTAAGACCTAGGGTTCTATGGCGCATTATTGTATGTTGTCTTGTAGACACATAAGCCCGTGGCGCATTATTGTATCTTTGTCATGTAAACCCTCGGGTCATGTGCATATAGGTAAGCAACTTTGTGGTAGTGTAACCAAGTCACATAAAGTTTTCTTAGTAAAGGTGGCGTGAATAGAGTTTTGGAACTCTATAAGATAGAGAATTCCAAGTATAGCTTTATGTAGCTTAGTTGAGAATGGAAAGAAATTTCCAATATCCTAGGGACAGTGGGAGCGATGTGCCTACTAATGGATTACTCCATTAGAGAAGAATACTCTACATTCTTAGTTGCGTGGTAGCGAATGTGAAATTTTTCCACGTCATCACTTGGTGATTGAGAGGGAAACATTCATGATTGCTCCGCAAGATGATAAAGAGCCTAGGATTATGCCAAAGGCTCTAGTCTCCTATTTTTAGAAAGTGGATCAACATTGTGCAGTTTAAGACAAAGTCTTTGAGGATTAACCATTTCTATAATTTGGTTGACTTTTCATTATGATAAAAACTATTCTAAAGTTATGCGCAATTTGGATAGTCATTGTTAAGGCATAAGACTCGCTAGATATCGAAAAGTCGTACCATTGAGAAAAGTGTAGATCATGAGAAGACTTCCTCCTGGGGAGTAAGGTTCTTTCGACTTAGGCTATGATTGACATAAGTTCAGAATATTGATTTGTGGACGTTGTGACCCAACTTCTTGTTGGAGAATTGGATAAGTAGATCCGTAGGGATTTACCTTCTGCTTTTATGGTGAAAAGTTGGGGGCACAAAAAGGTTGCTAGTTCCAATAAATCTTTTACATCCTAAAACAGTTATCCAAATAGTGGTTCTTAGATTTCGTCGAGCCATAATAGGCCAACGATGATTGATGAAGACCACTAAGGCATGATCAATGGTCCAAAAGAAGTTTTTCCTTACTTAGTCATTATGAGCTAGGAATTTATAAGGTTGTCGCCACCTAAGGGGGCCGGTCCTCTGTTTTAGATATGATGGCAATGGGTGATGTAATTTATATGCTTGGATGTACGATCCTTAGGGATTGTTTTGGGAGAATTCCTGATTTGTCTTCGATGACTTACATAAGGAATATCCTAGAATGATTCTAGATGCAAAATTGCAAACCCATTGACTTACTTATCGGTAAAAGCCAGAGCCTTAGCTATTGAGTGAATCCTCGGATTGTCTTTGGGAGAAATAGATGACCTATATTCCTTGATCTTTTTTTTTTTTTTTTTGTGAGAGCCTAAAGTACACTATGTGGGTGTATTTAGCATGATAAGTGTTATCTTTGGTAAATGGTCAACTGAGTAATTTAGACATTGACCTTGCTCATTAGACTATGGATAGAATGCTTTACTAGTAGTATATTAATTTGCTCCTTGTAAGATTCTTTGCGCTAGTTGGGCGCATCTTTAATGAACACAGATTGGTCACCAAAATTGTCACGACCCCATTCCGCCCCTAGTAGAATGGTGCCGTGATGGCCAGTAATCCGAGATTACCGAAGGCCAACTTTCAAAATTCACACATAATCAGAGTATTATATATGGGGCTAGCATGTGCGGAAACAATATATACAAATCTAATTAGTCCATAAGAGCTGTGCATAGATCAAATGAAATGTCATACATCTTAATATAATTTACAACTTGGATACAAATAAAATAAAGTACATGTTACATCTTGATCAAAAAGCTTCTCAAGCCGAAGTATACAAAAGACATGAATTACAACTAAGAAGCATAATCTCCAAGACGATACAAATCATGAATCAAGCATCTTGCACATAACATCTTAGGTGTCACCGCCTTCTTGCTTGCCACTTACATATATATAAGGAGAGGGTGAGCTTGGATACTCAGTGAATGGTACAAGTAATAAAGGTTTAAATGAATGACATCCGAGATCTTTATCAAAACAATACATAACATAGCTTGTACATCAATCTTGGTTTTCCAAAACATGTGTGCTACAAAAGCTTAAAGTCCCTTAGCACGTACGGACTTAACTTGATATGCTACAAATGCTTATAGTCCCTTAGCACGTACGGACTTAACTTGATGTGCTACAAATGCTTATAGTCCCTTAGCACGTACGGACTTAACTTGATGTGCTACAAATGCTTATAGTCCCTTAGCATGTACGGACTTAACTTGATGTGCTACAAATGCTTATAGTCCCTTAGCACGTACGGACTAGTGCCACAAATGCTTAAAGTCCCCTGGCACGTACGGACTTCCAGAAATGTCATCAAAACGAGATAATACTTGATATTCAAAATAGGGATCATCATTCATGTTCAACAATACTTTTCAAAACAAGCAAAGCGAAGCTTTAACAAAACGTTATAACATAGCTTTATTAAAAATACCACTCACATAGTTCTTCTCGGGTGTAGGCTCAAAGCGAAGATCAAGGACCTACAATCACATGGCAATCACATCCTCAAAACAAGCTTTACATGCATGCAAATGATCTAGGGAAAACATGCTGGAAAACATCAAGGGAAAACATGCTGGAAATGACCTAGGGAAAACATGCTGGGTACCAACCAGGTCCTGGAATGGATGCACAAAAATGATCTAGGCAAAAGTGACCTAGCTGAGTGAACTCAGGAGGTCTTGGCCAAGGTCCCACACCTCTTGGCCGAGGTGTGGTTACCTAGGCTTCGGGGTGCAGCTGCCTGCCGAGGTGTTACAAGGTGTCGGCAAGGATGTACCATGTCGGCTTAGGTGTGCAGTGGTTAGCCTAGGTGTGCATGCAAGATAGATTAAGGTTCAAGTGATCATGCAAGGTAGGCCAAGGTGAGATACGATGCTTGGCCTAGGTGTGTGATCTAGGCAAGAGTGGTCTCAGTGATCACACCTAGGGAAAAGAAGTCTGGAAATCTGGGTTTCCTTCTTAAAGAACATGAAGGACATGAACATGAAGAACATGAAGAACATGAATGCTAAAATCATAACTTCTTTGTTACAAAATCTGGGATTTCATGACATGAGTTCGAAAACATGGACCTGGGTACCCATTCTTGAAGATCATATGAAAACAAACACGAAAACATGCATCTTGATACAAACTTTCGGATTAAAACATGGTTTTTCCTCAAGAACACATGAATATCATAGTCTCTTTCTAAAACCGAACTTCAAAGCAATGCATGGCTTACAAGTCATATTCAATCGTGCAATGCAATAACATGATCATAAAGAACAACTTGAGCAGATCAAGAATCTAACCTTAGAACACGGATCTAACGGTTCGATCTCTTGGAATCAAGCTTGGAAATCTATTCTCCCTCAAGAACTCCTCTTCCTTTCCTAGAGCTTCTCTCTCCTCCTTAGAACAAAGATATAACAAATGATAGGTTTCTCCCTCTGCCGGCTGATTTAACACTCAGCTCGGACACGTGGCAACGGCTGGTTGGTTCTCCTAAAAAAGGTGATAGATTGACAAGACATGACTATGACAAAGCATATGCAACATGCTAAGGCAAGGGAACTCCGGCAAGCAATGATCTCGGCTTAGGACATAGGCTTCGGCAAGTAGGGTCTCAATGACCTTGGCTAGGAAGGATAACACTTGGCCAAGCTGTGCCACACCTCGGCCTAGATGTGCCACACCTCGGTCTAGGTCACTCCAGTTCCAGAACAAGATCACTAGGTGCGAGGGTTAAGGATCTCAGACGCCTAGGTTATAACATCTCGGCCAATATGCCTAGGTGATGGTGGAGGTCAACCAAGGTGGTTCCAAGATGGTCCTAGGCTTAAGATGACCTCGGCTTGGCATGACTTAGGCTTAACATGACCTAGGCTTGACATGACCTAGGCTTAACATGGCCTAGGCTTGACATGACCTAGGCTTGGCATGACCTAGGCTTGGCATGACCTAGGCTTAACATGACCTAGGCTTAACATGACTTAGGCTTAGCATGACCTAGGCTTAACATGACCTAGGCTTGGCATGACCTAGGCTTAACATGACTTAGGCTTGGCATGACCTAGGCTTAACATGACCTAGGCTTAACATGACTTAGGCTTGGCATGACCTAGGCTTAACATGACTTAGGCTTGGGACAGCAAGGAAGGAACAAAGTATGCATACAACACTTAGGCAAAACATGATAGCATCAAGACAAGACAAGAACCTTTACCTAGGCAAAACAAGTCTAAGTCTACAAATGCAAGCTTAACAAGATGAAATCATGCAAATGCACATGAACATGACTAAGATATGAATGTGGGTTATTACAAAAATATCTTTAGAGAGGTAATTGCGCAAGAGGTAGTGATCTTAAACCATTTTATGTGAGGCTCACATGGAGGATTCTGTTGTATATGCTTATTGCAAGAGGTGTTGATAAGGCTTATGGTTGGAATCTAGAATTGCGCAGACTGTGGTCGTGTCTTTTTTAAAATCGATCACTTATTTGTTGTGAGATGATGGGATGTTGACACTATTATGGTTTGTGTCATAATGATTAGTAGATGATGATGTCAGCAGGCAAGATTGGCTCACTCACATGAGCAATCGCCCTTGGCGCTTGGGAGCGAGCAAGGATGAGACTAGTGGTTTATTTTTATTTGGAGCCAAGAGAGGCTTAAATTATCCACTATGTATGTCTCCTTGGTTACAACCAAAATGAGGTCGTGTTAAGGACCAAACATAGATGTTAGTACCCACTTTCCATGTTGTGCTTGTTATGATTAGTCAGATGCGAGATCTTATTTAGAGCCTGGAAGGCGAGCAAATAGAGAATTCGGGTTAGGCGCTAGAAAGCGACTAGACTAAGATTTGTTCAGTGTATTGAGTATGACGTCACTCTTTTGGAAGAGTTACTCCATCGTAACATGTATTCATACTATATGTGCTTGGCGACTGAGTAATGTGGTGAGAGAATGGATCTCTGTTTCCTCACCGTGTGAGTCTTACGTGTCATTATTGATATGACTTTCATTTATGTATCCTTTTGTGACCTTTGACTATGTCATAAGGTAAGGGGTTGATGTTCTGCTACTTTGGTATGTTGTCTGTGGTCATGTATGATTCAGCCTTAAGGGACATCACTGGGAAAGCGGTCAATCCAAAACTAAATGGCATGAGAGCAAAGGGAAGATCATCTAGTATTACACCACTGTTGTATATTCACTACCGGCAACTCACATCGCTCTGAATGAGAGGTAGATTGAGTGTGAATATATTGCAAGAATTGAGAGAGTTAAACATGCTCTTTTGAGGGATTATAGATGTTTTTTGGACCAGTGTAATTAGATAGGTCTGGGGAATATGAGAGACACTATTTCTATTCTTTTTGGGTTGATATCTCTATATTGGCTCATTTTGAGTTTCTAGTATAGAGCTTCCACGTGTAGGTGTTTCTCAGCGGTTGCACGGTTCATTGGCTAGTATGTGATTGTTTAATATTTGGGGAGATTGAGATAGAGATGTGGCTGTGTCATGTCAACTCATGTGCGAGTGGGAGATGTTAGAAATTGGGCGCCCATGTGGCATGACCTTTGACCCTTTGAACCTTATCCATGTAAGTTTTGAATTTGAATTCAAAACCTATTTGGATAATCCACTCTTGATATCTATATCTATCATATCAACTGACATGGATAGATTGATATTTATGGTTTTATATCTTATTATATATTTGAATAATATATTGATATCAGATACGTTATGTGGTTTTTACCCATAACATTTTTATATACTCTCTCTCTAACTCTCTCTCATTATGAGAATGATCCAGCCTTTGCACTGTGACTTGTGTGGGTGATACTCATATTGTGGTATCACTCCACTGCTGAGAGTTTGTTGTTCGCATTTTTTAAGCACGGGATTTACCCACAAGATTCTTCGCTTCAGGTTCTATCACTTAAGGTATGATATGATATTTTTACCCGCTACGTTATACTTGTTTGACATTCTTTTTTAAGATTAAGACCAAACCATGCATTGAGAAAAATTAAATCAAATTGTGTGATTTGGCCTGAATCGAATTGATTTGCAATTTTTTAAAAAATGTTTTTGCTCAACCCTATCCATTTTAGCATCAAAGGAAAAAAAGAGCATAAGTATGATTTTCTTCAATTTCAAATCAATGAGAAAGGCTACTACGTGCATTCTTAAAAAAGGCACATCGCAAAAAAATTATAACCTTTTATGATAAAAAATTATGATTTTTTTTGGTGTGTTATGCTATTTTATTGTAAAAGTTATGAATGACAAATTTATAATGTATATCTCAAAATAACAAATAACGAAATTATGTCACTACATGATAAAAAATACATTTTTTTAATGGATAGCAAAAATTTTTATTTTTCATAGTAAAAAAAAACTATGTTTATTGTGCAGTAAAAGTTGTGAATTTTTGTGATGTTATGAGGTGCATAGTATATGCACTTTTTTATAAGTACACATAATAGTATTTCCTCAAATTAATTTTTGAATACTACAAAAATAGCGTTTGAATAGCTCTATAAAAATGATGTGATAATATCATTTTTAAAGCAAAATTATATTTATAAGTATTTTGTTTTAAAATAAAAGATTCACATTAAATTATATCAAGTCTATATATTTTTTTGTATGATTATTTGTTTATATATTATATTATATTATATGGAGCAAGGGAGTCAAAACGACAAAGAAAAAGAAAAGGATTTTTGAGAGAGAAAAAAGCTTGACTTTTTAACAGAAAAGGGAGAGTTGGAATGGAGCCAACAAAACGACATAGTATTAAAGCATAGCAGTTGCTGCTGTGATTAACTTACAGCAGTATCCCTGAATCCAAAGATAGGATGAACATAAACAAATAAGGTAACGCCCTAAAGGCTACAATTTTTCAAGACGATACTTGGTTACAATAAAAATAAGTTTTAAAGTCCTCCCAAGCTATAGCCATGGGCATATCATCTGCACTTGAAAATAGTTTTCCACATAGGGTGAGGCAAAACCCAGTAGAAATACAACAACACAGTTTATGAATCTTAACAAAGTCATAAGGTGAATGCATATACAATACTCGTGCCGAAAACATTTTATATCTCATTTCAAAACCATGCAATGCCAAGTTTATATCACAATTCAAGAAATCATTTCCTTTATAATAGAAAATATGACTGTAAATACAACTCTGTGAATCTCTAGGTACGTGTCCGCAAGTAAACTATACAAGTACTACCAATTTGTCATTTTTACCGATATTAACCAGAAGGCTTGACACCTATCCGCGACGGGTTTTTGGTCTTTCACCATGGACACATAGGCCAACTTAACATTGTAATCACACCCCCTACTCAGATTCACCAAGTATTCACCCTTTTTCTCAAAACGTTAAAGGCGAATTATGCTAACGGTCCTTATAGTGTAAGTCTTGTGTCACTTTAGTCCCTAACTTTTCAATTATGACATATTTGACCTTGGATTTTGAATCTTGTTCCAAATAAGGACAATTGAAGATACCATTGCTCAATTTCAAAGGCAAAGTCGTCACTTTGATAAAAATATAAACTAATTTGACAAAAATAAATGTCAAAAAAATATTTTTGAATTTTTAAAAATTATTTCTACCCAATTAAAGACAAAGTTATGTAAAATTGATAAATCTTGTAAACATTTATTTATTTCTTTATTTACCAAATTAATTTTTATTATGTATTTGGATGATGATCATGTAATGGGTAGTTGATTTTATTTTCATTAAATTAGTTTCTATTTTTTGAAAAGTCAAATATGGCGACAACTTTGATATTATTATTAAATCAATCCATTAAATAAAAAAATTCAAAGCTAAAAAAAGTTCATATATTAAATATATCAATTTATACATTAAAAGCCTAACAATCACCCATTATATGATCATCATCCAAACATATAATAAAAATTAATTTAGTAAAAAAATAAAAATAAATAAATGACTAAAAGATTTATCAATTTTACATAATTTTATCTTTGGTGGGTAAAAATTATTTTTAAAAATTCAAAAATATTTTTTTGACATTTATTTTTGTCAAATTAGTTTATATTTTATTAAATTGATGACTTTGCACTTGAAATTAAGCAATGGTATCTTCAATTGTTCTTATTTGGAATAAGATTCAAAATTCATGGTCAAATGTCACAATTGAAAAGTCAGGGAACAAAGTGATACGAGCCCCAAACTATAGGGACTGTTAGTATAATTCGCCCAAACGTTAACATTCTCCATGTGTTAAATATGCAACAATGCTCAATGCAAATAGATGATAAATTAGTTTCAATTCTCCTAATTCTCATGTAATTTTTACAACAATTATAACTATCCTCCACCGATAACCCAAAACAGATATCTCTAAACAGATAAATAAATTTTCCATAAAGATAAACTTTCTCAATTTTCAAAATGTGAGTGGTAATACATACCCAACTCCACCATCCTCATCGATACCAACTCAATTGCACAATTCCAACATTAATTCCATTATCTTTTCAAAATCAACATTTGAACTCTTTAGGGAAAAATCCTTTTTTCTTTATAAATCAATCCCAAGGATAGAAACATACCATTTTATCACAATTCATCCTCATTTACAATCCCGTAATCATTTCCAAGAATCCAGTTGAAAACCCCTCTTTTGATTTTTAACCCTAAAACCCTAGATTGTTCAAAAATCTACTTTTTCACAATGTTGATTTATAAAAACAAATAACTAAGTTAAAAATCATAAGAAAGTACGGAGAAATCTCAACCTCAAGCTTAGAAGATAAGAGAAACAATGGAGAAACTTCAACAACGCCGAAACCTAACTTTGCTCCAATCAAAAGGAAGCTCTTGGAGTGTTCTACCTTTCTATCAAAGGGACACGAGTGAATAAATCAATGGATCTTGGTGTATTTGTAGAGAAAAGGTGAGTTTAAGAGAGAGAGGGTCTCAACTTAGGGTTTTTAGAATGTTTAGAGAGAGAGATATGAAAAATTAAGCCAAAAAGGTGACTTTAAGGATTGATATACGCGCAGACCGCTTGAGTGCATGAATGGTCGCTCGAGCAACTAGACACAAAAAGTGGGACTGCTCGAGGGCACAAAGTGACTGCTCAAGCGAAGAATACCAACTCCTAGAAATTTTACAAATAGAAGACCATCGCTCGAGCTCAAGAAAGACAACTCGAGCGCAAGAAAAACCGCTCGAGCAAAGAATACCATTTCCCAGTATCTTTGCAGACTTGCAAAAGTACTGGGAGTTCATAAAGACTGCTTGAGAGCTAGAATCACCGCTTGAGCGAAGTGGCAAAATTCTAGGCAACAACGTTTTGAAATACAAGTCACCAACTTGTTCCAAATCTAATCAAGGCTCACCAATGACCAAACTTAATAAGGAATAAGGAGAAACAAGACATGAGCAACCATATAAGACAATGAAACTTGGATCCAGAATATCAAATGGGTCTAAACCAAAATTGCTATAACCTTTCCCCCTTAAGGAATTTCGTTCCCAAAATTTTAAATCAGACATCAAAACCATGTTTAAACCAATAACAACAATGATAGCAAATCGAATTCATCACCATGACCCATCCACCGGTCATCCATTTTTATTACAATGGTAAACAAGTTCTCAATACTGAATATACTATTTACATTTCTAAACATATACAATCTAACACGTATGATGGATCCAGTTTATACTTAAAGCATACAGATATGGAACACGCTATGAACCTGGAGAGCTATGGCGACAAAGCCAAATGATAAGTGCATCACCCTTCTTGGCCCAACACATAGGAGATCTACGACTTGCGGCCATATATGGCTTCAAATGGTGCCATGCCAATACTCGATTGGAAGCTATTGTTATAGGCAAACTCCACTAAAGGTAAGTGCCTCTCCCATGACCCCTTAAACTCAAGAACATAACCTCAAGCATATCCTCTAGAATCAATAGTATGCTCAATTGCTTGTTAGTCCGAGAATGATAGGCGGTGCTAAATGTCAATCTAGTGCCTAAAGCATTATGTAGGCTTTGCCATAACCTTTGAAACGTGAATCTTTATCTCAAACAATGGTCACAGGACCCCATGAAGTCGAACTATGTCCCTAACATAAAGGTTCGCAAGGTAATCCATCGAGTCACTCGTGCACATAGGTACAAAGTGCTTGACTTAGTTAACCAATTAACTATCACCCAAATGGCATCATTACCCGTTGAGTCCTCGAAGACCCACAACAAAATCCATCGTGACATGCTCCCACTTCCATCCGACAAAAGGCAGGGGTTATAACAAACCCGTAGCGTTTTGATGCTCGGCCTTTACTTATTGACAAGTAAGGCACCTTCATACAAATACGGCTAGATCCTTATTTATCCCCTTCCACCAAAACTCGCAACTAAGGTCGTGATACATCTTTGTGCCTCTCGGATGTACTGCAAGGTGTGAATGATGAAACTCTCGAAGTACTTTCTTTCGACAAGACTTCGACACGAAAAGACGGTCAAGGTATCTAACACTCGAGTCAGAATATATGTTCAAGCCCTTATCTGCCTTTCCACTGGGGATTTTCTCCCGGAGGGTTTCTACCTCAAGATCACCCCTCTATACTTCTATAACCCAATTCATAAGTGTAGGTTGTGAAACTACAGTAAACAAAGCAACCGACTCAATAGACTCATCAAGATGCAAGTCAAACTCACCAATGGCACCCAACATCTCTCATTCCCGGATGGTAATACTAGCTATACTACTAAAGGATTTCCTACTCAAGGCATCAGCCACTACATTAGCCTTCCCCGAATTATAGTGCAACTTAAAATCATAGTCCTTCATAAACTCCATCCACCTTTTCTGCCTCAAATTTAAATCCTTCTGTGAAAATAGATATTTCAAACTCCTGTGATCGGAGAATTCCTCAAACCTCTCACCATATAAGTAGTGCCTCTAAATTTTCAAAGTAAAGATCACAGCTGCTAGTTCTAAGTTGTGAGTAGGATAGTTTCTCTCTTGTGTTTTCAACTGCTGTGAACCATACACTACTACCTACCCATCTTGCATCAAGACACAACCCAAACCTTCCCAATATGCATCACAATACATAGAATAGCCAAAACCCCTCTCCAAAATAATCAACACTAGAGCAACAGAAGTCTAATATTAAGTTCTTGGAATGACTTCTCACAAGTTTCACTCCACGCAAACTTGATTTCTTTCCTCGTCAGTCTAGTCAAAGGTGAGGTTAACCTAGAGAAATCCTTCACAAAACGGCGGTAATACCTGACTAATCCCAAGAAACTATGGATCTCAAAGGTGTTCTTAATTTGTTCTCAATCTTGTACTACTTCTATCTTAGAAGAGTCTACAGTTACCCCTTCTCCAGATACCATATGGCCTAAGAACTTAACTTCTTTCAACCAGAATTTACACTTCCCGAACTTAGCATACAACTTGTGGGATCTAAGCATCTCAAGCACAATCCGCAAATGTTCCTCATGTTCTTCCTCAGGGGGTGAGTAAATCAAGATGTCATCAACAAAGACAACCACGAAACGGTCTAAGAACTCGCGGAAGATTCGATTCGTCAAATCCATAAACAAGACTGGTGCATTAGTTAACCTAAAAGGCATCACTAGGAACTCATAATGGCCATACCATGTACATAATGCCATTTTCTGATATTTTGTCACATATCAATTCATGATATTTTGACGAAACTTAAGGCATGTCTATCTCTCTCTCTCTCTGAGCCTCCATGATGAGAGGAAAAGGGAGGTCGTCTTCATATTTGTTAATTGCTTTGTCAAAATTGTGTTCAAAATCACCAAGCCATCAATTTGTGCCTATTGATGGTTTTAGACTCAAATTCACTCTTCTCTTGAGTTTCATGATAGAGGAGAGAAGAAGGGACAAACATGGCTTGCAGTTGCTCTATCTACACTGTTTTCACCCCAGAGCATAAAAACAAAATTTTGCAAGAAATTAGGGCACGATCGCCTTATTTGGACCTGTTGGGCCTCATTAGGGACCAGGGCTCCAATGTTAGGTAAATAGATTATTTTGGCAGAAACAGGGGGTAGTGGCTGGGGGTGAAACATGACAGATTCCCAGGGAGGCAAACAGAGTAGCTTTTGCAAACTGTCCACATGAGCATGCATCCGATTCTTATGCATTATTAATGTCGTTCATATTATTGTTGTACATAATCTTGTTACAATTTCATTGTTGTAATTATCGTTGTTGTAATTATTATTATCATAATGCCTTTGTTGTAATAAATTAGATGGTTAGCTATTTATTTATTTTTTATTTCAAAATTTGTAATAAGTAATTAGTTAAGCTAATTTATTATTCATTCGGATTTGTAATAGTTAGCTTAATTCAGACACTTGGACAATCATTTGGACCCTCTTGCATAAGGGCAAATGTGTAATAATTATATATATCTTCCAACCCCCATTTCTTTCTCCCTTTTATTTACCTGCTTATAATGGTAGTATAAAGCATCATGTTTCCTTAGCATTTTCCATGTTTACATACACTCATGTCACATGCATTAGGGTTCGGCTCATCATACTAACTGATGTCAAATTCAAATTCTTACTCAAATACGTGATTTATCATGTCTTGAATCGGATCATATACCATGCTAGTAGCCGAGCCTATTAATTGCATGATTGTATGTGTTACATTAGTCATGTTGCATTAGTTAGAAGCATGCATGTTTTTCTAATTATTTTGCTTTGTTTGGCTTGCCGTGGAGTACTAGGTAAGCATTTATTGCTTTGGCATATTGCATGCGTGTGATTGTTTCCATGTCGAGCATGTTTTCCATGAGGCTAAGTGGTTAAGTGATATACTTGTTTAAATGCTTATGGATAGAGGCTTTTTTAAGTTGGAATGTTTTGATGAAATGTGCATATGAGCTGACTTTTTCAAGTGACACGTGTTCAAAACCATTTTAAAAAACAAACATGAAATCAAATGTTCTAACTTTGCAAACTAGTCTATACTTGTGTGCCACACATAGTAAAAATTAGCCTAATAATCGGAACGAGAGCATATAATGTAAAGAAGAATCACATCATGATTAGTAAAGGCCGATCTTTGATCGGGTGAGTGGGGTGCTCAATTCATGACATTTCCCTCTCATACCTAAGTGCCCGAGTCGAGACACTTTGGTGATGATGGACTAATGGCCTTTGGCACGAGTCACGGGTTTTCTAAATTTTCTAAAAATATTTAGGTGGCGACTCTGAAATCTGGCAAAGTAGTCTATTTTTGGCATTTGATTCAAACATCGATTTTCCAAAAGAATTGTTGGATTTGGACTCATTTGTGTTTATCTATTTCACATTGCACTTGTGAAATCAGATTCAGAACCACGGGAGTTCGAACTGTAGGGCTAATCGTATTCGAAAGAAGCACAAAAAACAAGTTATAGTTTCTAGTGACTCTATTGGGAAATTAGAGAACTTGACTTGAAATTCATGATGCGAATTTTTATCTACACTTAAATGTTCTTTGCATTGCATTCTCATGGTTACTTTAAGTCACTGTGTTTTCCATATACTATTACTAGACGGTTTTCCAGAGGCTCGCCCAAAAGGCTTGCCAAAAACTACAGATTACCATTGATACCCCTAATGATACGTGGTATACTAATGAGATAAATCACATGACCCGTAGTGGTTGATATTTCAAACCCTTGACTCTAGATTAGCCAAAATCCTCTAGTAAAGAGGCTGAGAAATTAAAAGAGAAAGATGTTGAAGAAGACCTAGTCTTGAAACAGGTTAAGAAGATTCAGGCAGACATATCAATCTAGGGGTTATTGATGGTTTCCTGGGATCATAGGCAGGCGCTGCTAGAAGCCATGAACAGAACAAAGTTGCCCATCGACACCACCATTAACCAACTGGTGTCGTTGGTCACCTCAGGGGGCATTACACCAATGATGTCCTTTACGGATAAAGAGTTTCCACCTAAGGATGCCAACCACAACCGACCTTTGTATGTGACCTTGGAGAGCTGGAAAAAGTGGATTCCGGTGGTGTTAGTAGATCTCGGATCGATAATTAATGTATGTCTGGCGAGGACTACCTATGCTATAGGGTTGAGGCCAGCTGACTTCACGCCCACAACCTAAGCCGTTCATGCCTATGACAACACTAGCCGAGATGTTATGGGAACGTTCAAGAGTCACATACTAATCGGCCCGTCTGAACATGAGGTGGGATTCCATGTTATGAATGTACCAGCCACTTGCAATCTACTACTAGGAAGGCCTTGGCTACATCAGATGAGGGCTGTGTCATCAATGGTCCATCAGCTAATGAAATATCCCTTTAAAGGCAGGATTGCTACTGTGTATAGCAATTCTACAATTCACCCTCCCCAGGGAACTACCACGCCCTTGGTGGAAATCATACATGGGGAAGAGGATGTATTCCTCTCTGGCTTCTTCTTGGCAGAGGCCCAGTTGGTCCAATCTATCATGGCAGAAGACAACAAAAATTATGTGAGTGCTCAGTCTATCTACATGATGAGCAAAAAAGGACATATTTCTGGATCAAGACTGGGCAGGAGTGGCAGGCAGGGAGGTACTATCGCCAAGGAGACAAGTCACAACCCCTATGCTTTCAAGCTGGGGTACAAACCTACTATTGAAGACTGGAAAAGAAAGGGAGATGAGTGGAGAGGAAAAATTAAAGCAAAGAGGATCGGGAGGCAGTATGAGTTAGTCCATGAGCCAATATGAGGAACCCTGAACGAACGCTTTGTCCACCAAGGGAAAGATTTCCCCTTCTGTGGCTTTCCAGAGCCTTGGTTTAACTAGGAAATAAAGACCAGGTACTCGGGGTTCGAGATCTTCTTCGGACACCAGTTACCAGAAGAGGAGGATGAACAGACGGACCTAAGCACCTATACAGATCAAGATAGGACTGCAAGCTTGGGCATCGACGAAGAGGAGCTGTTGGGGAAAGCATTGGTTGATCTACTAACAAGTTGTAATATCAAAGCTGAGTCCGCCAACTTGGGGGACAGTTTTACTATCTCAATGATCAAGGACAAACCGACAGCGGATTTTACGGGCCTCATCATGGATGCATCTTAGGCTCCACGCCTGGTCTGGAAGTTTGAGGGCGCCATCAGTAGTTCTGAATCGGATAATGAGTCCAAATCTAATTCCATCGAGTCCGTGGAGTCGGAGTTAAATTCGAGTTCTTCTAAGTTTGGTACTTCTGGGAGTGGTAAGGATACCAAAGTCTTGTCTAGGTCATCTTTCAACTTTTCTTTTGAGTCCATTGCAACCGAAGATACAAACTTTTTGAATGGAAATGCTGTAGACTCCACTTACTTCTCCGGGCCTTTGGTTTGTTGCACTAATCTTGATTTTCAAAATTTTGATTTAAACGAAGAGGAAGAAATTCCTCTGGCTTTGAAAAATTTAGTTGATCATGAGGAGGAGAGCCGCGTTAAGCCTTGTACAAACAAAGTCATAGCAATTAATGTGAGTACTTAGAAGGATCCTCATTTGGTCCAGATCGGGTCCACGTTGTCTTCGGAGGAACGCTAGCGTTTAATCGCTTTATTAAAAGATTTCAAAGATGTTTTCGCTTGGTCTTATGAAGACATGCCTGGAATCGATCCTGAGATTGTATAGCACTAGATCCCTCTTAACCTTGAGGCTTAACTAGTTAAGTAGAAGCTGCACAGAGTTTTCCTAGATTGGGCTTTGAAAATTAAGGAAAAAGTCACCAAATAGATTAAGGTAGGGTTCTTGATTGTATCTAAGTATCCGATGTGGTTGGCTAATATTTTCCGGTTCCGAAGAAGGATGGCAGAATCAGAGTTTTTGTCGACTTTAGGGATCTGAATAAGGCTAGTCCAAAGAATGACTTCCCTTTGCCACACATTGAGGAGTTGGTTCATGGACGGGTTTTATGGCTATAACTAGATTCTAATGGCACCCGAGGATAGAGAGAAGACAGCGTTCACTACATTGTAGGGTGTCTATTGCTATCGAGTCATGCCTTTTAAAAAATGCTGGGGCTACCCATCAGAGGTCTGTGACCACGATCCTACATGATATGATCCATAAAGAAGTTGAGGAGTATGTGAATGACATGGTTGTTAAGTCCAAGGAGTGAGAAGGCCACCACATCGCACTGAAAAAATTCTTTCAACGGATCAGGGAGTATAGACTGAGGTTGAACCCACAAAAGTGCACCTTTGGGGTAAGGACAGGGAAAATGCTAGGATTTCTGATCACCCAGAGGGGAATTGAAGTGGATTCGTCCAAAATCAAGGCTATCCTAGAAATGCCACCACCAAGGACTGAAAAGAAGGTGCATGGCTATCTAGGCAAAGTGTAATTCATAAGATGGTTTATTTCAAAATTGACCTTGACTTGTGAACCACTGTTTGGTCTCCTGAAGAAAGGGAAGAAGTTTTAATGGGATGATCGTCGGCTTTTCTTTTGAACAGTCAAGCGCACCAGAGAATCCACCTATGTTATCACCCCTAGGACCGAGAAAGCCACTGATTTTGTTCTTTTCAGTGACGAATTCGACTATGGGGTGTTTGCCAGCACAAGAGTCGGGTTAAGGTGGAGAAGGCCATCTACTACTTGAGTAAGAAGATGTTAGATTACGAGACCCGCTACACTCCCCTCGAGAAAGCCTGCTTAGCCTTGATATGGGCTACCAGGAAGTTGAGGCACTTCCTGTTAGCTCACTCTGTAATTTTGGTTTTGAGATTAGATCCCATGAAATATCTCTTTGAGAAACCAGTGCTTATGGGTAGGTAGCTCGTTGGTTGCTTTTTCTCTCCGAATTTGACCTCAAATATGTCACACGCAAGTCTGTTAAAGGGAGAGTGGTAGCAGAATTTTTGGTAGACCACCTAGTAGAAGGAGATGAGGTGGTGGAGTACTTGGTCACAGATGAAGATATTCTGCAGGTAGAAGAAGAAACATGGACAATGTATTTTGACGGAGCAGCTAATCAATGTGGTTATGGGATAGGTGTGTTGCTGATAGTACCTGATAATTCCCATATACCCCTAGCCATCAAACTCTAGTTCAAAGTGTCAAATAATGAAGCAGAATACGAGGCGTATATTGCTAGTTTGGAAGCTGCCCTAGAAATAGGGGCAATAAGGTTGGATGCCATCGGAGACTCGAACTTTTTTTTTTTTTGGGTGAATAAGTCATAAAATAAAATAGAGAAATTACAAATTTACAAGGGGCATGCCCCAGGCCCTAACCGACAATTACAAACAAAAACAAGCCAAAACTACCAAACAAAATCAAAGCCTAATGAACTATCCACACAAAAGTCACAAACTATAGCACTTCATAGAAAAACAAGGTACTCCAAAAAAAAATGCCCGAGAATACAAATATGTTCATGCATCCTATAATAAACATATGGGACATATGAACACATCCGAATGGGTACTGAACCATACAGCATAAAAAGACCTTGCACAGCCCGGAGGTATAGGCATGAAAGAAAATACAAACTAAGCATCCAGCAAGCATTAAGTACAAAATAATAAAGTATATAAGAAACAAGGAATTCTCACATCTTGGTGCTACCAAGCCACAACAACCTAACAAACCATCCCGCTATCCCATAAAACATATGACTCGGGACTCTTTCCACGAACCATTTTCCATAGCAAAACAATAGTACAATGTTAAAGAAATAAGGCAAACAATTCTCCATTGGATAGAGTCCCGTGAATGGCGCAAAGAAGGCCTTTAGTTTGAGACTCCATATCAAACCTTGACGCCTCAATCTGACAAAGAAAGGAGTTATATCCATCCGCTTGATCATCCTAACAAATATTAGTAGAACTTGAGAATAACAGCAATAACCGAATAATATGAGATTCAAACAACTCACATAACACTGTAAAAAAACAAATCTCACAATATAGGGAAGCTAACGCACTCAACCCACAATTTTCACACAACTCAATAACAAAAATCAGTGCCAGGGTAGTGGGAAACAACTGCAACATGTAAGAGAGTAAGAAAGGATTTAAAACAACAATATATTGCTCACTCCACTCAACTCTCAACAACAGAATCCCTAAAAACCCCCAGACTAGCATAAAACCCATCCTCTAAAAAAACAAAAAGTAGAAGGTAGCCCTCAATTTTGGCTACCATCACCAACCCACACATAGAGAACTCGCATCCCTCAGTGAGAACCGGCCACACCACATACCTGGAAAATGAAAGAATCATTAGGAGACAACAGAAAAACCTCACTATAGAGCCTGGCCAAACTCAACCCACAGTATTGAGCTCACAAATACCAACCCACTCATGGTGCCACCTCTCGCTTTTAAGGATGGTTGGAGGCAACCTCCATTCTTGTAAGAACCATTTATCATTGGGGACCCCTTAATGTTGCTAAGAGCAAGAGCTCTATATCTAACCATACATATAATATTTTTCAAAAGACCCTCTTCAGGAATCCTTTCATTACTAAAAATTCTGTTATTTCTCGCCCACCAAACATGGTACACAGTATAACTGAAAGCAAGCCTTTTGATAATAGTGCCAAGGGATTTTCCCCTACAATCATTGGCTACCACCTCCACAAAGCCTCCAGCCATTGGTACTATACCATCAAGTTACATTTGGAAAGCATAGCAACCCAAACAGTGGATGAGAAAGCACACTTAAAGAACAAATGGTCATGATCCTCCTCAATGATCCCACATAGAGGGCAAATAGGGTTGGGGTTGATACCAAAAATGGCAAGCCTATCTCCAGTATTTAACCTACCCAGGATAGCCATCTAGACAATGAACCCCACCCTAGGTATAGAGTAGGGGCTCCACACTAGATTGGCCTAACTAACTTTTGGCCATTTCATTCTCCAAGAATTCCAGACATAGCCAATACTAAAATTACCATCATTGTGGACGAGCCAAATAGGGTTTATCAAGACAACCAGAAGTGAGCACAATATCAAGAGGTATATGGGCAGTAATCTCCTTAACCTCCCAAGAAGAGGCATTGGGCCAGAACCACCCATTAACCCCCAGCACAGAGGCAACCTTAGATTGAGCATTTAAAGTAATATTATGCATCAATCTATTGCCATACTTAGACCACAAAGAACCAAAAGGGTGCCAGTTATCATACCAAAGAAATGTATCTTCCTCATTGCCAATTTTGTACCTTATAAAAAGATACAGAGCTTCCCTCAAAGATAAAAGCTTCCTCCACACCCAAGATGGATTACTAGGCACATTGATAGCCCAAAAACTTTTACATTTTAACAAATAAGACTTCACCCATTGACACCACATTGATTGTTCCCCACCTGCCACCATGAACCAAATGTGCTTGGACACATCAGCTCTATTCCAAATCTCCAAAGACTTAAAACCTAAATCCCCTTTATTTTTGGGAGCACAAATTCTATCCCAAGCAACCGTGGCCACAAACTTTTTAAGCTCCAAGCCAGACCAAAGGAAAGACCTACACAAAGTTTCCACCTCCTTAATAACTTTTTTGGGGATGATGAACAGGGAGGACCAGTAGACTTGCATAGAGAAGAGAATAGTGCTAATCAATTGAGCCCTCCCAGCATAGGACATAGTTAGGTTAGTCCAAGATTTGATCCTATTTGTAATCCTGTCTACAAGACCCTTACAATCAATGGCTTTCAGACGGGTGGGAATAATGGGGACACCTAAGTACCTCACAGGTAACTTTCCTCGAAATTGTGTAATCCTCAAAATATTATCAATAAGAGAGGAATCACAACTTAACTTGGCTTTAGATGCGTTGTGTCATCAATAGGAGACTCGAACTTGGTTGTTTCGCTTAACGCGATCGGAGAGTCAAAGAGGAGAAAATGAAGGTATATCATCGCACTCGGATATTCTAATTTTGAGGTTTGAAAACGACATTTACGCATTGTAGACTCAACTTTCTTCGCGCTACTTTCGGAGAGGTGCGAATTGATCTCCTATAGTTCGGACTCGCCGTGTTCTCAATCTAATCTCACAAAGTGCAATGTGAGATCGATAAACACCAAAGAGTCTAATTCGCAAATCATTTTGGAAAATTAGATTTTAGATCAAATAATGCCAAACCGGCGACTCCGGGATTTAGAGAACTTGACTCGAACATCATGATATGTTGTTTTGTTTACACTTATGTGTTTCTTTGCATTGCATTTGCATTGGTGTGCCTAAGACACCATGTTTGCCATATGTTATTCCTGAACGGTTTGCCGGAGGCTGGCTTGGAAAAGCATGCCATAAGGCTGCCGATTACAGGCTCTGCCACGATGGGAACACAAACCTCAGTTTTGCCGAGGCACCCTTTTTGACCATTCGAGCTAGTTACATATCGGAAGCCATAGTGACCATTCCAAACTAGGACAGGTTGCTTACCTGATTGTAGGTTGTTTGAAACCGCTACGTGCGTAGTAAAGCCCTAGCTCCTGATAAGATAGGACAGGGAAACCCTACCCCTCCATAGGGTGTTTTGGCTCTCACTTGCTTGCTATGTGCTTTTAGAGTATGTCTCTACAGGAATACATGTATCAGTTTGCAAGTTTGGGTATCAGTCCGAGGACATTAGTGTTTGAGGGTATTAGTTTGAGGCAGAAATTTGTGGCAGAATTTAGTAGAGAGCACAGTCATTCAACTATGCTCATATCTGTTCTGGTGAAACCAGGCTGAGATGCTGTCTGTTTTCTCTTTTGCTAGGTAGTCCTAGAACTATAGCTTCAGAAGGGTCCAATATCCCCCGGGTACATTGGACTTGTGTTGATAGACTTTGTCAGGTCAGAGATTCAGTTAAAGGATAATCAGTGTTTCCTTCGCTGAGGCAAGGCAAAGAAAGGCCAGTCAAGGCTCACCGGTTCAACTGATCCGCAAATACTAGTCGATCACCTTTTGTCGCATCGTGTCTTGCAAAGTCTATCGACACTGGATAGATAAACTTGGGGGATAATGTGATTATATAATCGGGGGATGAAACACCGTGAATGGCGCCATTTTACTCAGATATAGTGGATGGCATGCACTGTTTTGAGCAATTTGTGAATGCTGTTTATTTTACTTTCTAACTTGGGTATTAGGTCAATCTTGTTGTGTTGTATTGAGTCAGTTTTTTGTACTGAGTCTGCCTTTTGTTGTATCGAGTCATCTGTTGTGTTAGAGTCGGGTGATTTCGGGTGTTACCTTGGACATCACTATCTTGTTTTGTGTTTGTCTTTTACACTCTTTCTTTTGAGTCTGCTTTCTTTCTTAGAGCCGCTTATGCCGAAGATCCTAATGAAACAAAGAGTGATTTTCAACCCTTTGCATTTGTTTCGCCTTGAGCCGCTTGTGCTAGAAGATTTGAATGAAACGAGTTGCTTTTTACCTACTTTTCGTGCCTTGAAATCATTGTATTGACCTAAGTTTTTCAAATCTTTTTCTAACATTGTGGTGAAAACAAAGAGGAAGGAATTCCTGATTTGCAAAAATTTGATCAATTGAGAAAGAGAGAGGCATGCTAAGTCCTTAATGAATGAGATCATGCTTGTTAATATGAGTACCGAGAAGGATCCCGCTTGATCTAGATTGGTTCTACTGCTTATTTTCACGAGCGACTAGTCGCTTTCTTAAAGGATTTAAAAAAATGTTTTACGTGGTCCTACGAAGACATGCATGGAATTGATCTTGAGATTGTGCAGCATAGGATCGCTTTCATGCCTTAAGACTCGACCCTTTTTGCTTTCAAACCTTGAACTTGGATTCAGAATGTTCAATCTGTTAACCACAAAGGAGGCTTGTATGGCTAGATTTGAAGAAATTTCATGAACTAGGGGCAATAAGGTTGTATGACATCAAAGGAGGCCCACCAGCGATTTGAAGGCACTTAACTAGGGGCAAGAAGGTCGATGTGATCAAAGGAAGCTTGCAAAGGTAGATCAAGCATCCCTTGAACTAGGGGCAAAAATATCAGATGTGTTCGAAGATTCAAAAGATGGGTCATTCTGCAAACCATTGAAGACTAGCAAGAAAGCTAGATCCGAGAAACGGTGAGAAGAAAGTTTATTACTGAAGGACAATCAAGTTCCTATCCGCAACACTAGGGGCAACTTTAGCCCCCATTGGATGGCCTCCTACATCATCAATGAACAGTAGCCATTCTCCTGGATTCAGATGCTTCGAGATCACAAAACTGATCAACATGGACAAGTTAAACTTTTACCCTTGAGAGGCTCGGGCTAAAAACCTAAGGGCACTCCAAGAAAAAGTTAGAGCAAGAAAAAGAAGAAAAGAAAAGAACAAAAGAAATGAAATGAAAAGAAAAACAGAGGTCAAGGTTGAAAACCCAAAAGGGCGGCCTTGGCAAAAGTTAGAGCGTAAGAGGAAAGGTTAATACCCGAGTGTACCTTAACCCTAACTACGCCAGTGCTTGATTCCCATCTGTGGATACGAGGCAACTTCGCTTTTGAAGTCCAGCCATAAACACTTCCAAATCGATCGTGGTCCATGTAATGGTTTTGATCATATTTGTCTTCTCTCAGATCGAGAGTTCGATTGTGATCGCCACTTTGAGGACATCAGACATACTGTGGTGCTATTCGTATAAGGGCAACTTTTCGCCGCAAAGGCCATTTAGATAAGAGGCCATTTTCCGTTATTTTGATTTGAGGTTGTGCATCTCAAGAGTAAATTTGTTGGTCGAGTAGTGGTCATTTGTAAAAACAATTTTAAGAATTTTGCCGAGGTTGACTAATTCTCTTGAAAATGATTCCATTTTTTCCAAATCGACCATTTCTTGGACCCAAAAAAAAAATTTTCAAAGGCTCATAACCTATCTTGCATGATTTCGATTTAAAATCGAACAAGCATGTTAATCAAACTCTTTTTGGTCAAAATTGTTTTTGTAGAAAACCAAATGGAAAAATGGTCAAAATGATGAACTAGGGACACAGCTTGAGTTCGGCTTCTCTTTTTCCCGTTGTCAACATACTTGCGAAGAGCGCCATATTCGCTAGAAAGGGCACAATTGAAGCTAATAGCAAAGGTCAAAGCTCTCACCATATTCACCAAATGAGGTATCAAGCCAAGTGCAGAGCACAAATCGAACGGATGTTCGCCTTCATCAGACAATCACTCCCAAATTGGCGTCGCCCTAATAGGACGTAAAAATGCAATGTATGAGACCAATCAATTGCATGCTTGGTTGGTGGGGCATGTCAGAATTCAGCCTTGATCAAGTTAAGCCAAGGGCATCGCCAACCGATGTCAATTGTAGATCATGGCGCTTCGGTCACACCGCAACCCTCAAGGGAAAGCTCATTGTTGTGAGAAGAATGAGAATCGCAGAATACAAGGGCAAGAGCCCACAACTTCCTACTTATCCACCAACCACACCTGTGGAGGGATAAAAAAAAAGAAAAAAGAGAGAATGAAGAAAAGAAAGATGCGCGCGGAGAGAAAAAGTAAGAAAATAACTTTCCAGAAAACAAAAGAGATTGAGTGCCAGAGTGTTGTGAGAATACAATGAGAAAGGATAGGAAACAATACCCAAATTAACTGCCTCGTGAACTAAGAGGTCTTCGCCGCTGGAACACATCCGAGTGTTGTGTGTGTGTGTTTTGTTTGTCTCTGCTTGTTTTGAGTCGTTTCGAGTGTCAAGATATGTGTTTAGGTTGTTTTACCTTTGTTTTTCTTTTGTTGAGTCGCTTTTGGTCAGTGGTCACCGCAGCTCAATACCCGATTAGGAACTTGTTTCTCAAACTCAATTTCAAAAATAAATCGCTTAATGCTTAGAGTGTCGCGGTCATTCTCCACATTTGTGTAAAACAAGACTTGTTCTTTCATAAACCGCAAGGTTCAACCCAAGTCATGTGAGAATAGTAGAACAAGGACCTATCCGGGTTACATAGGTTCCGGATCGCAGCAAAAGAAAAAGGGAAAATTTGGAGCATCCGAGTGTGTTTTAACTTCGTAAAATTCCGTGATTATATTCGGATGTACCTCTTCGTGCCTTATCAATGTTCAAGAATGAGTGTGTCTCTACCTCAAGCTCATGTTCAAGCTTGCTTCAAAGTTTAATGCCGATTAGAAGTGCTCTCCCGAGTACCACCGCCGAGGCATCTTGGTTGTGTTTGCAATGAGTTCCTAGGAGACCAACCGCGACGGTGGAAACTAGAGTTCGAATGGCCGATGCCTAGAATGCAAAGGTTCGATTTCGAGACTAAAGTCCGGTTTAAATACCAGTGGTGTGTATCCTTGGCTTGAAATCAGATGATGCAATTCCATAGGTTGAGATAGCATGCGGCGCCCAATTCTCGATACCGAACCAACCTAGTCCGTCACCCCGCTGAGAATAGAGAAAGTTGTGAATATGATCAGAAGAAAAGCAAAGATCCGTGGGCTTCTACATGCAGATGTTGTTCCTTGTCAAGATTTCAAGACCTTTTGTACTGAGTTGAAGGTAAGTGTTTGAAGAACACAAGGAGATCTCATAGAGTAGAGCTGTGCCGCCACTCACCCCGTGGAGGTGCTTTCTAAAGCGCCACTACTGTTTGTCTATTGCATTCCCTAAACAACATGCTTTTACATTGCTTGTAACATGTATCATATCATCGCACTTCTTGTATTTATTTGTATCTTGTGTTATCTTGTATCATTTATTCTTTTACGCCGAAAAACAAGGATCATTGTCCTACGGGCTTTCTTAAGACGCTGGAAGCGCGAGCCCGAGCGGTTTTTCGGACCTCTTCTCACAATTTCAGCGTGGTTAGAGTGTTCTTTCTCACACGCCAGGTTAGGAATTTATCTCAGACGCTGTAAAGCGTGGCTGCGCGTGTTTTATCTCGGGACGCAGGAAACGCGAGCCCGAGCGTGTTTTTCCGACCTCTTTTCACGATTTTAGTGTGGTTAGAGTGTTCCTTTCCTTACACGCTTTTTGGTGTGTTAGAATTTATCTCAAGATCGCAGGAAGCGTGAGCCCGAGCGATTTTTTCTGACCTCTTTCACGATTTTAGTGTGGTTAGAGTATTCTTTCCTCATACGCTTTGTGTGTTTGAATTTATCTCAGACGTGAAGCGCGGCTCCGGGCATGTTTTATCCCAAGAGGCGTGAAGCGAGTCCGAGCGATTTTTTCTGACCTCTTTTCACGATTTCAAAGTGGTTAGAGTGTTTCTTTCCTCACACATTTTCAGGTTTGGAATTTATCTCAGACGCTGAAGCGTGGGCCCCAGGTGTGATTTATCTCGACGCTGTGGAGTTAAGCTCAAGCGTTTGGACCTCTTCTCACGATTTCAAATAAGTGGTTAGAGTGTTCCTTTCTCACATGTTTTGGTGTTTGGAATTTTTCTTAGATCGCTGAAGCGCCCTTGATCGCCTTTTGCCTTTGCCTCAAGAAAGGAAACACCGATTGTCCTGAACTGAATCTCGACCGACAAAGTCTATCAACACAAGTCCAATGTACCCGGGATATTGGACCCTTCGGGTTATAGTTCCAGGACTACCTAGCAAAAGAGAAAACAGATCAGATCTCAAATTTTGGTTTCACTGTAATGATATGAGCATAAATGAATGATCGTGTTTCTACTAAATTCTGCCACAAATTTTCGCCTCAAACTGATACCCTCAAACACTGATGTCCTCAAACTGATACCTAGACTTGGAAACTGATACATGGATTCCGGTAGAGACACACTCTAAAAGCACATAGCAAGCAAGTGAGAGCCAAAACACCCCTATGGAGGGGTAGGGTTTCGTTTCTATCTTGTCGTGAGCTAGGGTTTCACTACGCACGCAATGTTTCAAACAACCTATAATTGGGTAAGCAACCCGTTCTAGTTTGGAATGGTCACTATGGCTTCCGATATGCAACTAGGTCGTAATGGTCAAAAGGGTGCCTCAAGAAAATCGAGGTTTGTGTTCCCATCGCGGTAGAGCCCATAACCGTTAGCCTTATGGCACACTTTTTCTAAGCAAGCCTCCGCAAACCGCTCGTGAATAACAGATGGCAAACACGGTTCGAGGTAAACCAATGCAAATACAATGCAAAGAAACACATAAGTGTAAACAAAACAACATATCATGATGTTCGTGGTTCTCTAAATCCCTAGCGAGTCGCCAAAATCAGATCGTCTGGTCCGCTCGCTCTTCTTCGGAGAGGGCACGAATTTGGGTTCTAGCTACTACGCTTTGGACTCTTGTCATTGCTTCAATCTAATATCACAAAGTGCAATGTAAGATCGATATATCACCAAAGAGTCCAATCCGCAAATTGTTTTGGAAAATCAGATTTTAAATCAAATTATGCCAAACATGGACTGCTTGCCGATTTCGAGTCGCCACCTAAATATTTTATTTTTGGGAAATTTAGAAACCCCCACTGTGCCTAAGGCCACGTGTCTGCTATCACCAAGGTTACCTCGCTTAGGAACTTGGGTTCAAGAGGGAAGGTCCTCAAATGAGCACTCACTCGCCTGATCAAAGGATCACCTCTACTAACATGATATGTTGTTTTGAAAACACATGTGTTCTTATTCGTTATTAGCTAACTTTACTATGTGATGCGACAAAGATACAAGTATAGACTCAATCACTATGTTGGAACAAAACATCTCATGTTTGTTTTTCAAAAAGTGGTTTGAAGTTGCTACCAAGTAGGCTAAAGTGCAGATTTGCCACTCTCAAGTGGGCTTAAAACATGATTTTGCCACCAGAGTGGGCTTAAACATACATTTTGATGAATTGTTCCAATTTAAGCAATGAAGCCTTCATCCATAGGCATTCATGCAGCTTAATCATTTAAGCAAATAGCCTTATGGCAAGCATGCTAACATGGAAATACCTATACTTATGCAAAATGCTAAAGCATAAACACTTAAGTGTACTCCAAGCCAAAAACAAAAGCCGCTTAGAAATATGCATGATCCTAACTATACAAGATGCCTAATGCAACATATGCAAAAAATGCAACTAAATAGGCTCGGCTATCTAATATGGCATATGAATGCAACACTTGATAACATGCTTTGAGACACATATTCAAGAAAGTGTATGGAAATACAATGCGCTTTGTATGATGCTACGAGCCCAAAGGCATGCAAGACAAATGAATGAATGCAAACATGCAAGCATAAGGTATGCTAATTGAATATACCCTAAACTAACCATCGAAAAATGTAAGTAAAAGGGAGAAAGAAATGGGGTTGAAGACATGCACGCACGCCAAGACGCTTATTACAACAATGTGCCCTCTCGATAGAGGGTCCGAATGAATTTAGCTAAGCTATATCTAAGCTAAGCTAGCATCTAATCTAATAATCTAATTAGATTAATTATTACAAACCAATGACATAACTAGCAAACTACTTACTAATTATTACAACACTTAATCAATTAGTAACTAATTAATTAAATTAATTTACAAAACCATTCTAACTAACAAATAAAGCTTTAAAATATGCCGCCTCGGCCGCTGAAGATGAACATGCATGCACTTGGTTTCTCTCAAAAAGCTCTCCAGTTTGTTCTTTAGAGGCTCATGCAGGTGGTGTCTTCCAGAGCTTGTCGCTGAAACTTACTAAAACACTGGGAGTGCACCAAAGGCCGCCAGTTATGAGAAGTCAGCTGCACTTTATCGGCCAAGGATGTGCACTACCGGCTACGGATGAAGGGGTGCCGGCCACTAGTGTGCTGTGACACCAAACTGCAATAGAGCACAAAACAGAGGAAATGGAGGGTCTCCTAAGAACATGTGTGTACTATGCCCCTCCATATCATCTCAAAACATCAAGGAAGAGGCACCATTGGATCCAAAACCATAAATCAAGCATCGCAATGCATGATGGCCAAAGATCCAACTTGCACAAATTCAATAAATGCAATGCAAACAAGACTCTAGGGCCATTACCTTATCATGGAAGATCAAAGGTAATGGAGACAAAGGGAATTGGCTCATTTTCATCACTTTGAGTATGAAATGGACCAATTCACCTTGTGTTCAACATAACGTCCGGTTGAACACGATGCAATGTACACATGCAATATGCTTATCTTGGCACATTTTATTTGATTGATTTTGTTTACACATTTTAACATTGCAACCCATTCATTAATCAACTTGTCCAAATGTGAGAGTCCTCTAATGAGAGAGAGGTCTATCAAAGAGAATGGTTTAAGGCATAGAGGAGAGACCAATGCCTTTGACTAGGGAGTAACCTCAAAAAGAGAGGGGCTAAAACCATTAGGCATGAGAGCCTCAATTC